>JAPPVO010000007.1:63003831-63316331 GCA_030407325.1 Camellia japonica
GCTCCTCCGCGACTGAGGGTCCGTCGTCATCAACAAGGACTGGCTTACAATGTGCCGCGCATCATCCAAGCAAGGTGGCAACTTTCCGTTGCCCATACAGCGCCATAAGTTGCCCTGAGTTAAAGCCCGCCCAAACTAGGGGCAATTTCCGTTGCCTTATCCCCCTTTAAGCCCAGGGGCAATTTCCTATTGCCTCCGATCCGAGGTTGCATATCTCTCGGGTAAGATTCTAACGCTCGTTGAGCGTTCACTGTTTGCAAAAATAGTTTTTGAAAATTTTCACTGAAGTTGACTTATTTTCTCGAAAACTATTTCATTTTTCAAAATAGGACCATGTTTGGACCCAAAAGGAGAATTTTTCAGTGTGCACAGCCCTGATTCGCATGATTTTCAAATCAAAAATTGAACAAGCATGTTAATCTGACGTTCATTTGATCAAACTGTTTTTAGAAAGAAAACAAAAAATGGTCAAGTAATGAACTAGGGGCACAGTTTGAGTCAGGTGTTCTGTCTCTCTTTGTCATCAACACGCCTGCCAGGAAAGCACTTTATCTATCAGAAGAAATAGCCGTGAGCTAGCTGTATTCGGCATGAATCCACCGCTTCCTATTCATCCATCAATCACCCTGGGGAGGGATGAAAAATGAGAGAATAAAGAATAGAGAGGTGTAAGTCGAGAGAAAAGTGAACAAGAGGGTTTTGAGAGAAAAACCGAGCTTGAGGGCCGAGTGGCGTGAGAATCACACAAATCAGAAAGGGTGGGAACCTGCCCGTAGGAATTGGCTCCTCAAGGTCTTTTGTTTTCAAGCACGTCCGTGTGTCGTGTCCTTTGATTTGTCGGTCTCAATTTAGCTTTGAGTCTTTTCCGAGTGTATCTCGTTGTGTTTAGGTCGTGTGCCTTTTATTTTCTTCACTTGAGTCCTTTCCACTGTGTTCAGTTGTAGGCTCGATACCCCGGTTGTGAAACCCCTCTTCCAAAGATTAATCGTTTGTGCTCAGGATGCTGTGCATTCTCTACATTCGTGCGAAGCAAGAGAAAGAAAAGGAAATTTGGGACATCCGAGTGAGTTTCAACTTCAACCGTTTCAGTTTTGTGATCCGTCTTGTCAGATTGGGTTATTTGTTCAGGGTTTGCTGTGTGCAGAATGGACCGAGTGCTGTGTTATGGGCTGCATGCAGACAATCCCCAGCAGAGTATGGGTTTGTGTTTAGTTTGAGTAGTGGTTTGTATGAGTTGTTTGCTGTTAATTGGTTGGTTATCCGATTATCATAGTGCAAATGCTCAATTTTCAGACAAACAGATCAATATCATTTACATTTGAGGTGTAATATGATGCAATGCAGTGCAGGGTATGAAATATACACGATGTAAATTCTTTTCAGACAAAAAGTTTGTTTCATTTCATATATCTTTTTCAAGTACATAAGTTTTGGGAAACAAAATCTGCCTGCGGCAGTACAAAATACTCTCTATCTACCAACAAAAGAGAAAAGAATAAGAAAAGAAATAAGAAAAAAAACAGCAAAAGTCTGGGTCATCAGCATCATCAATGGCCTCGCGCCCGGGGGATCTGTCCTCGCCCTCTTCCTGGGCAGAAGTCCAGGAGCATCACCAGAAGTGTCACTATCCGAGCCCGAGCCCGAGCCCCCCCCGCCTCCTCCTCGGATGACTCCGCCTCCTCCTCAGACTCGTCATCTGGAACTGGAGCCCGCGAGCTACTCGACATGAACGCGCCCCCTCTGGTACGAGGATATGCTCTGCCATCCCGAGTAGAAATGGGAGGTCCAGCTGGAGCGCCACCCACCGGGGGAATCTGGAAGGGAGGCTGAAACATGAAAAACAAATGCATCAGTATATTGAGCAGTGAAGTGTAGAATGCAGTGTAAGTATATGTGAATGCCGTGAGCAGTTAATCAGTGTAGAATGCAGTGTATGAGTACAGTGTATGTGAATGCCGTGAGCAGTTAATCAGTGCAGAATGCAGTGTATGAGTACATGTATGTGAATGTGAATAATCAGTGCGAATGCATGTATGAGTACAGTGTATGTGAATGCCGTGAGCGTTAATCAGTGCAGAATGCAGTGTATGAGTACAGTGTATGTGAACACCGTGAGCAGTTTATCAGTGCAGATGCAGTTATGATACAGTGTGTGAGTGCCGTGAGCAGTTATCGGTTTTGCGCATACGTCAGATTGTATGAAACGTCAGAGAAGACATACCGGAATGCTGTAAAGAGCCAAGATGTCGAAGGTCCGCTGCAGCATCCCCATCATGGAGGCATTCAACTCCACGGACTGCCGGGTGTACTCGGAGGATGCCTGCAAAAGTATCAGATGCATCAGTATTCTGTGGAATATCGAATAAACTGAAATGGAATGACAATGCAAGATACGAAATGAAGTGATACATACCGGAGGCAAGTCGGGAATACCGCTAACTCATGACCAGCCGGGGGAGGAGCAAAGGGGATCTGAAAGGTCTCCCCACCCTGCCCTCTGTATGTCAGCATAGTGGGCAGAGCAGGCCAACCGCCCCCCGTCCCCTCTGAACCCCGCCCCTGCCGCGAACTCGAGCCCTCCTCGGCGCTCCTCCTCCTACTCCTTCTGCTCCGCCGCCGCCGCCGCAGGTCTCTCTCTCTCTCAGCTCGGCGACCACCACTCAGCGGCCGCATGATGAAGGTCCGGACGTACTCTGAGTAATCGCCCTCGCCTCTGAAGCCGTCTGCCTCCCAGCCGATGGTGTAGTCCGCCATCTGCTCGGCGGTGAACCTCTCCGTATCCCGCATATGCTCGGGAGGGTGTACCGGGACTATCTGCTCAGGTAACCCTAAGGTCTGACGCAAGAAGCGCTCGCCTAGGTACCAAGCCCGACAGACCGGCCCTCCAGCAAAATCCGGTAACGCGAGGTATCGACGGCGCCAGCAAACCGATCCCGCGCCACGGCTGGCAGTGGAGCCCAAGGCTGCCAGGTGATCTGAAATTGAAATACAGTGTGTTACCTACTGTTATTGCTAATATACAGTGAAAAGACGAAGCTTAAATGAACTGCAAGTAAAACATACCTCGGCAGGGGTGATGGTGTCAAAGTAGCGGCGGAAGAAGCTGAAGGTCTCCCGGGGCCTCCGCACGCACCTCCCGTCGAAGCGGCGTGAGAAAGGAACGACCAGAGGGGTCTCTACATCGGGTACAGGAGCGAGCCTAGGGAAGTAGGCGTAAACCCACAACTGCAAGATAAATACCAGTGCATTTATCAGACAAAGCAGAATACAGAATAAAAAAGCAGAAATAGCAGAGCCGTGTGTTGTGCAATGTAAAAGCAGAGTATGTGTGTACAGTGTGAGCAGTGTACAGTCAGTGTAAAGCAGAGTATGTGTGTACCGTGTGTACAGTATACAGTCAGTATAAAGCAGAGTATGTGTGTGCCGTGTGTACAGTATACAGCAAGTGTAAAGCAGAGTATGTGTGTGCCGTGTGTACAGTATACAGCAAATGTAAAGCAGACTACAGTGTGTACAGTACAGAATACAGAAAGTATGTAGAGCAGAAATATAAAGCAGAGAAGAAGACATACCTCCCAAGCCCGCCAGTAGCCCCCGAGCAACTGCCCGCTGCCACGAGAGACTGAGCTCATGTAGCCGTAGAGGGTGGCCAGAGCGGCGCCGCCCCAGTCATATCGCAGGAGGTCTCGGACGTCCACCAGTGCGCTGAGTAAGGCAGAGAGGCACGGTGTTCGCCCGGTCGGCGAAGAGGGTCGTCCCTAACAAAAACATCAAAAAGCCGCGTGCGTACTGCTCTACAGCCGCCTCGGTCATCGGAGCCGCCGCCACCAACGCAGGCTGCACTCTGAACTGCACCTCAAACCAGGAGTAGCGGACAAAGCCTGGACGAGCTAGAGGTGGCGCCTCACCAAGCAAGTAGATCTGAGCGGCGATCCACTCGTCCATGTCGGTGTCGAAGGGGATCGGATCACCCCCTACCCCGATGCCGGTGAGCACCGAAAAGTCGTAGGGAGTCATCGTCATGTCTCCCGCTGCGGATAGGTGGAAAGAGTCGGTGGTGTCCCACCACCTCTCTGCCAAGGCGGCAAGGAGAGGTCTGCAGGCGGAGAGCCTGGAAAGTCCCCTGCAAAAGGAACTGAAACCCGCATCGTCCACGATGCGTCGAACCGCCTCGGGAAGCTCCAAGTACCAATCTCGAGCCGCGACATTCCCATACCCGCGGATGGCATGGGAATCTCCCTGTTTTCAAGCAAATAGTTGCAAAGCAATATGAAATGTACAGTTTCGAAGAAACAGTTAAAGTCAGTACAAATCTAGCATGCGTGCAAGTCTTTCAGATTCAAACAGAAACCGGGTACCGGTGTGCTTACAGTAAACTACGGCGCGTGATGCGTCAGTGTGTTTTGAGTGGTCCAGTGTAAACTTGGTGCACGTGTGCACGTTTTTCAGATGCAAGCAAATGTCAGGTTTCAGTGCACCAGTAGGTGGACTACGGCCTGTGATGTGTCAGTACTCCCATGGCGGATCAGTGTAAACATAGCATGTGTGCGTGTTTTTCAAAGTTCAAACGGATGCCTAGGTCCCGGTATGTTTCAGTGAATTACCAATGTGTGATGCGTCTGCGTGTTTGTGTGATTCAGTGCAAGTCTAGCATGCGTGCGAGTTTTCAGATTCAAATAAGCACCGGGTGTTGGTGAGTTCATGTCAAAAGTGCAATGTGTGCCGTGTGTTTGGGTGATTCAGGCTAGTGCAGTGTGTGTGCATGTGTGTCGGTCCTAAGCAGATATCAGTTGTGAAGTTATCTACAATCAACTACAATATACGGCATGTCAGAATTAAGCAGTTAACGGGTGCAGTTAGCTACGGCAGTCGACAGAAAATTCTACATTGCAGAAAATAAAACAAAGTAGAGATGTTACCTCGGAAGCGCCGAAGGACAGGTGCGAGGTCGGCTCGCGCAGGAGAAGCTCCGGGTCCAGCGCTCGGTCGAAACCGCGGAAGTGGCGAAGTCCATCGGGTGGTAGAATGTGAATAGCCGGCCGGTAGGTCGCCGGATCAAATGGGCGCTCGCTCAACGGGAGAAGCTCAACCCCGGGATCCATCTCGTGATCCGGGGGAGTCCCGACAGGTGGAACGTCGTCAGCCATGGCAATGGAGATGAGAAAATAGCCGGAAAAGGAAAACCGAGCAAGAATGTGAAAAGTCAACCGGAAAAGTCAACCCCGAGCGGGCCGAAAATGGCCGGAAAGGCCGGAAGATGAAAATACACGGAAATGTAGAGAAAATCGAGGGGAACAAGTCCCGAAAAGGTGAAAATAGCAAAGGAGATCCCGAAATGAGATTTCGATCGGGTGAAAATGTCCGAAACGCGAAGGATATCGTGAATCCGACGGTAAAATGGTGCGAAAACACGAGAAAAACGGCGAAAAAAATGAGAGAATAAAGCTCTAGAGAGATAGAGAGAGTGATTTCGGCGGTAGAAAAGTGAAAGGAATAGGGTTTCAAGCCCTATTTTATAAAGCCCGAGGCAAAATGGAAGAACTGCCCCCAATCAGGCATTTTCTTCCGGTCGGCACTATTTTGTGCCGGTCGGCACATTATTGTGCCGGTGGAGAAGTTTAGGCAGCCGGCGGCAGCCGGTGACCACCTAGCCCGGCCGGTGGTGTTCCCAAGGCCTTGTTTAGGCTAGATGAGGGGTTTTGGGTCTTCATAGCTCAAGAAAGTGCATCTCCGACGCTCAACCGGCCTCCGTTTTGACCTCAAACAGTGTCTTCTGTGTATGGCACTCAAATTCATGCGACGACTGTATCCTTTTGTATCCTTTTGTCTTTCATAAGATTTAAAAGTTCCCCCGTGTGTGTTGCACGCATTCATCACACTCTCCGGTGCGCCGCCTCGCGCCGTCTCGCACGTCCCTTGCGACTTGCATTATTTTCCATCCGATGAGGTATGCGTGCCTCATCTTGCATTTCATCGCATTTCGAGGTACGCGTGCCTCGTTTTGCATTCCATTTTCCATCCGATGAGGTATGCGTGCCTCATCTTGCATTTCATCGCATTTCGAGGTACGCGTGCCTCGTTTTGCATTCCATTTTCCATCCGATGAGGTATGCGTGCCTCATCTTGCATTTCATCGCATTTCGAGGTACGCGTGCCTCGTTTTACATTCCTTTTTCCATCTGATGAGGTATGCGTGCTTCATTTTGCATTTCATTATATCTCGAGGTACGCATGCCTCGTTTCGCATTTCGTTTTCCATCATTGAGGTACGCGTGCCTCGTTTTGCATTTCATTTCACACCAATGAGGTATGCGTGCCTCATGATTCATTTCATTCTCACTTGCATTGTTTTGCATCCCTTGTGGCACGCGTGTCACATTCGCACAGTTGCCCCACTTGGGTCCGGCGGGACCAAAAACACGCGACGGTCTAGGAGACCTTAAATCCTCGGGAGATGCAAGACCTTCGGTGCATTGAGGTGCACCCCATCGCATTTAGCGTGCATCGCACTATCCTGTGCACTCGCGTTGTCTAAAGTATCGCGCCATTTTGCGCAGCGCACTATCTTGTGCATTACGTTTCATTTGCGCTATTTTGCGCATCGCGCCGTTTGGCGCACCCCCTTTGCATTGTCTTGCATCTTTTGAGGCACGCGTACCTCATTGCACTTCATTTTCCATCTTTTGGGGCACGTGTACCTCATCGTACTTCATTTCTCATTCGCATCGACGTGCATGCCTCATTTGCATGGGCATGCGTATCTCACATGCGTTGCGCACCGTTTAGCACACTTGGGTCCGGCGGGACCAAAAACACGCGACGGTCTAGGAGACCTTAAATCCTCGGGAGGTGCAAGACCTTCGGTGCATTAAGGTGCACCCCATTGCATTTGGCATGCATCATATCGCACTGTCTTGTGCACTCGCGTTGTCTAAACGCATCGCGCTATTTTGCGCATCTCATTGCATTTTGCATGCATTCAATCGCGCTATCTTGCGCATCACACCGTCCTGTGCACGCATGGTCCGGCGGGACCGAAAACACGCACGGTCTGACGAGACCTTAAACCCGTCCATTTGCATTGTTATGCATCTCAGAAGCCGCGCGTTGGCGCGCATTTCAAACATCATGCATCATGTGCATTTCAAATGCATACATTTTGCATCCCGGTCTAGGAGACCTTAAATCCTCTGAAGGTGCAATTCCTTTGGTGTTTGTCGTGCCCGAACGACTTTCGGTGGTCTGGTAAAGCCACCTGCCTGTGTTTGCGGTGAGTTCCTAGAAGACCAACTGGGACGGTGAAAACTAGAGTTTGAACGGCTTATGCCTAGAACGCAAAGGTTCGGAATTTCCGAGACTAAAGTCTGGTTTAAATACCCAGGGGGTGTACCCTCGGCTTGAAATCTGTATGGAAGCCCCATAGGTTGAGGCGGCGTGTTTACGCCTCAATTCTGGATACTGAACCAACCTAGTATATCGCCTTGTTGGTAAGATAGGGAAAGCTGCAACCGTAGTCGTTGCATCATAATGCATTGTCATGCATCATTGTAAAATATTGCATATGTCATGCATTTCAAAAAAAAAACACATGCATTGTCATGCATCATCATGTATATTGCATATGTCATGCATTTCAAAAAAACAACAAAAACAAAAAAAAACATGCATATGTCATGCATTTCATTGTAATATAGTGTATATGTCATGCATTTTCTGTAAAAACATCTAGTAGATAGTGCATTATAGGTTGCATGCATTTCATTGCATTGCCTCCATCCATGGCTTGCGCCTTTCCAGGTTGAGCTTGGTCTGGTATGTGCCCCTACTTTTCACGTCGAAGCACAGTTTTTGTGTACGCGCCTATTCCTTGACGAGCTTGGTTTGAGGGTTGCAGCACGTTTCCTGTGTTAGACGCGGTTCGTATGCGTACATGCCTTTCCTAGGCAAGATTCGGTTTGGCCCGCGTGCCATATCCATTGTATCCATATCCATTTCCATTGCATTGTAGTTTGCATGCATCCATTGCATCACTTCCATCCATGGCTTGCGCCTTTCCAGGTTGAGCTTGGTCTGGTATGTGCCCCTACTTTTCACGTCGAAGCACAGTTTTTGTGTACGCGCCTATTCCTTGACGAGCTTGGTTTGAGGGTTGCGGCACATTTCCTGTGTTAGACGCGGTTCGTATGCGTACATGCCTTTCCTAGGCAAGATTCGGTTTGGCCCGCGTGCCATATCCATTGTATCCATTTCCATTGCATTGTAGTGTAATTATTGCGTCCGGCATTAGGATCATTATTCCCTCCTCAGCGGGTCGTTTCCCCACTTATGTCATTCCACCCAATACTTGTTCTTGTGTCCGTGCGAAGTACTCATAGATCAGACATCGTTCTATGGGAGACGGACTTGTTACCTCCATCAATCTATTTGACATTCGTGTGGTTTCGAACCGCTCATGATTGAATCATGATTCAATTGCCCTGCGCGTAGTTTGTATATAGTTTCAATTGCATTGCATTATCATTTGCATTATTTATACATAGTTTTGTATATTTTGCATATCATTTTGCATTCATCATTTGCATTATCATGCATATTGCTAACAATATTGTACCTGTTAAGTTTGCTTTCTTTGCAGGCACGATATTGTATGTACGGCTCATTTGAGGCCGGTGCAACCGGACGAGCCGCACAGGTATTGTATCCTCCGAGTGAGACGTATCGAGAATTGTATAATTCTCTTACATCCTTTCTGCATTGTAGTGTAGTTTGGCGTATGCTAGCTTATAACTGTCGCATGTGTGCTTCGTTACAGCTTTCTTTGCATGATCATAAGTTATGCTCGGCCTTTTGCATCGTCAGTTGCATCTTGCCCCCGCCTACGGGCGCATACCTTATCTGCGGCTTGTATGCCTGTGCCTGAACTACGCTGGTTTGATTCCTAAGGGATACGTAGGCAGCTTGCGAGTTCAACCATTTGCGCTTTGTATGTTTGTCCAAGTCTTCGGCCTTGTCAAAAATGGGTCGTCTCTGGGCTTTGACATTCACTCCCGTCATTGTTATGACTTTCGAGTTCTGTCAAAGAGGGGCAACTGTAGACACCCCATTTTTGACCGTCCTCAAGACCTGGACGTCACCGCTTGAACACTCGGTGATTATCCATGTTTGTGTTCGTTTGGAGTTCCCGGAGTTCTCGGCTCGCGCGCCTTGCCTCAGGACTTCCGAACTCGACCGTTTTGTGTCTGGTTTTGCACCAAACACTTGTGTTTTGCCTTGGAAGGGCAGGGAATGCTTTGTGAGGCACCCCACATACCACCGGCTGTGGCTAGAGGCCACCGGCTGGCTAGTGTTGCCATCGGCACTTTATTGTGCCGACCGGCACTCTTTTGTGCCGACCGGCACTAAGTTTTGTCAAAATGACACTCTTTGCCGGCCGGACACTGTGCAGTTGCTTTATGAGATATTTTCAGACAGCTGTATAGTTTTGGTTCCCCTCCATACACGTGTATGGAGGGATGACCCTCTTAGTTAGCTTAGCTTGTAAGCTTTGCAAGCTTTGCTTGCCTATAAGAGGACCACTCCTCTTCTTGGCTTAGGGTTACAAAAATTTTAGCCATTTTAGAGAGAACCAAGCTCTGGTTTCTAGGGTTAGAATAGATACACATCATATCTCTCTCTTTCCCTTTGGTATTCTAGGTGTTTTGGTTCACATTATTGCACTAAAACACCTAGTCTTCCACTTTTCCTTGGTGTCCTCCAAAATCAGAGCTTATTCTTGAAGTTTTGGCTGGTTTGAAGCTCAAGGAAGCCAACACATCATCTTTGTTGAAGAGGCTCCAAGGGTAAGACACTAACTCTCTTTTTACCCCATTTTTGCACCTTGTTTTTACCTAGCTTAGAACTGTTTTTGTGCTTAGTGACTAACACATAAAAGTTCTGTTTTTTAAGCCTCTTTATTGTTTATTAAGAGTGTTTTGTGGTTTGAGCAAGTTTGACCACCCTTAGGCCTTGAAAAGGCCCTTTTTGTGCTATTTTGTGAGAGATCCGAGACTTTGGTGCTTGGGCCTCTCCACCACTGAAATCTTGAGGGATTTCAGTGGTGGAGATGGTGCCTTGAAGTCTCCAAAAGGGGAGGGCCACCCCATCTCCTTGATGTCCTTGAAAAGGACAAGATTTGGCTTCTTGAGGGAGCTTGTGCTTAAGTGTGTGTTGAGCATGTTTGGTTTGTTTTTCATGCTTACATTGCCATGATATAACATGATTTTGAGTTGGTTTTGGTCCCTTATGCATGCTTAGCATAGTTGCCATGTAATGCCTTGTATTGCCTTAACATGCCATAGGTTGTTAACCCTAATTTGAGCATGCTTTAGGCTTAGATTTGTGAATGTTTTGTGCTTATTTTGCCATGTTTTAGCTCTGTGCATAGTCATTTGGGTTGATCTTGGCATGCATTATATGGCCCCTTTGCATTTTAGGCTTGTTAGCCTTTGACTATGCATGTGTAGCATGTATTACTTACCTCATTTTGGTAGTTTGGAACCACCTAGCATGCTATTTCAGTCCCTTTGGTGTGCTTGTATGCTTGCCTTAGTGGCCTCTTTAATGCTTTAAAAGCATGTGTTGAATGCTCCATGTTTTGGCCTTAATACATGCCTTTGATTTCAAGCCTCTTAGATGCCATCTAAGTGGTCCTTTGGGCCTAATTTGACATGCTAAAAATCTGTTTTGGGTTGATTAATGCATGCCATAATTGCCTTGCATAAGTGTGGTTTAATGCTTCATAGACTTGCTTTGAAGACTTGGGCCATTTGTCGCATGTTTAGCTTGCTTTGTTGCATGATTTGGCATCATGTTTTGCATGATTTTCAGAGCTTTATATGCATGCTAATTGTCCATGTTTAACTCATTTCAAGTGTGCTTGAGAGTTGCCATGTTTGTGTCTAAGTGTTGGATCATAATTGCATGCATGTGTGTGTGTATTTTAGCCTTCATTTTTGGGCACTTTGACCACTGATTTTGGGCCTATTAGGGGCTGCCCAATTCATATTTAAGTCCACCTTTTATTTGGTTTGCATGCTTACCTTGCATGCTTGCTTGTATGCTTGCATGAACGCATTGCATTACCCATGTTGCATGATAGATAACATGACTAGGTTGCATTGTATCAACATGCATTCCTTGTCCCTTGAGTTGGTGATGGGGATTGGGACTTTGGTTTGTTTGGTTTGCATACATTTGAAATCAAAATTGCATTCTTGGTTCTTAGGGCCATCATGCATGGAAATGCGCGATTGGTGGTCCGGGAATCGAGACACATGCCCCCTTGAGTCAAAAACATGATAAGGGGTGTGTATAGTGCATAAATATCTTGAATTGCATTGCCATGCAAGTTTTGCCCTCTGCTACTGTGAGTTGCAGGTTCTGCAGGCATTCAGTGCCGGCCGGCAGTATTTAGTGCCGACCGGCAGTCAATCAACAGCCGATGGCTTTATTTTGTGCCGGTGACCTCCTCCTTCAGCCGGTGGTGTCCTATCCCAGCCGGTGGTGATCCCCAGTGCCCTGAGAGGCACTCCCGGGACTTTGGGAATTTTTGGAGAGGCAGGGCAGTGGAAACAGAAGCAGCAGTGCTACGGTGTGGGCTTTCCGGGCAAGTCGGAACGAGCATGCATCATTCGCGCATCCCGAGGCAGGGCTGAGGCCCCATTTCTTTTATTTATTTGATTTAATTTTAATAGTTAGAATTTTGTAATAATTTATTCATTTATCCTTTTGGACTGTATTATTCGGTCCCTCCGAGGGAGGGCATAATTGTAATAAGTGTGTGTGAGTGGGTGTATGTCTTCCAACCCCCATTTCTTTCTACCCTTTTATTTACCTGCTTATGATGGTAGATTAGGGCACATCTAAATTAGCATGCCTTATGCAATGCATGCGTGCATTCATGCATTTGTTTACATACACCGGGCTCGGTACATCATACAAACTGCATCGTATTTTCAATTTCCAAATTGAATACGTGCTACTCGCGCATTTCATACGCCATGTTTAGGGTTAGCCGAGCCTACTCTAGATTGCATCTATGTCTGTGTTGCATTAGCCACTTAACATGAACTAGGACACGCATGCTTGCTAACTAGTTTATTGTTTTGGCACGGAGTACGATGTAAGTATTTACGCTTTAGCATACCACATGCGTGTGAATGTTGCCATGACAGTATGCTTACCATGCGGCTAAGTGTTTATGTGAGTTAAACTGTTTGAATGCCTGTGGGTGGAGGTTGGATTGCTTGAGTTGGAATAACTCATTGAAATCCGTATTTTAGCCTACTTGCGAGTAGCAAAACCAACACGTTTTTCGAGACAAAGCGGATATGCAATGTTTATTCCCAAATTAGGCAATCTAGTCTATACTTTTGTGTTGTGCGCATCACATAGTAATTCTAGGTTAATAATTGGAATAAGAGCATGTAATGTTTTCAAAATCGGATATCACGGTTAGTAGAGGCCGGTCTTCGGACCGGGCGAAAGGGGGTGCTCATAGCTGACCTTCCCCAATCGTACCCAAGCTCCCGAGCCAAGACACTTTGGTTATGACGGACACGTGGCCTTCGGCACTGAGTCAGGGTTTCCTAAATTCCCCCATAAAAAAATATTTAGGTGGCGACTCTGTAATCTGGCAAAGCAGTCCATGTTTGGCACTACTTTTCAAAAAATCTGTTTTTCTTCAAAACGATTTGCCAGAGTTGGACTCTTTGGTTCAGATTTAGAACCGCAACACAAAAGGGAGTCCGAGCTGTAGCGAGGTCCCTCGCGGGCTTGTTACAGCATCCAAATTTTCTGAAGGAAATGAGTTATGGATGCTTCAAGGATAGACTTGGGTCAAGACTATGGTCCAAGTTGGTTATGCAAAAATTACCACACGCGCGCACCCGGACCAGACCAGACCAGGCCAGGTTCTTGGGCTTGGGCTTGCTAGAATGGATTGAGTGTAGGGGTTGGGCTTGGCCCATCCATCTTAATCTTTTTGGGCCAAGTCAGATGTGTGGGCTGCAAGCAAACCCTAGTCTCCTCTATTGATGATGGAATTAAACCCATCAGTTTTGCCAAATTAATTCTGGTTAATGCAAAATTAATTCTTGCATTTGTTGCAGGGAAGTCTCTTCTTCTCTCCCTTCGTATGTATAAAAGGAGGCTTTCTCCTTCAACATTCTACACCAAAAATTGCTGTTATTCTAGTCTTTCAAAAGTTTTCCAGTTTTGTGTTTTTCTTCCTATGAGAGAGTGCTGCAAAGTTCTGTTCGTCGAAACTATTCAATCGGTGCATTGTGTAGCTGGTTCAACCGTCGTATCTTGGGAGACAGACGTCGAACAACCTCCAGCACCCAACCAGTGAGGTAGCGAATCTGTTTTAAGGACACTACCTAGTGCATGCTTCAGTTTGCTTCCTTTTGCTAGTTTTATTTTGTTATGAATTTTTGTAAATTAAAGCATGTTCTTGTTCTGAAATTCTATTTGTTTATTCAATATGAATCTATTTGTTTTATGTTATCATACAATTTGTACAACAAGCTTAAAACAGATTAATATATTTTTTGCATGAAATAAAACGAATAGAATTGTGTATGCCGTTGACTACAGAAACAGGCTTGTTGTTGGTTTGTAGAAAATAGATAAGCCCACTGTTTTCATGGTTGGTTTTGTTTTGGTCTATTTTTATAAACCACATGTTTCTCTGTGTTAGAATAAGGAGGAAAAAAAAAAAAAAACCTTGGCCATAGTTTTGTTTTGGTGTCTGTGTATTAGGAGATGTACAGGGTTTGTCCACTGTTTGCATTTCAATTCATTTTCCTTTACCCTTTTTCCAAGGCATGCCTACAATATTAAAAACAATAAATAAATAAAAGAAGAATTACATACTACTAGTTATTGTTGCATATATGATCTCCTGGTTCTTAAACTCATGTGTAATTTAATAAATTCATATATGACATGGTGGGTTTATTGAATTCATAATTGTACTGGAATGGTTGAATTTAATCAAAATGGTTTTTCTCTCTTGCATAATTTGAATGCTTGTGTCTAGTATAATTTTATTTTATGAGCATGATTCTATAATTTATCACCATGCTTTGCATGTCTTTTTTATTTTATAATTTTATAATATAATTTGCATGTTCATAAGTGTTTAAATTTTAGTTGACATGCTCATTAGTTTCTAGTATAAACATCACGCTCAATATGATTACATACTAGATTAATTCACATGGTTTTATTTTCTAGATTTAAATCAATTTTACATGCTTCTTATTCTAGAATTATTTACATGTTAATTACTATAGACTTATTTGCATGTTAATTGCTAGAATAATTTACAAGTTTATTACATGTTTATTGTGATTTAAACTCTAGCCTATTAAAGTTGTAATTTAATTTGGAGTTACAAATTTTATTTTAAAGTTGTAATTTAATTTGGAGTTACAAATTTTATTTTAAAGTTGTAATTTAATTTTGGAGTTACAAATTTAATTTTAAAGTTATAATTTAATTGTGAAGTCACAAATTGTATTTTGTTTTGGTAACTTATTTAACATTTTAATTCATTGGTTAATTTTATTGGCTAGATGGTTTCAATTATTTCTTATATTTACTTTTTGCTTAGATTATTTGTTTGTATTTTGTTGTGGTTTTCTGCTAACATTTTTTTACAGAAATACCTATGCGAAAGGGAATGGGGAAAAAAAAAACCAAAACCAAATGAATAGATTTGGGTTGCACAAATGAAATTTATGGATTATATAATTTAAGCATTTTTTGCTTGAGGTTTAGTAATGGTTACTTGCCAATTTTTAAAGCAAGATTGTTTTCTTGGCATATTAAAGCATTTTATATGCTTGTATTGTTCTAGCAATTTTTATATTGCTTGTAATTGTTAGCAATTTTATTTTAATCGCTTGTAAATTTGGAACTGGTTTGTTTTAACCTAGTTCATCCCTGGAAAATTTAATTCTAAAAATTGTTTCTCACGGATTAGGAGTCAACATGCACTTGAAAGTTTTGTCAAAAGTTTAACTAGGTCTTAAGTGGGATTGATGTAACCCCTTCGGTCTTCCTAGGAACATTTTTTACCATGTTCAATTCTAGGTTAAGTGGTGAGACTAGTTTTGAATTAAATTTTCAACTGTGAGATTTTCTAAGGGTTAAGTTTAATTTCTGGAAACACAGAAAGTGATATTCTATTGTATTTTTCAGAAATGGCAACAATCACCAATGATGCTGCTACTGCTAATGTTGGTGGAGATCTGAGCCCCGGGGCAACTAACTTGCCAACCCCAACTGTGACATCTGTAGTCAACCCTAGCGTTACTCTAGTTGTTCCGGAAGGACCACTTAGTCACCATGAGCGCCCAAAGAAATTTGCTGGGATGAACTTCAAGAGATGGAAGCAAAAAATGTTGTTCTACTTGACCATGCTGAACCTTGCAAAGGTTTTGAGCGAGGATCCTCCAACCGTGACAGAGAATGAGCAATACAGGCAGAAAGTCATAGCACTTGACACATGGAAGCAGACAAACTATCTTTGCCAGAACTATGTGTTCAACAGCTTGGCAGACTCACTCTACAGTGTGTTTTGTGCCAAGAGCTCAGCAAATGAGTTATGGAATTCTTTAGACATGAAATACAGGACTGAGGATGCTGAGGCAAAGAAATTTGTCGTGGGCCAGTTCCTAGACTGTAAAATGGTAAATTCAAAAACTGTGATAAGCCAAGTCTAGGAGTACCAAGTGATCTTGCATGAAATTTATACTGAGGAGATGCCGTTGAACGAGTCATTCCAAGTTGCTGTGATCATTGAGAAACTTCCCAATGGTTGGAAGGACTTCAAGAACTACTTAAAGCACAAGCGCAAGGAAATGTCAGTTGAAGAGTTGGTAGTCCGTCTCTGAAGTAAGGAGGATAATAGAAAAAAAGGAGGGAGTACCTCCTCTGTGAAGGCCAATGTCATTAAGCATCTTCTAGGGTGAAAAAGAAGCCTCTTGTGAACAAGGGCTCAAAGTTAGGGCCAAGCGGTGGTGTTGCAAAGAAGCTGGCATACAAGCCACATGAACCTAGTTATTGGTTCTTACGGAAGTGCTACAATTGTGGTAGCGAGGGGTATCGAGCTAGTGACTGCCGCAAGCAGAAAAAGCCATACAAGACCAAACCTCGTGCTTATATGGCAGATATGCAAAAGCACTCCTATAATAAGGATGACACGCACTTGTCTGCTGTTGTCTCTGAGGTGAATATGGTGAGTTCAAACCCAAGAGAATGGTGGATTGATACTGGGGCTACACACCACATCTACTCCGAAAAGAAGTTGTTTACAACTTTCGAACCGGTTACAAACGGTGAGAAGTTGTCTATAGGAAACTCTGTTACCTCAATTGTTGAGGGGAAATAAAAGATGGTCTTGAAATTGACCTCAGGAAATGAGCTGACCTTGAACGAAGTCCTGTATGTTCTGGACATTCGTAAGAATATTGTCTCAAGGTCTCTTCTCAGCAAACATGGTTTTCGCATGGTCTTTAAGTCCGATAAGGTCATTTTGACCAAGAGCGGAGTGTATGTGGGTAGGGGTTATATGTTGGGGGATATGTTTAAACTCAATGTAATTAGTGTTATCCCAAAGATGAATAAAAATGCATCTTCTTCTGCTTACATGCTTGAGTCTTCCAATTTGTGGCATGGTAGACTAGGATATGTGAACTTTGAATATTTACGTAGATTAATCAAGTTAGATCACATACCATCTTTTAAGATTAATCCAAAACACAAGTGTGAAACTTGTGTTGAAGCGAAGTTGATAAGATCTTCGTTTCATTCTATTTAAAGAAGTTCAGAACCGTTGGACTTAGGGCATAGTGATGTGTGTGACTTAAAATTTATACAATCACGTGGTGGCAATAAGTACTTCATCACTTTTGTTGATGATTGCACTAAGTATTGTTATGTCTATTTGCTCAAAAGCAAAGATAAGGCTATTGACAAATTTGTTCTTTATAAGAATGAAGTTAAGAATCAATTAGGCCGCAAGATTAAGGCTTTAAGAAGTGATCGTGGTGGTAAGTATGAATCATCGTTTATTGAGATTTGTGCTCAATCTAGGATTATCCACCAAACCACGGTGCCTTATTCTCTTCAGTCAAATGGGATTGCTGAGCGGAAGAATAAGACGCTAAAGAAGATGATGAATGCAATGTTGCTAAGTTCTGGATTGCCATAGAACATGTGAAGGGAAAGCAATTCTCTCCACAAATTACATTCTGAATAAAGTACCTCGAAAGAAGGTGGACAAGACCCCGTATGAGTTATAGAAAGGCATCAAGCCTTCTTATAAATTCTTAAGAATGTGGGGGTGCCTTGCAAAAGTGGCGGTGCCTACACCACAGCGAGTTCAAATAGGACCGAAGTCAGTGGATTGTGTATTCATTAGATATGCACATAATAGCAGTGCATATCGATTTCTTTTGTATAGGTCTGTGATTCCAGATATACACAAGAATATTATCATGAAATCAAGAAATGCGTCTTTCTTTGAAACTGTATTTCCGTGTCGTCTCCAAGAAGGGATTCAGAGTTCCATGGAAGAGGTTGAAGGTGACAATGATCACATAGCTGATCAAACAGATAATCACTTAGATGATCGAGTTGATGATCAAGCTGAAGATGTAGATGAGCCAAGAAGGAGTAAGAGGGCTTGGACTGCAAAGTCCTTTGGTTTGGACTTCTTAACTTATATATTAGAGGGAGAACCTTGAACTTTTCATGAAGCTGTGACTTCACCTGAAAGTCCTTTACGGAAAAAAGCAATTAAGAGTGAGATTGACTCTATCTTGCAGAACCATACTTGGGAGTTAGTTGATTTACCCCCATGCAGTAAGGCCTTGGGGAGTAAGTGGATATTTAAAAGAAAGATGAAAGTTGATGGATCAATTGATAAATATAAAACTAGACTAGTTATCAAAGGGTACAAGCAGCGCGAATGCCTGGATTATTTTGATACGCATTCACCTGTGACAAGGATTACATCCATTTGCATGGTGATTACAATAGCAGCTTTACAAGGTCTAGAGATACATTAGATGGATGTAAAGACAACTTTCTTAAATGGATATTTAGGTGAAGAAATCTACATGGAGCAACCCGAGGGATTCTCAGCTCCATGACAAAATAAGAAAGTCTGTAAGCTTGTCAAATCATTGTATGGTTTGAAGCAAGCTCCCAAGCAATGGCATGAGAAGTTTGACAATGCTATGTTGTCAAATGGGTTCAAAATCAATGAGTGTAACAAATGCATATATGTTAAAGACACTGACAGATGTTATGTCATTTTGTGTCTATACGTAGATGACATACTCATTGTTGGCAGTAATGATAAAATGATTCGAACTCCCAAGAGCTTGTTAAACTCTAAGTTTGACATGAAAGATTTGGGCCTTGTAGATGTAATTCTGGGTGTTAAGATTACCAGAACATCTGATGGTATTATACTTTCTCAATCTCACTATGTTGAAAAGATATTTGAGAAATTTGACAAATCAGATACAAGTGTGTCTAGGACACTGGTGGATATGAGTCTACATTTGACCAAGAATAATGGTGAGAGTGTTTCTCAGCTATAATATTCTCGAGTCATTGGAAGTTTGATGTATCTGATCAGCTGTACAAGGCCGGATATAGCCTACTCTATTAACAAGCTTAGTAGATACACGAGTAATCCGAATGCAACTCATTGGAGGGGCATTATGCGGGTGTTAGGTTATCTACACTACACTCAGGGTTATGGGCTACATTATACCAGATACCCAGCGGTACTAGAAGGGTATAGTGACGCTAATTGGATATCTAATATAAAAGACTCCAAATCCACGAGTGGTTATGTGTTTACCCTCGGAGAGGCAGCGGTGTCTTGGAAATCTTCTATGCAAACGTGTATATCAAGATTAACGATGGAATCTGAGTTCATTGCTTTGGATAAAACAACCGAAGAAGTTGAATGGCTTAACCAGTTCGTTGAGGATATTCCACGTTGGTCAAGACCTGTGCCAGCAATCTGTATTCATTGTGATAGCCAATCTGCGATTGGACGAACATAGAGTAATATGTATAATGGAAAGTCTAGACATATTCGTCGTAGACATAATTCCATACGACAACTACTCTCAAACGGAGTTATCTCTTTAGACTATGTAAAGTCTCAGGACAACATTGCGGGTCCGCTAACGAAAGGGTTAAATCGAGTGTTAGTAGAGAAGTCGTCAGAAAGAATGGGATTAAGGCTTTTAGTGTAAGGTGTTACCGGAATAGAAACCCACCCTAGTTGACTGGAGATCCCAAGATCTAGGTTCAATGGGACAACCTAATTGCGTGTAATGGTGGTATGTCACTGAGGAGGTTAAATCTCCAGCCATTCCTTTTACCAATGATACTTGCAAGCTGAGCTTTTAATGACTCTAGTGTATTAAGATGTCGAGCTGAGTTTAGCAGGATACTCAAGTAGAGTCACCTATTTGAGTGTGAAGTGGGCCGCTTCTATAAGAATTAACAGGGCCTAATTCTTTAAGCCACTCACTGAACCAGGCTAGTGTTCCAGGGCCAAATCAGACACAACAGTGAGAACAGAACGATGGTTGGAGTAATTCCTGTGTGAGGTCTGTTGTCTTGGTTTACATAAATAGCAGAACAGTTCAAGACTTCGTATTCACTGGACAACCAGTAAATCCGATAGACTTCACTAGAAGGGATTTAAAGCCAAAAGCTACCTTTCCGATGCTGGGGTTATTCTGTTGCACTCTCTCCGAGTCTTTGTTGTTAAGCGTTGTCCGTTTATTGTTATTCGGTCAATTTTGATTCATGTAGGGGATTGTTGGAAAAATAATGGTTTTTTTAGTGATTTTAATGCAATATTAAAGTGGGTGTCAATCCTCAATTGAGGTGGAGTTAAGTCAATTTAAATTCTTTGTAGTGAAATCTTTACACCACAAAAAGAATAACCAAAAGCCATTAAGGCTTGAATGAGAAATTGACTCATTAAGTTGACCTCATGAAAGAGGTATTGGGAAAGGTGTAAAATCTTGTATCCCACATTGATTGTAGAGGAGAACATTGATGGCTATTTAAAAACCCATTTTTTGTATAAGGGTGTAAGCCCTTTGGGGCATCCAAATTTTCTGAAGGAAATCAGTTATGGATGCTTCAAGGATGGATTTGGGCAAAGACTATGGTTCAAGTTAGTTATGCAAGAATTGCCATATGCGCGCGCGCCGCTGCCCGGACCGGACAGGGCTGGGTCGGGGTTCAGGTCCGTGATCCATGGATCATGGATCTTGGGTCTTGGGACTTGGGCTTGGGCTTGGGCTTGCTAGAATGGATTGAGTGTGGGGGTTGGGCTTAGCCCATCCATCTTAATGTTTTTGGGCCAAGTCAGATGCGTAGGCTACAGGCAAACCTTAGTCTTCTCTATTGATGATGGAATTAAACCCATCAATTTTGTCAAATGAATTCTGGTTATTGTAGAATTAATTCTTGCGTTTGTTGCAGGGAAGCCTCTTCCTCTCTCACTCCATGTGTATAAAAGGAGGCCTTCTCCTTCAGCAATCTACACCAGAAATTGCTGTTATTCTAGCCTTTCAAAAGTTTTCCAAATTTGTGTTTTTTTTCCTGTGAGAGAGTGTTACAAAGTTTTGTTCACCGAAGCTATTCAGTCGGTGCATTGCGTAGCTAGTTTAATCGTCGTATCCTAGGAGACAGATGTCAAACAACCTCTAGCACCCAACTGGTGAGGCGACGAATCTATTTTAAGGACACTGTCTAGTGCAAGTTTCGGTTTGCTTCCTTTTGCTAGTTTTATTTTATTATGAATTTCTGTAAATTAAAGCATGTTCTTGTTATGAAATTCTATTTGTTTATTCAATATGAATCTATTTGTTTTATGTTATCATACAATTTGTACAATAATCCCATCTCCACCTAGCTGCTATTGCTGACTTTTTCGTTATTTCCAGCTCCCAACTCTGACAACTCCATTTTCTCTCGCATTCGCTCGCTTCTTTAGTTTCTTTCTCTCTCAATCATGATCTCTTTCTTGCTTCTTATCAATCTTTCTCAATTACTGTCTCTTAGTTAGAGGTGAGATTATCAAAGTGAGAGGGGTTGTAGGAGTCGTAGAGTAGGGATCACGACAATGGGTGTTACGAGAGTGGCAATAGCAGAGTGTAGGGGTAAGAGGCAACAAGAATGGGGCCATGGTTGAAATTGAAAGGGGGTTGTTAAATGGAACGGTAAAAGATGGAGGTTGTTGTCACTAGAAGGGATGATGAAGAAAAGTATTGCAATGGAGAGGGGTTATCGAGGGAGGTAGCGACAACCGAAAGTGAAGGTCGAGGCTAGGGTTAGAGCTTAGAGATTTGGAGAATTACAAATAAGATGTAAGTCCAAAAAGTTAAAGAATTAAAAAAAAAATTAATTTTTAGAAAAAATCCAAGAAAATATCGATAAATAAATATATATATATAAAAGTTGATAGAGACAAATAACAACACTCAAGCAAACAGTACAAACACGAGTAACTATTTTATTTCTTGTTCATCACTATGCTATTCATTACTGCTCCTCTTGTCTCAATTATCAGCTTCCACTGAGGAAGTTTTCAGATCTTTACTTAAATCTAATTTTTAACCGAGATTTGATGCTGCTAAATGTGCTTTTATATGCTAAGCGACAACCTCAAATCCAGACTATTTTATTTTGTAATGTAGATGTAACGGCTCCGGTCAAGACCTTACCCTTATTCCTTTTCGTATAAAGATGGTTGTCACACCCCGAATTTATAAGGTTTGGCCCACATGAATAAATCCATAACCAATAATAAAAGACACCAATAAGATAAAATAAAATAACATCTCTCATGCAAATGGATACAATAAAGTCACATAATACACGTGTTTATTCGAATTCATACACCTTACATTGACATCTAAATGGAATGGATGATCTTTAACTAAAACATACAAAGATGTTATATATTTATACAAGATGCTCAATGCATTTTCAAAACTCGTTTGATTTTTCCACAAGATCCTTTCTTTCCAATCATCAAAATCTTTCATTTATTCAAAACATTTTTCCAAATCAAAACATCTTTTTGATAAAACCCATTTCCAAAAACAAGTCTGTATATCTTAATGCCAACTAGAAAATACATTGCTAAACCACAAGCAAATACATCGCTGAACAAAAGCAAATACATTGCTAAACATTTTCCAAATTAATTTTTCAAAATCAAAACGATAATAAATAAGATGGGTAAATCTTCAGGGCTATTGTGCGGGTTTTATGTCTTACATCGTAGATACATAGGCCAACTTAATTCTGTTTTAACAACCCTTTACAAGTTTACCATTTTATTCATCATTGTTAATTCCAATACATGTGTTCCAAAAAAAAAAACATTTTCAAAACGATAAAAATGTTTTCAAAACATAATATGAAAATTCTCAAAACAACCTTTCCAAAACTTATAGTTTTGAGTTTCCAAAATCCATAACATGCATCAGGATATGAATGATTTTAGAAATATTCCAATTTACCTAATCTACATGCAATTTCTAACACACAGCAATATTATCCTCAATTGAGAGCTAAAACAATTATCTCCAATGTGATAATTAAAAAATAACGATACAGATATAAAATCTAATAACTTTAAAATCTCATTTCTACATCTTATATATATATCCCAACAACCCATGATTTCCAAAAGAGTAACAATGCTCGTTATTTTCAAAATCTCACAACATTTTCTTTCCAACCAAAACCTTTTTGAAAATTCAACCAACTCTCAAAAACAATATCATTTAAGGTTTTTTACAAATTGGGGCTTTCCAACTTTTAGAAACCCACATGCAATTTGATAGACAAAAAATAGATTTAATAACAAAATCATAGTTAAACAATCCCATTTGGAATAAACCCTCAATCCACAACTCATAAATTTCAAAATCAACCCAACAACAAACAAAATCTACTAATCAAAGTATACCACAAATACACTACTGAACTCACATCATGTTAAAGAAATAGACCTTACATCTTGAAGCAAATAGGAGACTAGCCGAAAAAACTGTCGGCAACGAAAAGATGATCTACTCAGATTAAATGAAAACCCTCGTCGAGCTCTACATTTTGGTATATGGAACTAGGGGTCAAAAATGGGTAAATATAGATGAAACCCAAGCTTGAAAGCTTAAAAGGGTTGAAAATGGTGAAAGGGAGAGAGATGAAGAAGATTGGATCAACAAAAATAGATATTTTCAGCTTTTGGAGACTTTTATAAACAGACAAACCGTGGGCGCGAAGGCCACACCGTGGCCGTGATGAAGACGACAAACCTGGTCGTGGACGCGATCAAGAACACCGCGGACGTGAGCCTACAGACACACAGGCCGCGAGGGCGACTAATAAACTTGCTGGTGCGAGCAAGCCATTTACAGCCTGTATTGCAGCCCCCATCGCAGGCAACGCACTTTCTCCCCAGCCAACAGACCTGAAGGTCACATTTGGTCGTGGCCTAGTTGCGGCCCCTCGTGAGCTTGACCTCGACCCCACACATTGCGGGCGCGACCTATATGGTCACGAACGCAACCAGCCAAAACATAAAAACCCTATGTTTCTACCCAGTAGCCAACCTGAGGCATGCCAAAGGTCAAAACTACCCAAAATGGTCCAAGTCACTTGGGACAACCCCATGTCCAATAAATAAATAAAATGAGTCGGGTAAAACCAACCCAGACCACTACAATGGTTGTATTAAAAAGATTTTTTGTTGAAAATTGGACTTAACTTGAAAATTTTCTAAGTATGAAAATTGCGTTTTTCAAAACTTACGATTTTGAAAATAATTTTTGGCAGTAATTGTTCCTTATATATTAAATAGTCTATTTTGATTTTATAAGATTTTTCTACGAAGTATTAACCCCTTTATTTCAACATCAAACTTAGAAATTTCAATCGAAAATTATTTTTGTACTAAAACTGAGGGAACCACTTTTGGATTTAATTGGATTTTGATTTTTTTGTATTTTTATTTGAATCCAAATAGGGGGTATTTCTTTATTTACATTGTAAATTTAAGTAAATGAAATATAAATGTTTCATTTAACCTCTTACATTTATATTTAGCCTCTTACATTACATTTATATTTCATTTACTTAAATGGTTACAAATGGAAATAAAATTGACGTGCAGGGAGTGCCTTAGGAACTATAACGCCCCAAAATAATTAACAATAGATAATCCCACAAGTAAGCTAAATGTAAGGAAATCCCAAAATGTTTCATTCTTTCATTAAATTCTCTTACAAGGGTTACAAAAGATGCCACATGCATTTATACATTCATAAATCCTAGAGCCTAAATCTATAGCATGTGACATATATAAATGCAAGGAATAAAAAGGAATACATATAAGTTCATACTTTAGTAGCTACATATTTCCAAGTCGATGATTGGTTACAACAAAAATAGGTCAAGCCCAAAACAAGTAAAAAGCCCAAGGCTTGTACAACATATATTTACAACAAAAGAAAAGAAAATGAGCCTTCAGCTCCATGATCTCCCAAGCTAAGTCCTTGGCGGAGGCATTCCATCAGCACCTAAAAGTTGGTTTCCACATAAGGTGAGCTAAAGCCCAGTAGAGAAAACTCGAACACACTGTATGATATTTAACAAAGTCATATGGTGAATACATATGCATGCCATTTACCAAAACCTTACACTTTCTCTTTCAAAGCAATGCAATGCCATGATTATAGTTCAATTCGTAAAACAAAATTTTTAAACTAGAAAACAGGGCAGTGGATACATAACGCTGGGAATCTCTAGGTACGTGTCTACCAGTAGATTATATAAGCACTACCAAAGCCATTTTACCGATACTAATTGGAAGGATCGGCATCTAACCGTGCAAGTTTCTGGACTTTCACCAAGAACACATAGGCCAACTTAGCAATACTATAACAGCACCCCTTAACTAGATTCACTAAGGTATTCACCTTTTTTTTTTTTCTTCTTAAAACGATACATTTTCAATGTATAAATATGAAACAAAGTTCAATGCAAGATGTATGAGTAGTTGGTTTTAATTAATCTAATCCTCATGCAATTACTACAATAATCAACACTATTCTTTATCGATGGCCCAAAATAGATATCTCTATACAAAAGATAAATTTCCAATAACACTTATAATTTCATAAATTTCAAAATGAGAGTGATAATACATATTCAACTCTACTCTCATTATTAACAAATATATTCATTTTATCTTTTCAAAACTCAACATCTTTCCCTTTCATTCATAGGTCAAAAACTAAGGATTTCCAATAAAATATACTTACTCTAAAAAATACATTTAAAGGAGAAATTTTCAATATTTCAACACAACTCAACACTATACTCATTTCCGCAACCTTTCTCAAGAACTCATTTGAAAACCCCTCTTTTACATTTCAAAAACCAAACCCTAAATCAAACCCCAACCCCCAAATCACAATACTTTACAAGGAACACATAACGAAGCTAAGAGTCATACGAGGAGGTTGAAGAAATCTCTACCTCAAGAGTAGAATAAGAAGAAAGCATGACCCAACTTTAGATGGAGTTAAAAATGGAAACTTCACCAATTAAAACATTCACCTCTACGAGTGCTACACTTTTCTCCAAAGCACTAGGGTGGCAAGATCAACGGATTTGGGTGTATTTAAAGTTTTTAGACAAGAAGTAGAGAGAATGAAGAAATTAGGTTTGGGGATGTTTTAGAGAAAGAGAGAGAGACTAAAAAGATCTTTTTCCTGTACTAATATATGCACAGACTACTTAAGCGACCAAAATACCGCTCAGCGTCAGACACAAGAAACTCACCGCTCAAAGAAATGACTGCTCGAGTGAAGGTCACTCTACTCTCAATAGTTTTGTAGACCTGCAAAATTACTGGAAGGAACCAAAGACCTCTCGAGCGAAGGAAATAATGCTCGAGCGAACTTGAAGAAAAAGAAACATGAACTCTTTTGAAAAATGAACTCCCAACCTATTCATAACACAATCGAATAACTCTAAACAACCAAACCACACTGTAACAAGGCAACAAGGAGTATAACAATAACCATGATCACCGGATTTCGATCCAAGAACACAAAAGGATCGGGTACCCGAGTCGCTATAGGAACTAAGTCTTTGAGGCTGTGTCTGTCCAAGAAATCTTAGTTCGCTCAAGCACAAGAGTTAGCGCTCGAGCGATCTACTCCTCACGCTTGAGATTTTGGGAGCCCCCATTCTTCACTCGAGCAGTCTGTTTGGAATCAGCCACTTAAATTTGATCTTTTGCTCCATTTTTCTCACTTTTTCTTTCTCTCTCTTCTTGTCCAAAAAACCCTAAACATAAATCCTTGATTTCTCCCATTTTCATCAAGAGATCATTTAAGATCTTGTCCTAAAGACGAAGATGAAATGAAGATCAACATTTCTATCGATTGAATCGCATTATCTTTGAAGTTCTCCTTAGATTTTCATTTTCTTGTCTCCATATTCGAGGTAGAGGTATTTTTAACTTAGTATATCTATGATTTCAGATGTATATGTGGTAATTTCTTAGTTATACTTATATACAAGATGAATGTGTTAGATTAAATAGATGTTGATGCATAAAAAAAAGGGTTTTTGCTCAAGATTTTGAAAGGTTTTGAATAACTATTGATGGCAAAGGTTGTTGATGATGAATTTTTGTTGTTAAAATGAAAATGGGGGAAAGCCCCCAAATTTTGTTTAACCTTAGTTTTGATTTTGCTTTGAAGAATGAGTTTTGTTCAATTAGACCTTGATTAATGAAATTGGGTTGATGTTTAGTGGAATTGTTTATGAATAATGATTTTGAGATGTTAGAGAATTTTATATTGTGATGAAGGAAATTGGGTATTGTTGGGAATGTGGAAATTGGAAACTTCTTAACTATGACCTATGTTAAGATTTATATGTTTGCCAATGAATGAATCATAAGCAATTGAAACGTTTACAAATTCATGCATTGCATTGTATTACATAATTTTATCTCTTGATTTGGTACAATCTCTTGGATATTTGAAATATTGAAAAGGAGTAAATTGCGCATGAGTCTGGGTAGTAGAGTTGAGTTTTGGAAAAGAGTTGTGTATTGTATTCGTACCTACGTGGGGAGTCACGGTGCCCAATTACCTTGTCTTGAGCTTATTGCCAGATGAATGTGGGAAAAGGTTTTGGGTGTCCATGACCCCGTCGTTTCAAGAGTAGGCAAATGTGGAAAGGAAAAGGTTTTTGGGTGCCCATTGCCTCGCCATTTTTAGAGTCGGCGAATGTGGGAATATTTTCAGTATACAAATCTATATATGTATGTATAGTGTTATAGCTCTTGCTTGAGACATCATTGCATATTTATCGCCCTATTGCTGATAATGAGATTTTAAATGGAAATTGAGCATTGAATATCATTGTTTTTAAAAGAGAAAAATATGAATTTTATCTTAGCATGTGCATAACATGATCATACGCATTTGAATCATTTTATATACTCTGTTAATATTATTCCTACTGGACATTAGTTCATCCGTATCATAACAAATATTTCAGGTGGTGATGATGTGCCTCCACTCAGTTAGGAATTTGTGGAGATCTTAATGGAGCACGGAAGCTCACATTGGATGTTTTATGTGATTGCAACCACCGAGTTTATGTGTTTGGAATAGAATTTCACTTATATGTAATCAAATCCCTAGCCTTGAAAGGTGTAAACCCTCTTTGGGTATTTTGTTATATTTTTTTCATTTCTTGAACTGTAATATATTATTATTTTGAACACTAATGTTGTAAAGTGAAATGTAACTTCTATGAGAAACCTAATGAGAGGAGATAAACATTGGACTTGTGAAATAGTTCTACTTTAATTAATTTTCTTAAACTCTTTCTTCACATTTTGAAATTGGAGATTAATAAAAGATCAATAATTATGAAACGGGTTAAAACATCAGGGTGTTATAGTAAAGACGGGGATTAAGGTACCACTACGACTAGTAATAACGATAAACGGATTATGAAGGTGACTTGTAATGCTTGTTTTGTGGTTTTTTTTTTTCCAAATAATATCTCTATATGTAAAGGTTTTCTCCTTCTTTCATGAAGTTTTTCTCTTCCTTGCTTGGAGGTTTATTTTTCTCCTTATGTGGAGACTCTTCTCCTCTGTGCATGGAGGTTCTCTTTATCTCTTTTAGAATCTATTTTATACTCCGATATACTTAAATGGATGACTTATTATCAGATGTGCAATATATTACGTATTGTGCTTTTCCATAAATAAAAAAACAAAACAATGGGGCTAAGGTTGTGGTTTAGAGAATGGAGAATAGGGAATAAGGTTGGGGTTTAAAAAATCAAAAAAAAATTACAAAATTTGAAATTGAAAGTCCAAAAATGTTTGGGGTTAAAAAAAATTTGTGACGGCAAATAGCAGCACTCAAATAACACTACAAACATGTAAGGAACCATTAACTCATCCAATGACCCCTAAAATTGTTCCTATGTTCTTAAATTTTCTTCTACTTTTTTTTTTTATTATTTATAAATTTTGAAATACCCAATTTTTTTTTAAATTATGTAAAAATTTTGAAGTATGAGAATTTAAGATATATTTTTACAATTGTGAGTGTTTTGATACAAGAAAATTAGAGTAGAGAGGATATCGTGCCACTGAAATTATGAGTTTGTTTTACTTTATATAATATTAAACCGTGTTTATATATGAAGATGGAAAAAGATATTATAAAAGAAAAAGTGATAAACCGTCAACAAATACAAAATTTGAACACAAAGTTTTTTTAAAAAATAAAATAAAAAAACACAATACCTTTATCTTTTAATTTTTAAATTTATGTCAATTTAATTTAGTCGGTAGAAATATTACAATTTTGAACAAAAAATTAATGATATATGTTTAAGTATACCAGTTTTCAAGGACAAAGAGCATGTTTGGTACGATGAAATGAAATGAAGTGAAGTGAAAATGGAATGAGAGTGAAAATGAAATAAAAGGAAGGTAAAATGGAATAGAATGTTTATTCTCATTTCACTGTTTGGGTGTTCACATGGAATGACGTAGGAATAAAATGACAATCCTCATTTTTACGTTTGATTATACTTATTAAATTAATGAAACAAAATAATATTTTTATTTTTTATTTATTTATTAAACTAGTAACAATTAATTTAAAATTGTCCAAATCATGATAGTTTTGATAATTGTGAAAGTGGTAGTGTGAGAGGTGATGGTAATGGTGATGGCGACATTAGTGGTGGTTGTAATTTGATATGGTGTAGTGGTAGTGGTAAAATGGATATGGCAATAATAGTATGATGGTAGGGTTGTGGTTGTGGCTGTAGTGGTAGTGGTAAGGTGGTGGTAGTTGTCACACCCCATATTTCCAAGATTCGACACATGTAGGGGTGTTCGCGGTTCGGTTGCGGTCGGAGAATCTCTAATCCGCCATCCATTTGCCGGATTGAAAAAAATCAATCCATATCCATCCGCTGGATTGGCAGATGCAGATTGAGCGGATTGGCAGATGGATGCGAATTGATTTGACGGTTTAAACTTTTACAAATTTTGAACATAATAAAACAATTTGTCAACATTTTTTTTTGGGATAACAATCCAATTCAACATAACCAAAAGATTATCAAGTAAATTGTCAAATACCAATAATAAATACATATAAGAAAACCATGCATTATCAAAACTATTTCATTACCTTTTTTTTTTATATTCAAAACCTATTTAATTTGAATTTTTTTTTTTAAATGACAAAATTAAGTCTTATATTTTCTACACAAAACATCAAATATCAACACTTGCCATTTGATAAAAGGATTTCAAAATTAAAAACACAACAGAACACTTAAACTCTTGTTCAATTGAAAACACAAATAGAATATAAACAAATTGAAAATATAAAGTCTTACAAATTACTAGAGGTGCTCACGGTTTGACGATTCGGTTGCGGCCAAAGGAATCTCAAATCTGTCATCCATCCAAAACTAGGTGGATTGAAAAAAAATCAATCCGCAACCGTCTGCTCGTCATCATGCATCTATCCAAAATGTGGCGGATCGGTTTGGTTCGGTTCGGTTCGGTCTGTTTGGGCAGATTGGAATATCTGTTGAGCACCCTTAGACCTATGTGAATAATTCAATAGAGTAATGTTAGGGACCCCAAATAATCTACCAAGTATTTTACCAAACCTCTCACATGGGTGTGGAACCCACACACGTGGGTTTGTGTAGATCTCACACCCATATGAGAGATTTGGTAAAAAATTTGATCGATTATTTAGGGTTCATAGCATTTTCTAATTCAATAAATAATATATAGAAAGACAATTAATAAAAGAAAATAAAGGGGTGAACTCTCATACATGCTTAATCAACATCATCTATTCCATAGCATAATTTCATTACATACATCCTACATTCATATTGTAAGTGAAACGAATATATAGTATATAAATCAAGCTATTAGAGTTAAGTGTATAGTAAAGCTACCCTAGGGCTTACAAGACAAAACAAAAAGGGTTCAACCCTTAACCAAAAATGGCTCACGGCCTAAATAAAATAAAGGTCTTAGGCCTGAACATCAAAAAGCTCATCACATTCATGCACACATTCCGGCGTATCACCTCAAAGTTGGAGCACGCCATCAACACCTAAAAAAATTTCAACTATGTAGGATGAACATATAGTCTAGCAGAGAATATTTCATAAACTAATACAAATCCACAAGTATAGATGGTCATGATGCTATAAAATATAACATGTTTAAAATGTTTTGATTAAACCACCATTTTCCAACATCAACACTACAATCCAGTGAATCCTCTCAAGTCCATGTATCTGTCAGTGGTCATTGCTAAGAATCACCTAAAACTAGTGCACTATATGAAGTTACATTCTGCCAGTGATCATCGCCAAGCGTCACCTAAATCACCAAATTTACTGGTTACTAACTAGAGGACCTTGGCACCTAACCGCTTGGGATTTTGGTCTTTCACCATAGACTATAAAGCCAAATTAACCAATCATCATCTCAACCATACATGACACGGATTCACCCAACTACTTAATTAAAACCATGATGTTTGAATAATATCCATGCAATAATAATTATGATCATTTTTTGTAAAACATGCTTTGGGCATCACCGTTCAACAACGGGTTTTTCATTCTCAACAACATCTCAAAATCTATGAAATGACAATAACCAACAACAACCAAGTACATCATCCTTCCCAATACATCAACAACTATTTCCTAAATTCTCAAATTCACAAGTCTACAGGGTTTCCACATTTAATTTAGGGCTTTCACCAAAATAAGTGTCCAAATACGATTTGTTATAATAAAAATAGGTTTGATAAACAAAAAAAATAGCGAAAACTCCCAAGTCACCAAACCCTAACCTAGAAACACATGCTCTTTCCAAATCAACAACAACCACAACATCAATATGTAGATTTTATATTAAAACTACCACAAAGACACCAATAAACTCATAGAGTCAATGAAATAGAACGCTACCTTTTAAAGAGACGAGGAGAAGCTATGAGCAACGATGAACGTGCAAATTAACTACTGGTTGAGATTAAAATGATGCTCCTACCAAGCTCTACAATACCCAAGAAGGAGATGGAGATCAAATCCAAGTTTAGATGCCTTAAAACCAAGGTTGAAGCTCCTAAAACTAGGTCAAAATAGCGCGCGAGAGAGAGAGAGAGAGAGAGTGTGTGTGTGTGTAGAAAATTAAATCAAAAGTGATATTTTCTTGCATTGTTATGTTTTTATAGAGAACATACTATGGGCGAGATGGTTTTGGTCGCAAGCGTGAAAGACATAGTCGTAAGCGTGACTTAACTCCTTTTAAGCGCAGAACTACACATAAACAAAGTATTGGAAGGTGATTTTGGTCGTAAGTGCCATCGTGGGGCGTGACATGCATACCGCGGACTCGACCATGCAAATCGCGAGCTACGCAATTTCTCAAGGCTTAAGGACCAGAAGGTGTGTTTTGGTCGCTACTTGGTCATTGATGCTATATATATACCGTAGGCGTGATCATGCCCAAAACAGATTCTCACTCTATTTTTCTAAGAAAGTTCTAAGTGTAAACAACAACTCCCAACAATATGCAAAGCTTCAAAAAAGAGTAAATAAGATAATAAAAACATCACTCATCCATTCACAAGCCCACAAATGTGTCAGGGTATCCATATAAGTGGGTTTTCAAGTCTGGTTTAGAATCGGGACATTACAGTAGTTGTGGCATGGTAGTGGTGGTAGGGTTATGTTTAGGGATGATAGTTGTGATGGTGGTAATAGACGATGATGACAACGACTATAGCAGTAGTGGCGGCGATGGTGGATGGAGGGTAGTGGTCGCGGAAGCAAATGGCAATAACAACAACATTCATTTTAGAATGATTCCATGATAGAATGTAATGTTTATTCCTTAGGTTGAAAGAAAGAATGTATTTCCACTTATACAAGGTATACCAAACAAGAGAAAGAGAATGTAAAATTAGAATGTACATTTTATTCCACCCCATTCCGTCGTACTTGTAGGTGAACTGCCCTATTTTCTTTTATAAGAAAGACTGAACCCAGAAAGGTCCTAGCCACTTAGTCTTCCACTTTCCTGGTTGAATATAGTCTGCATATTGAATAACCACACACACAGCCCTCCACACCAATCTTTTATCGTAATTGTCGATCGTGCCAAGTGTTTGAATTTGTTTACAAAAAAACTGTAAACAATTTTATAATTTTTTTTGAACTTTTGTAAATACAAAAAAGTTAATTTTATTTATTTATAAAATATTAATTTTTTCTTTATTCTCACACCTCCTCTGGCCACCACCTATTGCTCATCACCTCCATCAGTCATTGTTGCTTTGACCTCCACAGACAATAACCTCATGCAGTCAATAGCCACCTCTGGCTTCTGCAAACCCTTCCCACCAGTAGCAATTACCTTCGGCAATTGAAAACTACTTCTGACTCTTGGTAACCACCTCTTGTCCCCACATCTCAGATTGTCGATACCCATCTTCAACCATCTGCCTTTTTCATTTGTTTTTTAAATAAGTTTATAAAAGGGTGAAGCACCAAAAAATTTCAAATAGAATCTTATGAACTGTTTGATTCTCTCTTTTTTCTTATGGGTCCAAAGGTCCCATTCTAGTATGAATTACATAAAAGGCAGTATAAATGCTCATATGTTATGTGTTGAAGGATAAATTTAGATTTTCTCATAATATTGAAATTACTAAACGTAACATTTCAAAAAAACTCTTTAGTGCATTTTTTCCAAACGTAACATTCCAATGTAACATACTAAAAAACTCTTTAGTGTATTTTTCTTAAACGTAACAATGTAACATTTCAAAAAAACTTCTTAGTGTACTTTTTCTAAACATAACATTCCAATCAATGTAATACACAAAAACTTCTTAGTATATTTTTCCCAAACGTAACATACTAAAAAAAACTAATTAGTATACTTTTCTCAAACGTAACATTCCAATCAATGTAAAACACAAAACTCCTTATTATGTTTTTCCATAATGTAATATTCTAATGTAACATACTAAAAAAAAACTCTGTAGTGTACTTTTTTCAAACGTAATAACATAACATTCCAAAAAAACTCATTAGTGTACTTTTTTCAAATATAACACACTAAAAAACTCCTTATAGTGTATTTTTTTTTAAACATAACAACATAACACTTCAAAAAAATTCCTTAGTGTATTTTTCTCGAACGTAACACTTCAATCAATGTAACACAGTATTTTTTCCAAACGTAGCACTCTAATATAACACTCCAATGTATCAATAAAAAATTCACACTAACAGAAGTATTGATTTCAACACTCAACAACCAACAGTTCAGCCATCAATCCCCCTCCCCCAAAAAAAAAAAATCTTTCACACTTCACATTTCCATTCACATCCTAAAAACGAATTAGAAAATTGAAAAAATGAATCACAAAAGGGCATTCACTTGAACTCTGATGACACTAAATCAAATAAATACAATTTTCCAAAACAAAAATTACTAATTGGTTCATAAGAAAACTCTTAGCATTAAATGAATCAACATTCCCTCATATGAGATTTATAGGTAAATTTTCCTTTTCAACACACGTGTGTACTAAAAATATTTTTTGTTTTCATTTTATAAAAAATAAGCATAAAAATATTTAATATATTTTTATTAACAAAAATAGTAAATTGTAAACGTTAGGAAGGATACCTTTAATTGTTTTTTGATAAGAATACAGTGCCGTTAGTGCAAGACCGAGAAGACCGAGAAGCCAATGACCAAGAAGACAATGAGTCAGCTAGTGTACATCAAGCCCTGCATAACACAAGATTAGCAGCCCTGCATAACACAAGATCAAATCTCCTTTATCATAACTAACTTCTAACTAATTACTGTTAAAGAAGATTAGTTATGTAACCTTTGTTAGTTAGGATCATAGTTCAGTTAACTGTAGTTGAGTTAACAGTTGTAACCTCTTCTCTATAAATTGTAGTAGTTGCAGATGAATGAATAAGAAGAAAAGATTCAAAATATTCTTTATGGTATCAGAGCCACAAATGCTCTAGCGAGTTCAAAGGTTCTTCCATGGCTTCCATGGATTCTTCATTTCAACTTCCTTCAAATCTAAAATTTCTGGTCTCGAATCTGAGTGCATTTGTCACTGTAAAGCTTGATGTTAGCAATTTCATTGTATGGAAAAATCAACTCTTAAATGTTCTTCGTGCCACTGGACTGCTCGGCTATGTGAATGGAGCTGTTGTTCCTCCTTCTGAAATGATCACCGACAAAGAAGGTGTGAGTGTTTTGAATCCTGAATTCACTCATTGGCATACTGTTGATGCTCACCTCCTGAGTTGTATTACTGCAACTCTTTCTCCTTCAATCTTTACATCTGTATGTCATTGTAAAACTAGTTTTGAGGTTTGGTATAATCTTGAGAAGCGATTCACCTCTCTCTCAAGATCACACATTCACCAGCTTAAGAATAAGCTTCATAACATCACCAAAACCTCTTCCTCAATGGAGGAGTATCTTGCACAAATCAAGGATATTGCTGATCAATTGGCTTTGGCTGGATCTGCTGTTGATGATGAGGATTTAGTTCTCTTGACTCTCAATGGTTTGCCGGCGGAATACAGTGCATTTAACACTACAATTAGAGCCAAAACAGATCCAATTTCAATGGATGTTCTGTCTTCGCTTCTCTGTTCTGAAGCTATTCATATTGAAAAAAATAATTCTAAAGTTTCTTCTGGTTCACACATGGCTTACTCTGCTTCCCATACTGCTTCATCACAGTTTCGGAATTCTGGTTCTCGAAATACTTATCGAACCAATTTTCACAGAGGAGATCGCACTGATTCACGAGGTGGTAGATTTTCTTCTCGTGGTCGCAGAGGTGGACGATCCAATTCCACTTCTGTCATCTGTCAGATTTGTGGCAAGAATAATCATAGTGCTCTCAACTGTTGGTACGATTGGACTCTTCTTTTCAGCCATCTGCTTCTTCACAGCCTGTTCATCATTCATTCGATGGATCAAGTAAAGCCTACGTTGCTTCTACATCACATCCTTCTGAGAACTGGTATTTAGATTCTGCTGCTACCAGTCATATCACACATGATCTTCAGAACTTGAATATGTATCAACCCTACGAAGGTCATGATCAGGTAATGGTTGGTGATGGTGTCTCTTTCCGATTCAGCACAAGGGTAATGGCCTTCTCCCTACTCTTTTTCCTCTTTCCAGCTTCGTAATGTTCTTCATGTTCCTCAAATTTCAGCCAATTTGATTTCAGTTCATCAATTGGTTAATGATAATAATTGTACTATAACATTTGATGCTGATCATTTCATTATTCAAGACAAGACAAGTAAGGCTGTCTTGTACAAAGGTGTTTCCTCTCACGACCTCTATCATCTTCTAGCTGCTCTTCCTAAGTCTCTCCCTCATCAAGCATGTTACAGAACTACTACTTCTTCTCCTGACATATGGCACTCTAGGCTTGGTCATCCATCTACTCACAAATTTCGAGTTCTTTGTAATAAATTTCAATTGTCTGTACATAGAAATCAAACTTCTGTTGTTTGCTCACCTTGTTGTGTTGCAAAGAGTCACAGGCTGCCTTTTAGCCTTTCAACTACTGCTGTTAATAAACCATTTGCTTTAATTCACAATGATGTCTGGGGACCATTTACAGTTTCTTCTTCTCCTGCTACATACAAATTTTATGTCTTGTTTGTTGATGAATATAGCAAGTTTACATGGATATTTCCTTTGCACTATAAAAGTGAGGTTTTTTCCAAATTTATGGAGTTTAAGGCCTTTGTGGAAAATCAATTTGAGATTTCTCTTAAAATTTTACGCACTGATAATGGTTCTGAATTTCTTAGCAATGAATTTCAAAATTTTCTCAAGAAATTTGGTATTGATCATCAATTAGCTTGTCCCTATACACCAGCCCAAAATGGTGTTGCTGAGCGCAAGCATCGTCATATTGTGGAAACTGCTGTTGCTCTTCTGCATCAGTCCTCTGTTCCACTCACCTATTGGTTTGAGGCAGTTGCTACTTCTGTTTTTCTTATAAATCGCATGCCTAGTTCCAAGTTACAAGACCTCACTCCTTTTGAAAAATTATTTCATAAGTCTCCTGATTTTTCTTTTCTTCGTGTTTTCGGCTGTCTTTGTTATCCTTGGTTGCGTCCTTATTCTGCTCATAAACTTCAACCTCGGTCTGCTCCTTGTGTTTTCTTGGGCTATGTTCCTGCTACTAAGGGTTATCGATGTCTTGACCCCTCTTCCAACAAAATATATATCTCTCGTCATGTCACTTTCCATGAACACACTTTTCTTTTTCTTCATTATCTTCTTCCCCGTCTATTTCCCCGACTGTTTCGTCTTTACAGTCTTTCTTTTGGCCAGTTTCTGTTGTTCCTCCCAGGTCTGGTGCTTCATCCCCGACTGTCCCTTCCTCTGTGTCTACTCAGTCTGTTTCTGTTCCCCCTGTTGCTCCTACTTCTGCTGTAGCCCCGTCTACCTCTGCTATTCCTGCTCTCTTTCCTCTATCTGCTGGTCCTTCTTCCACTTCTCATAATTCTGCTTCATCTGTTTCCCTTCCTCATTCTTCTTCAGTTCCAGCTCCATCCTTCTGTGTTGATTTGTCTTCTTATTCCCTTCCTTATCCTCCTACCAATGTTCATCCTATGACTACTCGCTCTAAATCTGCCTCTCTTTCTGCCCCTCTGTCCTTTGCTGCTATTCCTTCTAATCTTCATGAGCCTTCTACTTTTAAGGCTGCTTCTCTTTCTCCTGCTTGGTCTGCTGCTATGGATGCTGAATTTCATGCTCTTCAACAGCAGCATACTTGGTCCTTAGTCTCCCTTCCTTCTGGCAAGCAGTCTATTGGCTGCAAATGGGTCTATCGGCTTAAAAAGAATTCCGATGGTTCTGTGGCTCGGCATAAGGCTCGTTTGGTTGCTAAGGGTTATCTTCAAGAGGAAGGTTTGGATTATCATGAGACTTTCAGTCCCGTTGCCAAGCAGCCTACCATTCGGATTTTGCTCTGTCTGGCTTTACATTTTCAGTGGCCTATTAAACAAATGGATATTTCTAATGCCTTCCTCCATGGGGTTTTAGATGAAGAAGTGTACATGACCCAACCTCAGGGATATGTTGATCCTCAGCACCCGCAGTTGGTTTGCCGATTACACAAAGCCTTGTATGGGCTTAAGCAAGCCCCAAGGGCTTGGTATTCTACCTTCTCTAAATTTCTTCTCTCCAATGGCTTTGTGATTAGTTCTTCTGATTCTTCTCTGTTTATTCAACATACCTCTGCTACTCTTACAGTGCTTCTCATCTATGTTGATGACATTTTATTAACAGGCAACAATCCTTCTCATATCGCTGCTCTTCTTACCTCCATGCATGCTTCCTTCTCTATGAAGGAGTTGGGTGATATTAACTATTTTTTAGGCATTTCAGTTGCCCATTCTCCTGCAGGCTACTTCTTGTCTCAATCTAAGTATGCTCTTGAAATTCTTGGTAAAGCTGGCTTAACCAACTGCAAACCTTGTGCTGCTCCTATGTCTGTTAAACCTTCTTCTACTGCTTCTCCTTCAGTTCCTTTTTCTCAGCCGTCTCTCTATCGGAGTCTTGTGGGCGCTCTGCAGTATCTTACCATCACCCGACCTGACATTGCTTTTGCTGTTAACCATGCTTGCCAGGCCATGCAGTCTCCTTCTGAGGCTGATTTTGCTGCTGTTAAACATCTTCTTCGGTATTTGAAGGGGTCTCTTTCTCAAGGCTTGCAGTTTACTTCTAGACCGCTTGATCTGTTTGCCTTCTCTGATTCGGATTGGGCTAGCAGTGTGAGTGACCATCGGTCTACTACGGGGTATTGTGTGTTTTTGGGCCCAAATCTAATCTCTTGGTCTGCTAAAAAGTAGCCCACCGTCTCACATTCATCCACTGAAGCTGAGTATCGTGCTTTAGCACAGGCGGCTGCTGAGCTCAGTTGGCTTCAAATGCTCTTATCTGATCTTAAGGTTCCTTCTTGTTGTCCTATTTTATGGTGTGACAATCTGTCTGCTATCTCTCTTAGTTCCAATCCGGTGTTTCATGCTCGCTCTAAGCATATTGCTGTGGACTATCACTATATTCGTGAACGTGTTGCTGCTAAACAGGTTGATGTCCGTCATATTTCTTCCTCTGATCAGCTGGCCGATCTCTTTACTAAGCCTTTACCTGTGTCTCGTTTTCAATTTCTGTTGTCCAAGCTCTTACCGTCGTCCCCTCCTCTGAGCTTGCGGGGGCATGATAAGAATACAGTGCCGTTAGTGCAAGACCGAGAAGACCGAGAAGCCAATGACCAAGAAGACAATGAGTCAGCTAGTGTACATCAAGCCCTGCATAACACAAGATCAGCAGCCCTGCATAACACAAGATCAAACCTCCTTTATCATAACTAACTTCTAACTAATTACTGTTAAAGAAGATTAGTTATGTACCCTCTGTTAGTTAGGATCATAGTTCAGTTAACTGTAGTTGAGTTAACAGTTGTAACCTCTTCTCTATAAATTGTAGTAGTTGCAGATGAATGAATAAGAAGAAAAGATTCAAAATATTCTTTATTAATTCAATCAAAATGCAACTATCTCAACAAAAAAAAAAAAAATAAAAAATATTATGCTTAATGTCTTTAGTTTGATCTATATTAATTCTGCTATTTATTGAAGTAGTATTTTCTTTGTCAAATTACTTGAGGTTTATGCTTTTTTGAATCCAATTATAGATGTTGGGCATATTTGTGTGTTTGGTAACGTTTACGTTTTCAGTTTATATTTACAAAAATTTTATAAACTGGTTTTTGTTTATTTTAAAAAAATATAAACTACAAACACGTTTGGTAATTGACAAAATGTTTAAAAATATAAAAAAGAGTGAGAAATGGCAAGTTGTGGCAAGTGGCGGCGGAAGACGGTGGTGGAAAGTGGTGACGGTGGGTGATGGGTAGCTGGTGGTGGTGGGTGGGTGGGTGACAGTGGCGGGTGGTGGGTGGCGGTGGCAGGTGGGTGGCGGATGATGGGTGGTGGTCGGTGGTGGCGGCGGGTGGTGGTGGTGGTGGTGGGTGGGTGGGTGACGGTGACGGGCGGTGGGTGATAGCGAGTGGATGGTTGTGGTGGTGGTGGTGGCGGCAGGTGGGTGGGTGGCGAATGGCGAGTGGGTGGTGGATGGTGATGGTGAGTGGGTGGGTGATGGTGGCGGGTGGTGGGTGGTAGCGGGTGGGTGGTGGTGGTAGCGGGTGGGTGGTGGTGGTGGTAGGTGGGTGGCGGATGACGGGTGGTGGTGGGTGGTGGTGGTAGCGGTGGGTGACGGTGGCGGGTGGTAGGTGGTAGCGAGTGGGTGGTGGTTGTGGTTGTGGTAGTGGTGGTGGTGGGTGGCGGGTGGTAGGTAGCGGTGGTAGGTGGGTGGCGGGTGGGTGGTGGGTGGTGGTAGGTGGTGGTGGCGGGTGGGTGGCAGGTGGTAGGTGGTGGCAGGTGGGTGGTGAGTGGTGGTGGCAAGTAGGTGACGGGTGGTGGTGGCGAGCGGTGGATGGTAGTGGCGGGTGGTGGTGGTGGTGGCGGGTGGATGGCAGGTGGGTGGTGGGTGGTGGTTATGGCGGCGAGGGGTGGGTGGTGGTGGCGAGTGGGTGGTAGGTGAGTAGTGGGTGGTGGTGGCGGGTGGTGGGTGGTGGTGGCAGGTGGGTGGTGAGTGGTGGTGGCAGAAGACGGTGGTGGAAAATGATGGCAGGTGGTGGCTAGTGTTGGGTGGTAAAAAAAAAAAAAAATTCAAAACTCAAAACAGAAACACATTTTTTGTGTTTTTATTTTTTGGCCAAATTTATAAACTGAAACCACTGATTTATAAATCAAAAATTTTACAAAACAAGTTTTTATTTGAATTTTTAAAATTTTTGTAAATATAAACAAAAAATTGAAAATATAGTGTTACCAAACAGTACGTTTGTGTTTTAAAATGAAAGCATAACTAAACAAAAAAAGTGCTGTCTATTTGTTTCAAGTAAAAGACGTAGGAAGATATTATAAAAAAGAATCAAAATAATATACGTGATACAAGGAGCATAACTCATGCAGTGTCATGTTGCTATTTTTTTTTTAAATACAAAAACACAAAATAAAAATAGAATATTTGAATTGCTAGAGGTAATGGCTGACAGTGGATGGTAGACGAATATGGTGATCAACGGTGATAGGTGGTAGGAGTTGCTTATGTTGAAATAAAGTGGCCAGAGTGTCACGGGTTAGTTGGAGTATTGAGTCATTTACATGATAAAGTAAAAAAATACACAAAATACAATGACATAAGTTATTGCCTTGAACATCTTCTCCATCCTTTGAAGCCTTCTCTCATGCTCACCAACCGTTGTCCTAAGATCATTAATTTCTTCTGTTCTTGAATCTGTCCGAGGTCGAGCATTGGCTTTAATGTTAAGTTCGTATTCTGAGTAGAAGATGAAGCCATTTGTTTATCTGCATAAAAAAAACCACATACATGGATATTGGGTTTGTAGAGGGGGGAAAAAGGAAAAGAAAATTTAAAAAAGAAAAAAGAATAAAAAGCTTATTCAATTATTTATATATATTTTCTTTATTTTTTTCTTTCACAAATTTAAGATTAAAAAACAAAAAACAAGTGTGTTGTTGATTGGAATATGAAACTGTTTAAACTGTTGTTTCTGTTGTTAAGATTAAAAAAGAAGTGTTTTTGTTAAGATTGAAAAACAAAAAAGAAGTATACCTCTCTCTACTCTCTCATATGCTTCTATATGAAACTGTTGTTTTCATGAAGCCTCTAAACTTTGCTGGAATTAGTTTGGTTTTGGTAATACCAGTTGAACACTGCTTTTCCAATGAAAATGGCAATCATCTCTATAAAATTCATCGTCTTGTCATCAAAATACATGTCTTTTTTTAACAAACTTGAGTGGTTTGGCATCTTACTTTAATAACTTATTTTCTCAAATCTAAGGAGGTGTTTTGGTTTTTTTTTTTTTCAGAACATGAGCTTTCAAAATACAACTTCAATTAACTAATTATAGAACTCAATGAACTAACTAAATAAAAAAAAGTATAATAATTATGCATCAAAGTAGCATCTAGGCAACAGAAGCCATGCATCCTATCCTTCCTAAACACATGGGATGGGAGGAGAATACTCCTACTACTTTATAGGTCTGTCCAAGCTTTAAAGGGAATTCTATATTCTATATCTGATTCCTGTTTCTAAACAGTTGATGATGAGGGGCAAAATGACAGGCAAAGTATGAACTCATTTGAGTCTTCTGATGACTTTGAGCGTCGAATATTTGGTGATATTCCTGGGAGTGGTTCAAAGTCTAACTCATTTTATCAGAAACTTGAGAGAAATGAGAAGGCTCATGACAGATCTGGTTTTAAATTTAATTTTGGAAAGAGATCTGAGTTTTTGGATGGCAAATCCCAGGTATAAAGGCAAATCCCAAAGCCTAACCTATCACAAATTAAAGCCAAATCCCAAACCCTAACACAAATAGCAAACAAAATCCAACCCCAAACACTCCCAATCGACTAATTTCTACAAAAAGTGAGGCCAAACGTAAACCCTAACTTTGCGATTTCAGGTTTACCTCAGATTCGTTGTGGCAGGCTCCCGTTCGTCCTCCGTCGTGGTTCGTCTGCCTCCGTCGCCGTTCGTCCACCGTCTCGCCGTCCTTCGTCCCTCGTCTTGGCGTCCTACGAACTCCTCTCTCGTTCTTCTTCCCTCCGTCAGTGTCATAGTTCTTCATATGGGGGGAAAGTCTGAAATCGACCAAATCTGGTTTTTCTTTTTTTTTTTTTTTTTTTTTTTTTTTTGAAAATCCTCACCAAAACGACGTCGTTTTGGTGAGGCTTAACCACAGCCGTCGGATCATTCACTCTAGAGGATCACTCTAGAGAGTTACTCTAGAGGATCCGGACGCTTACGATATGGCAATCTTTTGAGCGTCCGGATCCTCTAGAGTAACTCTCTAGAGTGATCCTCTAGAGTGAATGATCCGACGGCTGTGGTTAAGCCTCACCAAAACGACGTCGTTTTGGTGAGGATTTTCAAAAAAAAAAAAAAAAAAAAAAAAAAAAAAAAAAAAGAAAAACCAGATTTGGTCGATTTCAGACTTCCCCCCATATGAAGAACTATGACACTGACGGAGGGAAGAAGAACGAGAGAGGAGTTCGTAGGACGCCAAGACGAGGGACGAAGGACGGCGAGACGGTGGACGAACGGCGACGGAGGCAGACGAACCACGACGGAGGACGAACGGGAGCCTGCCACAACGAATCTGAGGTAAACCTGAAATCGCAAAGTTAGGGTTTACGTTTGGCCTCACTTTTTGTAGAAATTAGTCGATTGGGAGTGTTTGGGGTTGGATTTTGTTTGCTATTTGTGTTAGGGTTTGGGATTTGGCTTTAATTTGTGATAGGTTAGGCTTTGGGATTTGCCTTTATACCTGGGATTTGCCATCCAAAAACTCAGATCTCTTTCCAAAATTAAATTTAAAACCAGATCTGTCATGAGCCTTCTCATTTCTCTCAAGTTTCTGATAAAATGAGTTAGACTTTGAACCACTCCCAGGAATATCACCAAATATTCGACGCTCAAAGTCATCAGAAGACTCAAATGAGTTCATACTTTGCCTGTCATTTTGCCCCTCATCATCAACTGTTTAGAAACAGGAATCAGATATAGAATATAGAATTCCCTTTAAAGCTTGGACAGACCTATAAAGTAGTAGGAGTATTCTCCTCCCATCCCATGTGTTTAGGAAGGATAGGATGCATGGCTTCTGTTGCCTAGATGCTACTTTGATGCATAATTATTATACTTTTTTTTATTTAGTTAGTTCATTGAGTTCTATAATTAGTTAATTGAAGTTGTATTTTGAAAGCTCATGTTCTGAAAAAAAAAAAAACCAAAACACCTCCTTAGATTTGAGAAAATAAGTTATTAAAGTAAGATGCCAAACCACTCAAGTTTGTTAAAAAAAGACATGTATTTTGATGACAAGACGATGAATTTTATAGAGATGATTGCCATTTTCATTGGAAAAGCAGTGTTCAACTGGTATTACCAAAACCAAACTAATTCCAGCAAAGTTTAGAGGCTTCATGAAAACAACAGTTTCATATAGAAGCATATGAGAGAGTAGAGAGAGGTATACTTCTTTTTTGTTTTTCAATCTTAACAAAAACACTTCTTTTTTAATCTTAACAACAGAAACAACAGTTTAAACAGTTTCATATTCCAATCAACAACACACTTGTTTTTTGTTTTTTAATCTTAAATTTGTGAAAGAAAAAAATAAAGAAAATATATATAAATAATTGAATAAGCTTTTTATTCTTTTTTCTTTTTTAAATTTTCTTTTCCTTTTTCCCCCCTCTACAAACCCAATATCCATGTATGTGGTTTTTTTTATGCAGATAAACAAATGGCTTCATCTTCTACTCAGAATACGAACTTAACATTAAAGCCAATGCTCGACCTCGGACAGATTCAAGAACAGAAGAAATTAATGATCTTAGGACAACGGTTGGTGAGCATGAGAGAAGGCTTCAAAGGATGGAGAAGATGTTCAAGGCAATGACTTATGTCATTGTATTTTGTGTATTTTTTTACTTTATCATGTAAATGACTCAATGTAATGTACTTTGTGTATTTTGTGTATTCAAGAACAATGTACTTTTGTATTTTAGAACAGTGTACTTTTGTGTATTCAAGAACAGTGTATCATGTAAATGAATCAATGTATGAACAGGTGTTTTGAATGAACAGGTGTACTATATGTGTGTATAACAGGTTTCCAAATTGATGTATGCTGCCAAATATGTTTAATTGATGTATGCTGCCAAATATTTCATGAAGAACAGGTGCAAGGTGTATTTGTAATGGACAGGTTCAATGTGTTCAATGAACAGGTTCAAGGTGTATGCCGCCAAATATGTAAACTATGTTTTGACTGAACAAGTGTATTATATGTGTGTATAACAGGTTTCCAAATTGATGTATGCTGCCAAATTGGTGTATGCTGCCAAATATGTTTAATTGATATATGCTGCCAAATATTTCATCAAGAACAGGTTCAAGGTGTATTTGTAATGGACAGGTTTAATGTGTTCAATGAACAGGTTCAAAGTGTATGCTGCCAATATGTAGTGTTTACAGGTTGAAGGTGTATGCTGCCAAATATGTGGATTGTTTACAAGTTGAAGGTGTATGCTGCCAAATGGGCGACAAGGTGTATGCCACAACAGATCTCATCACACCATCTTGGTTTTTTCTTCTGGCATTCAAACACATCCATAGCACAATATCTACAACAAGAAGTGGATGATCTGCGAGAAGTCAAAACCATTTTTCTTCTAAAAAAACATTACTCTCAGTTAATGACTTCACTTCTTTCCTAACACACTATCTGAGAATTTTAGATACATGCTTACCAACTCATGAACAATATTGTAAGTTGGAACCTGAATCAATGTAACATCCATTTCATCTTTAACTTTCAAAACAGGGCTGAAGGTCTCCAGATTGCCATTATTTATCAAATCTAGAGACCTCAGTTCCAGACACCACAAAATTTCAGAAATGTTAACTTCTTTAAGTTAATGCTATTTTTTCAAAAATAAATAAATACAAATTCTCATCACCACCTTATTTTCAAGTCTCATCACCTTATTTCCAAATCTGCAACAGTTTAACTCAATTTCAGCAACATCCAGACAGAATTTAAGCATCATCTAGACAGAATTTAAGCAACATTTGAGCATTATTCAAGCAAAAAATCTGCAACAGTTTAACTTAATTTCAGCAACATTTCAACTCAATTTCAGCAAATTTTGAGCAACAAATTCAGCAACAAAATTAATCAAAATTTCGACATTCCAACCAAAGTTTCATAAAATTAATCAAAATTTCAACATTCCAACCAAAGTTTCAGCCACAAAAATTTGATGAAAGATTTTGAATATTACATATCCAACAAAAATTTCACAAAAATTCCCTAAACAAAATAATGCTAAGATGTTGGCGTGTGATCCACATCCCCATACCCACGGCCACGCCCACGACCACGACCATGTAGTACCTACAAAAAAAAAAAAAAAATATTACATCAAAGGAATCATAAAATAAAATGGAACTTTAAATGAATGAATGACAAAATAAAAAAGAAAAGGTGAAAAAAAAATTACTTCTAAAAAAACAATCCTTGTTCAGCTACTAATCAAAGTTTTTTTTAGGCAAGTTTGCATGCTTACTTTATGTGATTTACATGTTTTGCAATACAGATTTGCTACTATCTCTCTTCTCCTAGTGTCTTATAGGGACCTCATAATGAAATTTGCCAATGAGGGCTGTAACTGCCAAGTGATAGATAGCTATTTGTTCTGTTCCTGGAAATGATATATATTCAACAATTTCACCCCCAAGATTTGTAACTGCTGTAATCACTTGCCTGGAGGTATATATCCATAAATTCATAAATTCTCATTTCCAGGAAATGATATATATTCAACAATTTCACCCCCAAGATTTGTAACTGCTGATATATATCCATAAATTCTCATTCAAATTCAAGGAGCTTCAATCAATCAAATGGATTACAAACAATAATAGTATTCAATTTAAAAGATCTATCCAAGAACATTCATACAAATTTCAATTCAAGAAGGTTGCAAATCTTTAATGGACTGAGAGGTAATTACAGAATTTAGAGGTACAAGTGCATCTGTTGCACGATCAAGAATAATCCCAACATGACAGAGAGGGTCTTTAACAATACAACTTAAATATTGAAAAAAAAATCACAACCAAATAAATATCACATTGTCAGCCACCGGTATCATCACAGTCAATTAAACATTTTCTTTATTAAAAAAAAAAGAATCTATATTATATATTTAATACATAATTTTCTTTCTTTTTGTCAAGTTATGAACCACAAGAATCATTCCCTGGCTGCTTCCTCTTAAAAAAATAAATAAATAAATAATCATGGCTGGAGGTATTCATGTAGCTCAATCAAGGCTGTCCACTATAGTCTATAATGCACCAATTTCCCGCCCTAAATTTACTTGAATCTTAACCTCAAGGTCTTTAGTTAGAAATAGCAACTCTTAGCGCAAAAACGATGTGTAAAGAATCAAAAGATGATCCGAGCACACAATCCAAATGACTTCATACTACTTGAGAAATTGAAGTCTTTATATCCCATTCACAATTAAAACAAAAATGGATTTAAATAAAGGCTTTACTAATTCCCAAATCTGTATGTAGAAAGTTAATAGTTTCAATCAAGAAAGGAGGACAGTGACTAATACTTTAATAATTGCATGACATCAAGTTTCTTGCCATCAATTGATATCACTATATATGTAAGTAATCAATTCTAAAACATAACAGTGTCCACTAATATCTATGAAATCATATGTATAAACATGTATATTGGGCAGTCACCAAGATTAGATATGCTAATATATAACCACATAAAAGAAAGAAAATACGAGGGCAAACAAGAAGATGAAGAAGAGAGAGTAGGGGTATGGGCAGGAGGAAGGCATATAATTCCCATTTAAGCAAAAATGAAACCGTTCTCTTACCAAATGGTATGCATCAATCTCACAAGAGTTGTCGCACAAAACATAATGAACACCATTGCCAACCAAATCCCAAACCCTAACACAAATAGCAAACAAAATCCAACCCGAAACACTCCCAATCGACTAATCTATACAAAAATTTAAGCCGAACGAAAACCCTAATTTCACTATGATTCAGATTTACCTCGATTCGCTGTCGCAGGCTCCCCGTTCGTCCTCCGTCGTGGTTCGTCGTCCTCCGTCCTCCGTTCTCCGTCGTGGTTCGCCGCCGTTCGTCCTTTGCACTCCAAACACTCCTTTGAGCTCCTTCACAGTCGCCGTGTGTATACATATGGGGGAATTTAGGGAAATTTTGAAATCCCTCCTTTGAATACGCGAATCTGGTTTTTCTTTTTCTTTTTTTTTTTTTTTTGAAAATCCTCACCAAAACGACGTCGTTTTGGTGAGGCTTAACCACAGCCGTTGATCATTCACTCTAGAGGATCACTCTAGAGAGTTACTCTAGAGGATCCGGACGCATATCGTAACTAGAGATCTAAACTCATCGATTGGTGGCGAGAGCTGACTGGCAATTGCCTGGAGGTTGTTGGCAGTTGATCAATTGGCGATCAATGGTAGGTAGTGAGCGAAAGTGATGGGGAAGAAAAGAGAGAGAATGGAAATATTTTTTTGTCATTTTAAAAATTTTGGAATTAATTCTATTTTTTTAAAAAAAAATAGTATACCAAATAAGTTTTTATTTTCAAATCTCAAAAATCAAATAAAAAACAACAAAACAAAGCACACGGTTGGTATTCTAACAAAATTCAACAAACATATCTTGAGTTGAGAAGAGAGAGAAAAATCCTTCTCCATTGCACAACTTTAAAACGGCTGGCTTGGCCCAGGCGTCCATTGGGCAGGTAGTCTACGGGCACTCGAATGTTGGCTTGAACATGCGAATATAACAAGCGTGGCCGATGACCCTTCTTTGTTCTCCACTTTATTTATTTTTATTTTATTGGGCGGATGTAAGACTATTTTGTAATAATCGAATGCAGATGTAAAACTCTGGCGAAAATACCAGTAGTATGTATAAGATTGTGTTTGGATGAAGAATTTGAGGACGATTTTTGGAGGGAAAGAAAAGGAAAAAATAAGTGATTAAAAGAAATTAAACTTTTATTTTATTTAGGGTAAATTATACTAACGGTTCCTATAATTTGGGTCTTATATCACTTTGGTCCCTTACTTTTCAATTATAATATATTTGACCGTAAATTTTGAATCTTGTTCCAAATAAGGACAATTGAAGATATCATTGCTAAATTTCAAGGGTAAAATTATTAATTTGATAAAATATAAACTAATTTGACAAAAATAAATGTCAAAAAAAATATTTTTGAATTTTTAAAAATTATTTCTATCTACTAAAGATAAAATTATGTAAAATTGATAAATCTTTTAGATATTTATTTATTTATTTATTTTTTACCAAATTAATTTTTATTATGTGTTTGAATGATGATTATGTAATGGGTGGTTGTTTTATTTTCATTAAATTAGTTTATATTTTTTCAAAAGTCAAATATGGCGGCAACTTTAATATCATTAATAAACCAATTCATTAAATCAAAAAATCTAAAACTAAAAATATTTCATATATTAAATATATCGATTACTCATTAAAAGCATAACAACCACCCATTACATGATCATCATCCAAACACATAATAAAAATCAATTTGGTAAAAAAAATAAATATCTAAAAGATTTATCAATTTTACATAATTTTATCTTTGGTGGGTAGAAAATATTTTTAAAAATTTAAAATTATTTTATTGACATTTATTTTTGTCAAATTAGTTTATTTTTTTTATTGAATTGACGACTTTGTCTTTCAAATTGAGTAATGATATTTTTAATTGTCTTTATTTGAAACAAGATTCAAAGTTCAGGGTTAAATGTGCCACAATTAAAAAATCAAGGACTAAAGTGACACACATCCCAAACTATAGGGACTGCTAGTGTAATTCGCTCTTTTATTTACTTTTTTCCCTATAAGTTCATCATTAAATCTTGGGTAAATTACAAATACACCTCCTAAGGTTTGCTTAAAGTACAAATTGTCTCTTATAGGTTGAAAAATTACAAATACCCCCTTATTAAAAAATTTTATTTAACAAAATTAACTAAAAAAAAGAAATTCATAATTGCTCTCCTATACAATAATAAAATTACCTAAATTATTAATTTAAACATATTTATAATATCATTAAAAACTGTTAATTGACTTGATGATTTATTAATAAAAGGCGCGATTTGTTATGAAATTAGAAACCTCAAGTGGTGGAATGTAATTTCCAAAACCATAGAGGGCGATTTATATTTTAATCAAACCTCAAGGGGTGTATTTGTGATTTACCCTTAAATCTTTAAAGCAAACACAACACCTAAATGATAATAGTTAATTAATAGGTGAAGCTTCCTTACATTCTACTATTTGGACTGGAGAGTCTAGTTTGGCCCACACTACAATATATAAGAGTTTTAGAGATTAAATTTTTTTAATCTCTAAAAGTAAAAATTTTTGTTACAAAAGACATTTAGGGATCAATTTTTATCGTTGTGAGGATAGTCGCTAAAAAGTAATTCCAAAAAGTAAAAAATAAGACTTTTAGTGACAAAATTTTGAAAATGCCACTAATAAATACACTTTTAAGGACAACAAAATTTGGTCTCAAAATGATTTATTTTTTTAGACAAAAAATTTGGTCAAAAAAAGATAATAATTTATCACTAATATCCAATTTTCGTTGCTAAAAATATAATAACGACACTTTTTGTAACAAAAATATTTGGTCCCTGAAAAATAATTTTGTCTCTAAATTTTAGTATCTAAAATCTTAATTTTTTGTAGTGCCATTACAGGCTCATGTCATTAGCTCTGCTTTATTGATTTAAACCGTTCAATTTTTAGTGCTTTCAAGTAGATAATTCACATGAATATTAGGTTACTGATATCTGACCAATCTATTTTTTTTACTTGAATTTTTAATTGAAACATTTAGCTACTAATATCTAATAACCTAATTTTTTATTATTCAAAAAATACTAAAAACTAAATGGTTCAGGTTCATGAAGTAGACCTAAAATGCACCCATAATGGGTAAAATTGGACCCTCCAATCCAAACTGTGTACTGAAGGAAGCTATGACCATAATTTAGTGCTGCATTACTATTAGTTTTAAGATCTTGTTAACGTGTGACTATTATCAAACTTAAAATAATTGTATCTTCTTAATTACACTCATTTTCATGCATGTTAACAAGATTTTTTTTTTTTATATATTACATTTGGTATATCATCTCATGTAATACAACAACGGTCATTCAATATTAATGCATGAGATCCTTATATTAATAGTTGTGATTATGTCACATTAGATAGTATATCAAGTTTGATATAAAAATATATAATGTAGTGTATATGGTACACACTCTATAAAATATGTGTAAGGGGTTTTTGTTTGGCTTAGAGTTTTTAAAAATAATTTTTTGAGTTTTCAATCCATATTTTTGTATTTTTAATGATTTTTTGAAATATTTTAATTATTTTTTTTTTACTTTTTAGATCCACTTAATATGGTATTATTAAAAAGTATAAAATTTGTACAAAAATCTTTTAAAAAAATCATTGAATACAATAAAATATGAAAATATACTGAATTTTCATATTTTTTTTTGTATTTCGTGAATTTTTAATTTTTTTCACAAATATTATACTTTTTAAGTGTATCTAGATTAGGTATATCTAAAAAATAAAAAATAATTACTTAAAATATTTAAAAAAATTCACTTAAAAAAACACCAATCTAAAAAGTGAGTTAAACCAAATAAGATTTCAAAAAAAAATTTTAATAAATAAAAATTCATATAAAATAATATGTTTTATGTGTTTATTTTATTTGAAATCAAAGCATCCATATCATGGTCGCTTAAAATATAAAAAATGTAACTGTTACATTATTCAGGTTAGTTCTATAAAATATTTTTCAACCTAAAAATAAAAGATAAACGGTTGAAGTAATAGAAACCAGTTCCTTCGCTGGTTTGAGATATTCTAAATAAGTACAATTTTTAATTTTTTATAAATAAAAAAAAAAGTGTAGAAAAGTAGAAAAAGTGGATAAAAAAATAGAGAGGAGATGTTGATTAATGTGACTCAAATAAGTGTATGTATGAAAAAAAAAAATGTACTTTTTTAGTGCACTGGTACCCCTCCAAGAATATTTGCTGATTTAAAAAGTCTGTTTTTTCAATTAGTTTTATACAAAAATACCCAATTGGGATTCCGTTTTTGAGTTAGTAGAGGGAAAAAAACTTTAATGCAATGGTGATAACACATTATCGGTATCACCATTTAATAATTTCTTATCATTTACATTTTTCATATATATGTGGCAAGATAAATATATATATATATTTTTTTTTTGGGGGGTATTGGACTCTCTCTAATTGGTTATACCAATTGGACAATCCAGTTAAATCCATTTTGAATTCGTCTCGATAATCTAAACCATTTAATGTGTAGGACTTATTAAGTACTTCATTTTTGTAAAACAATCACATTCATTGGATATCAATAGTCACTTGATCAGATTATATTTGTATCAATAATTTTTTTTTAAAAAAAATCATACTTACTATTGACACAAATTTGAACACATCAAGTGACTCTTGATATTTAATCAATGTGATTTTTTATAAAAATGAAGTACTCGACGAGTACTACACATTAACGGTTTGGATTATCGACGTGAGCTTTGTGATAGGCTCGCAAAGGGTCAACAATATGCTCCAGTCCTACTTCGAACTAAAAAGAAGACTAACCTCATTTGGGAACAGGCTTTTTTAGTAACTTTTTGACTTTTTGGCTAAAATGTGATGTAAAAAAAATTAGTATGTTTGGGATAACTTTTTACGAAAAGATGTGCAAAAAGTAGAGAGAAAAGAGAATCTTTGACTTTTTGATATGGGTTGTTGGCTTTTTGATTTTTTTAGTAACTTTTTGACTTTTTGGCTAAAAAAGACACTTGCCCTCTTTTGGCCAAAAAGTCAAAAAGTTACTAAAAAAGCCTGTTCCCAAACGAGTCGTACAAAATATGACACAATTATTGACAAACTAAATAATGCCATGTCTCTAATTGTCACATACTACAAGTCGTACAAAATATGACACAATTATTGACAAACTAAATAATGCCATGTCTCTAATTAGTCTTAATTCAAGATTACACAAATGGTCAAATCATAAGTTGTCAACTATTAAAATGATGTCTTTAAGATGACAAACCATGGACTAATCAGATTTGTGTGAGTAATTTTCCGATCACACTGCCAACTTAGTGATCAGCTGGAGAGAACTGGCAGAATAGATGACACTTGGCTAACCTGCAACAGAAAGAAGAGATTCCGGCGGTGGTTCTTCCACCCGGGGGTACTCCGACGATCAAGTCAGTATATCTCTCAAAGATAATCAAGTGCTAAATTCACTGTTCAAAGCGTAAATTGCGTACCTTAGACCCATGGGGGTGCCTCCCTTTTATAGTTTACTCAATCCTAGTCCCACTAGAAGCCTGACTTCTATGGACTCCCATTCAGTGCTTACTTTGGACTCTACAAGAGATAAGGATAGACTCCCTAAGAATACTATCCTTATCCATCTTGAAGTCTTTCTTCATTCTAGGACTCTTGTCCCTTATCTGCTCATCTCGGATTCCGATATCTTCGGAGGTCACCTCGGCAACACCGAGATCACCTCGGCATAATGACCAGGACACGTGGCACCTCGGCTGACACGTCGGCGTCACCTTGCCACGTGTCGGTACTCAAAAAATATATCCCCACAACTGCCCCCTAGGTTCTATTACCTCGGCATTCTGAGGTGATGGAACCTACATCGGTACTTCTTTCCAGTGCGTCGGCTAAAACATCTTCTGCCGAGATCATTTATTTCAGGCCGACATGTCTTCTTGTGAACAAGATTCCCCATGAACTTCTTCATGTGTGTGAGCTGTCAAGCATCACTTTTCAACTGTTTCATTTACGCGTTTGATCCTTATTGGATCGTGTTTCTGACGCGCCTGTAAACCGTCTTCTCTGCGTGCGCCGTCTGACGTATGCGTTGCTCCAGGCGCATTTAATGCCTTCTTTTGCCGCCGTTTCAAAAATATTTTGACAAAACTTGTTTTTCTCTTCTTTCGTCTCTTTACTTTGCATTCGATTCACTTGCTTTTTCTCTCTCTCTAGCTCTTGAATACGCCATTGTTCCAGTTACCAAGCTCTGTAACTGCCTTCCTTTCTCCCTTCCTGTGAAGCTTTCGTCGTTTTGTTACATCTGTAACTGTCGTCTGACTTCGGCAATCTTCATACCGGCTCCATTTTTTCTGGTAAGCAACTGTTCCTTTCGTTTTTCAATTCCTTTGATATTCCTCATTACTTGTTGTTATTACTGTTTTGTTCAAACATTTATCTTGCGAACCATATATCTGAATGTATTTATTCCATGATTCTGCTTTTGCCCAAATCTTGAACACACGCACTGTTTCACCACTTTCTTGCGCTTTTGTCACTGTTCTTGACCTTATACTCCTTGTATTTTCTGTGCTTTTGATAGCCCCACCTCTGTTCTTGATTCTGAAACTTCGTTCTTGCTTTTCTGTTTTCCAGATTTGTGCCTTCAATCTTCGTCTTCATAGATTTAGGTTTGGGATTTGACTGTAGAACCCGTCAAAACTAAAACAATCTTCACAAATTCTTGCACCAATATACACCTAGGTCTTAGCCGAGGTTCACAAAACCTTTTTAGATCATCTCTCTTCTGAAACCCAGTCCTTCTAATTTAGGCCGACGTTATGGGTATGTGGAGGCATAGGGTAAACACCCCATCCAAACTAGAATACTTTAGACAGGAGTTTGAAATCCCAGCCGACGTCCATCTGAGGTTGGCTGGGGATGATGACTCCATCATGCCTACTGACGACTCCATGCCCTTCCCTGTAGTTGCCTTTATTGAGTGTGGACTTCGGTTTCCACTCAACATCCTGTTTCGCGAGATTCTCCATTATTATAAGTTGAACCCCATGCAACTTGCTATCAATTCTTATCGAGTGATCAACGGTATCATAGCCTTAGCTAAACAGGAAAACGCTAGGATCACCTTAGCCGACGTTCAATACTGCTATACCATGTGCAGCCTTAACTTGAAAGAAAAAGGCTACATTTATTATCTTAAGCCGAGATCCACAGAGTTCAAAATCGTAGCCGACCTCCCAGACTCCAACAAGGGGGCTGGAGACGATTACTTCATTACCTCAGGAAATTGGGAGTTTGCTCCAGATGAGGATCTCCATCTCTTCCCTCTTCCTCGATCAATTTTAGAGGGCAAGGGTAAGAGCCCAGTGTTAATACTTGGTTGTTTCTTTTCAAGTCTTTAATACTTTACCTGTTTCTAATGTCTGTTTTCCCCTGCAGCTCTCCGTCAGCCACCAAAGAACTTTCGCCAATCCTTCATTCTCAGCAAGGATTTGAAGAAACTCTTGGACTTGCCAGTCCAAAAACGGAAGGCGCCTCTGCTTCTTAATTTCATTCCGACATACAAATCAACTCTTCCCGACGTTCCCAAGAGAAAAAAGAAGAGCTTATCTCCTCCCTCTGCCACAACTCCACAAGCCGCATCAACATCTCGGACAGACCAAGGATCAACATCTGATCCAGCAGAACAGCCGTCTACTTCGGCTCAATACCTGATCCCACCATCTCAACGCAAACGTCGTCGACGTCTTGTTCTTGCAGCCGAGATGGGTCGCGCAAAACCAGTGGCCAAAGATCTCTTAGCCAATATCCCAACTGATGTTGATGCTCAATCAACACAAGCCCTGCCTCCACAGAAGCCGAAAAGAGTTAAGAAGGCTCAACCAAAGGCCAAAGTGACTCAGGTTGAGACTGAAGACACTTTGCCAATCTCCAAGCTGGCTCCAAGTGAAAAGGCTGCCTCTGTCCCTGCGAAGAGGTCTGCTGAAACCCTTCCTTCTGAATCTACCAAGTCCAAGAGGCCGAGGTCATCTGCAACGACCTCGGGGTCTAAGAAGCCTGATGCCCCTTGGGCCCCTGAAATCACTTTGGAAGATAAGCCTGTAATGGCTAGTGATAGCGCCGACGATATAAATGTCGGCGTTGCACTTAGTACTGCACTGCTTCTTCCAGGCGACCTGGAGCGAAACGCCGAATTCAGTGAGTATGAGAACTACGCTCTCATGCTTCAACGCTCCGTTCAGGTAAGTGTTGTTGCTTGGTACTTTTTCTTTCTTTCTCTTCATTTCACACTTAGAATATTTTCTGATACTTCTGTTTCCTTTCAGGCCATCCAGCATGCCCATTCTTTCTCAATGCAATCTTTTGAGAATCGTGAGAAGCTTGCCGAGAAGACGAGGGAGGTCTCCACACTTCAGAAAACCAACAAGAGCCTGCAGTCAAAGATGAAGATGCTGGAGGACCAGGCCGAGGTCGCGATCAAAGAGAAAGATGAGGCCGAGGAGAAGGCCGGTGCCGCTGAGGCAATAAACAAAGTTCTTCAAGCCCAGCTGAAAGAGGCTGAGGACAAAATGGCCCAGGCCCAGAGGGAGCTTCAAGATGCCCTGGCCACCAAGGAGGCCGAAATAAAAGATGCTGATGAAAAGGCGTATGCTCAGGGCATGGCCGATGTGACAGAGGCTTATGAAAAGCAAGTCAGACAAGCATGCAACAAGGGTTTCTCCCTTGCTTGGATGACTCTGCTGAAAAAACTTGATGTTCCTGAAGACTCCTCCCTGAGGAACGTTGATGCCATTCCCCTGCCATTTCCTCCAACTCCGCCTCCTAGTGAATCTGATACTGAGGATGAGGCCGAGGAGGAAGTTTTGGTAAGGAAACAAAAAGAGGCCACTGTGACCAAGTCCCCTCCTCAAAATGAGCAAGTCCTAGACTTAACTCAAGATGAGGAGGTTGAGGAGGTTCCCAAGGATGTGATTCCTCCGAAGGCATCATTGGATTCACTTCTTGCTGATAAGAGTATTGATGAGACCCTTGCCCAAATTGATGCTGAGATCACGGCGGAGAAGGCAGCCGAGGTATCTTCTCAACAGTCCTCTGACGTCCAAACTCAGCCTGCTGCCGATGTTGGGGAATCTTAGTTTTGATGTCATGTCTTTTCTTTTCTTGTCTTTTGTACTATTTTGTTTTGTTAGACAATGTAAGCTTCTTCACATTGCCGATGTGCCATTGTTTTCAACTTAATGCTTAATACAACTTTCCTCCCCTGAGTGCTTGTACCTTTGTCTTCTCTTGACTGCTTCTGCATGATTCTATACTTAGAATATTTTGCAAGTCTTTCCTTCTTTGTGCAATCTTCTCGGGGTGACATACCCCGGGTATAAAAACTGATGATTTACCTCGGCTTAACTTCAACTTGTAAATTGCTACAAATTTCAACAAGTGAAGATAAACAATTATCTCGGCTTAACTTCAACTTGTAAATTGCTACAAATTTCAACAAGTGAAGATAAACAATTATCTCGGTTTAACTTCAACTTGTAAATTGCTACAAATTTCAACAAGTGAAGATAAACAATTATCTCGGCTTAACTTCAACTTGTAAATTGCTACAAATTTCAACAAGCGTTAAGCATTACTTTGGTTTAACTTCAACTTGTAAATTGCTACAAATTTCAACAAGTGAAGATAAACAATTATCTCGGCTTAACTTCAACTTGTAAATTGCTACAAATTTCAACAAGTGAAGATAAACAATTATCTCGGTTTAACTTCAACTTGTAAATTGCTACCAATTTCAACAAGCGTTAAGCATTACTTTGGTTTAACTTCAACTTGTAAATTCTTACAAATTTCAACAAGCGAAGATAAACAATTATCTCGGCTTAACTTCAACTTGTAAATTGCTACAAATTTCAACAAGTGAAGATAAACAATTATCTCGGTTTAACTTCAACTTGTAAATTGCTACAAATTTTAACAAGTGAAGATAAACAATTATCTCGGCTTAACTTCAACTTGTAAATTCTTACAAATTTCAACAAGTGAAGATAAACGATAATCTCGGCTTAACTTCAACTTGTAAATTGCTACAAATTTCAACAAGTGTTAAGCGTTTTTGTCTTCTCTCTACCCCCAATGTGAACCTAAGTTCCACTTGGGTTCTCATTATTCAAAAACAATATTATGCATAGTTTCACAAGTTGTGGAGAATTCTGCTAAGATTTTATTGATGACATCGGCAAAAAATAAAGCAACATCTAATGATAGAAAATTTTAAATTACAAGTGTTCCAGGGTCTTGGCAATGCTTTGCCCTCATTATCTTCAAGCCGATATGCCCCATTGCCTAATACTGAAGTGATTTTGTAGGGTCCTTCCCAGTTTGGGCCAAGCTTGCTTTCCCTGGGATCCTTCTTGTTGCCGACGACTTTTCTCAGGACTAGGTCGCCGACTTGAAATTCCCTTGGATTAACCTTCTTGTTATAAGCTCTAGCAAGCTGTTGCTGGTATGCTGCAAGCTATATTGCAGCTTTCTCTCTTCTTTCTTCTAGAAGATCCAGATTTTGGGCTAAGAGTACATCATTAGTCCCGTTCTCAACTCCCTGGGTTCTGATCCCTGGGATGCCGACCTCCAATGGAATGACTGCTTCTGTGCCATAAGCCATGGCAAAGGGTGATTCCCCTGTTGATCTTCTCGGCGTAGTTCGATATGCCCAGAGCACATTGGGCAATTCGTCTACCCACTTCCCTTTTGCTGCCTGCAGCCTCTTCTTTATTCCATCCAGAATTACTTTGTTGGATGCTTCTGCTTGTCCATTGCTTTGTGGAAAACTTGGGGTTGAAAAGTAGTTCTTGATCTTAAACTTTGCACAGAAGTTTTTGATCAGTTTACTGTCAAATTGAGTTCCATTGTCTGCAACAATTGCTCTTGGAATCCCAAATCTGGTGATGATGTTTCTCCATATGAAGTTCTTGACATCCACATCTCGGATCTTGGCAAGAGGTTCTGCTTCTATCCACTTTGTGAAGTAATCTGTTGCTACCAGCAGGTACTTCCTTTGCCCAGTTGCTTGGGGCAATTGCCCAACGAGATCCATCCCCCATTGGGCAAACGGCCAAGGACTGGATACAGGATTTAGGTCAGCAGCTGGCTGGTGTATCAAAGGTGCAAACCTTTGGCATTGTTCGCACTTCTTCACGTAGGCTTCTGCATCTTTTTGCATGTAGGGCCACCAATACCCCTGGGTAATGGCCCTGTGAGCTAGCGATCTGCCCCCAGCGTGGCTTCCACAAATTCCTTCATGAATTTCATATAGAAAATCTTCAACCTGCAGAGGGTGTACGCACCTTAAAAGGGGTCCAGTGAAGGACCTTCTGTAAAGATGTCCTTCCGCTGTTAGACTGAATCTTGCCGACTTCAATCTGACCTTGTGTGCCTCCTTCTGGTCTTCTGGCAGCTTTCCTTCTTTCAGGAATGCAACAATTGCATCCATCCAGCTTGGTCCCATGTCACACACATTGCTTCATGCTCTGTGGTTGGCGGTTCAATGCTCGGGCCCGACAATATTCAATCATTATTGTCCTTGTTTTTCCAGTTTGTATTGAACTTGCTAGGTTGGCCAACGCGTCGGCATGGCTGTTATCATCTCGGCTGACTTGAAGTAGTCTGCAGTTCTGGAATAAGGCTGCCAACCTGATGACTCCTTTGCGTAGGCCGACATTCTTTCATCTCGGGCTGCAAACTCACCCGTTGTCTGGTTAACTATTAATTGTGAGTCACAAAAAACTATTACCTCATCTGCTTGTACTGCTGCTGCCAGCTTCAGTCCTGCAATCAATGCTTCATATTCTGCCTCATTGTTTGAGGCCTTGAACCCCAATCGAATGGACTGTTCCAATATCTCTCCATCTAGAGATATCAGTAGTACTCCTGCCCCCGCTCCCTGTCGGTTTGAACTCCCATCAACGAACAGTCGAAAGGAGTCGCCGATGTAAATGCTGCAGGGTCTGACTTTTCTCTCTTTCCTTTGTTCTTTTTAGCTTTGGCTGGGCTTCTCTTTGCTTGTCTGGACATTGTTGTCTTGGCTCAACGGAGCCCGATGTTCGATGGATTCTGGCGTGAACTCGGCCACGAAGTCGGCCAAAACCTGGCCTTTGATTGCAGTTCTGGGCCTGTACTCCAGATCATACTGGCCTAGGGCGACTGCCCATCTGGCTATTCTTCCTGTTAAGTCTCCCTGCTGCAATAGGGACTTCAATGGATGCTCTGTCAGTACCACAATTTTATGGGCCTGGAAGTAATGGTTCAACTTCTTTGAAGCCATTACTAGAGCCAGTGCCAATTTCTCTAAGGGTAGATACCTTGTTTCTGCGTCGGCTAGGGTTTTGCTTACATAGTAAACAGCTTTTGCTCCCCTTTTTTCTTCTCGGATTAGTACTGCACTAATCGCATGTTCTGAAACTGCTAAGTACAGGAACAGCTCCTCCCCAGGTTCTGGATTCGAAAGAACTGGAGCTGTGGTCAGGTACTTCTTCAGATCGGCTAATGCTTCTTCGCACTCCTCTGTCCAAAGAAAGTCTGTGGCTTTCTTCACTAATTTGAAGAAAGGTTTGCACTTGTCTGAGCTTCTGCTTATAAACCTGTTCAGGGCTGCGGCCCTTCCAGTTAGCATCTGCACCTGTTTTGCCGACGTCGGGCTCTTCAGCTCTAGGATGGCCTTGATCTGATCTGGGCTGGCCTCAATGCCCCTCCTGGTCACCAGGTATCCTAAAACTTACCAGATCCAACTCCAAATGCACACTTCGATGCATTGAGTCGGAGCCGATATGTTTTAAGGATTTCAAAGACTGCTTTTAGATCAGCGAGATGACCCCCAGGCTCCTTGGTCTTAACGACTATGTCGTCAATATAGACTTCTACTGTTCGGCCAATCAAGTGCTTGAACATCTTGGTTACCAATCTTTGGTAAGTGGCTCCTGCGTTTTTCAATCCAAAGGGCATCACTCTGTAGCAGTATAGCCCTTTGGGAGTGATAAATGCAGTCTTCTCTTCATCCGCTAGGTCCATAGCTATCTGGTGATACCCCCTGTAGCATCCAGGAAGCTTATCCTTCCATGCCCCGAAGTGGCATCCACTAGCTGATCAATCTTGGGTAGAGGGAGGCTGTCTTTGGGACAAGCCTTACTGGTAAAGTCTATGCAGATCCTCCATTTACCGTTCTTCTTCTTTACCACCACTGTGTTGGACAGCCATGTCGAGTAGTAAACTTCTCTAATGGCCCTAGCCTCTAGAAGTCTGTCTACTTCTTCTTCTACCGCTTCGACGTGCGTCAATGTCGGTCTTCTGGCTCGTTGAATTACAGGTTTGGCCGACCTGTCAACATTCAGTTTGTGGCAAGTGACCTCGGGGTCAATGCCAGGCATTTCGTAAGGTGTCCAAGCAAACACCTCAATATTTGCTCTCAGAAAAGCCTCCAACTCTTTTTCCTCTTCTTCGGCTAAGCCGAGCTGAGAAGAAAGAAGCGTTCTTCATCCCCATCCTGGACGAGGATTTTCTTCAGTGCCTCCTCGCTCTTCTCGGCTGGCTCCTTGCTGATGTCTTCTAGGACTTCCACGTCCTCATCTTCAATTTCTGCCTTTTTTGGCTCTCGTATGCTGCAGGTTGATTTCATTGCTGCCATGGAGCAATTTTTCGCCTGCAGCTGATCGCCCCTGACTTCCTCTATCCCATGCTCTGTTGGGAATCGCAATAGTTGATGCAATGTTGAGGGAACTGCCCCCATTGCATGCAACCATGGCCTTCCCAAGATGATGTTGTAAGGGGAGGGCGTGTCAATGATGGTGAATTCTGTCTTGATCTTCCTGGTGCCAGCTTGCACCTCCAAGTTTACTGCTCCCAGTGGCCATGTCGGCGTTCCATTGAACCCAACCATTGGGCCATTGGATTGTTCCATGTCGTCCGGGTGAAGGCCGAGCTCCTTGTAACATCGGACGTACATGATGTCACAAGAGCTGCCTTGGTCAATCAGGATGCGTTTCACTTGGCACTCCCCAACCTGGAGGGATACTACCAAGGCATCATTATGCGGATGCTGGACCATCTCTAGGTCGGCTTCAGTAAAGGTTATCATTGGTCCTGGCATTCTTCTGCCCGATGTCTTTTCTCCCCGACTTGATAGACATGTTGTAGGTGTTTTACCTTCTGGGTCTCCCCTCTGATTTCGTTCTCGTTGACCTTTGAGTGAATCACATTGACTACCCGAGGTCCTCCTGCCTGAGGTTGCTGTACTGGGGGAGGCGGAGCTGCTGGTGCTTGAGGCAATCTTGCCTGTTCTTCTCTTGTTCTCCTCGTCTCTCAGATGGCCTCTCAGATGGCCTTGCCTTAAGTGTGCTTTCAAGTCTTCCAAGTCTTCCAACCCTGAGTTGTGTGCCCCTTTTCATTGTGGTAGGCACAGCGCCTGCCGACGTTCCTCCCCATGAATTCCCCTGGTGCCCTTGCTGGTGCTCTGAAATAGGGTTGGTTCCGAATTTGTTCCAGGACTTTGTGAATTAGGACCCGGAACACAGTCGTCAGTTCTGTTTCATGCTTGTTCGATCCGTTGTTACCTCAGCCTCGCTTTGGCGAGCCGTTTCCTTTCTCTTGCTTTATCTCTCTAGTCCCCGATGTATCTTCCTCGGCTCTGGCATACTTCTCGATTCTCGCCATGAGCTCTTCCATGCTTTTTGGCAAAGTTTTTGCCAAAGACTTCGTAGTGGACAGTTGTCTTTCAGGCCGTTCTTGAATGACACGACCGCCACTTCTTGATTACATTCTGGTATTCGGTTGAATACCTCATAGTACCTTTTTGCATAGGCCCTAAGGCCTTCATCCTTACTGATCTTCAAGCCATCAGTGCGTCCACCCTTAATGGCTGCAGCTTGTTTGTCACGAACCTGGCCACGAACATCTCGGCCAGGCCTTCCCAAGTCTTCACGCTTCCCTTCGGTAGTTTGTGGAACCAGTCTGATGCAATCTCCCCGAAGGATGAGGGGAACACTTTGCAGAGCAACGGCTCGTTTCCACTATACAGTGCCATTGAGTTCAGATATAATCCGACGTGGAAGTTGGGGTCTGACTTCCCATCGTATATTTGAAACCTCGGCATACTGAATCTCTTCGGCGCCTCAAACCTGTCCAATTCCACCGAGAATGGTGTCCTCGGTTTATCTGGGGAATTTACCTCGGCTTCGGCATTCTGTTGCTTCCTTTAAGGTAATCTCTTAAGTCCTCTTTTGTCCTCCCAGGAGCTCGGCTATCTCCTGCTTTCAGTCTTTTTGGTGCACTACTTTCAGCCTCGTGGTGAGTCCTCTTTGACCTCTCTCCATGAGTTGTGTCGAAGCACAGCGCCTGCCCCTGAACATGCCGATGTCCCTTGGGGTCTGCTTCCTTTGTGTGATGTGTCCTCCGTGATTCTTCTCTTCTTGGCTCCCTTCGTCCAACCTCCCTGGAAGGTCGGTGAGAGTGTCTTTCGCTCCCGTTGTGCTGAGGGGCTATGGGGATTGTTCTTTGCCCTCCCTTCTGGGCATTGGCCGCTGGAATCGGCGTGTCCTGCAGCGAGAACGGCGGCTGCATGACGTTATTTTGCATCATGAAATTGACAACCGATTGCAGGTCTGCCAATTTGTTTGCTATCTCCTTCATCTCCTCGTCTCTCCACAGGCATCTATCTTTCCATACCTGGAGGTCGTCTTCGTTGTAATAGTCACTTCAATTTGGTTTCTTTGGTGCGTCGCTAGTCTGGCCGACGTCCTTCACTCTGTGATTCTGGTCACGAGTTTCTGCGTTGTATTCGTCTCCTGTGACATCCAGGTCAATAGGTCTCCCACTCCCAGCAGGAGTGTCGTCCCCAATCTTTTCCTTCTGTCCGTTGCTGGCCATCTATTCTCCTATCGTTCCCACAGACGGCGACAAATTGTGTGAGTAATTTTCCGATCACACTGCCAACTCAGTGATAGCTGGAGAGAACTGGCAGAATAGATGACACCTGGCTAACCTGTAACAGAAAGAAGAGATTCCCGTGGTAATTCTTCCACCCGGGGTACTCCGACGATTAAGTCAGTATATCTCTCAAAGATAATCAAGTGCTAAATTCACTGTTCAAAGCGTAAATTGCGTACCTTAGACCCATGGGGGTGCCTCCTTTTTATAGTTTACTCAATCTTAGTCCCACTAGAAGCCTGACTTCTATGGACTCCTATTCAGTGCTTACTTTGGACTCTACAAGAGATAAGGATAGACTCCCTAAGAATACTATCCTTATCCATCTTGAAGTCTTTCTTCATTCTAGGACTCTTGTCCCTTATCTGCTCATCTTGGATTCCGATATCTTCGGAGGTCACCTCGGCAACACCGAGATCACCTCGGCATAATGACCAAGACACGGGGCACCTCGGCTGACACGTCGGCGTCACCTTGCCACGTGTCGGTACTCAAAAAATATATCCCAAGCTTGAACAAAAATTCAAAAACTCGAATTAAATTTTAGTCAGTCTTCTGTGGAGACGCCAGGCAATCCAAAATTTGAATTAGGTATATAAATATAAAAATCAATAATTGTTGAATGATATGAAATTGTTTAGACTGTTAGATTATATTCACCATCTATCATATACATAAATAATAAAACACAAAATTCTACCATTTCCTTCTTTCACTCAAAGTTGCCATTGATGAAGAATGAGAGATGGGTTGTGAAGGAAATGCGTGGTGGAGTAGAAGCTTTGTGCCTTGTCTATCTCAAAGAGATGACATGCAAGGACATTAAAATCATTTTAAATTTTCTCTTAAAGGGGTTAATCGATAAGTTTTGACGAGAGTTTATTGTAATTTCTAGAATATCAGGGAAATATCTATATTAAAACTAAATCTTAGGGGTATAGGTGTAATTTACCCTTTCTTTTTCATTAAAATTGTCTTCCATGTCATAACGAAGACGTTGAAAGATGCTTGTTTTCCATGCCATTATAAACAATCTTGAAATTTTGTTTCTAGTCATTTAAATTTGAATGATGCACATCTTGCCCTTATTTAGATAAGATAATGTCTTGATATAACTTTCAACTTTTAAGGTTGTTTTTTTTTTATTTTTAAAGATTTGTCTAATTTAAATAGATCTAAAAAGTAAAAAAAAAAAAAAATTATACTAAATTTTAAAATTTTACTAGTAAAAAAAAAAAAAAACTCCAAAAGAGAGGCTTCAAATGAGAACCAACACTAGTTATAGAGAAGCTCCTCGGACAGACACAAAAAACATATAAAGCAAAGGGTGGGATTGATGAAACAAAACTTATGTTCCATTAATTTAATTTTGGACTCTCATTGATTTGAATATTGCAAGGATCGATGGTATTGGGTTTGGATATATTTTGCATCATCATAAACTTGGAGAAGCTTTCAACACTATAGAATCTATATGCCTTTTGTATGGAAGCATTTTGTGAGCTTTTATATAGAGAGAGAATGATCTATTCTCAAGTTCCGAATTGAGGAGGTCCAATCCCAAGCATTAAGTGAGATAATATCATTTTTTTTTTATAACTTGAAAGTATAATTTTTCCATCACTCAAACTCGATTGATCCATTTAATATTGAGTCAGACTTTTTTTTATAGAATTTAAATTTGAATTTGTGTGTGGTGGTCAAGTTGGTCAAATTAGAACCTTCGATTTGTAAAAAATATTGATGTGACGCCATTTGGCTTGAGATTGGACTCTTCAGTTTGAGATCCAAACTATAGAGAAATTGAACTTTATAATAAAGAGAGCTCACAGTAAAGAGAGATGGGGTTCTAAAGAGGAGGACTGGTGGTAAAGTAAAGAGAGGAGTACTATTGGAGTAGGACATTATTTTAGAGCGAGAATGCGGAAGTGGTATAGATTTTATTTTAAAAATTGTTAGTCGTCTATCATATATTCAACTACTCACTAGGCTGATTTTAATATTTAAAGTTAGAAGTCGATGTCACTTTTTCAGGAGCAATCGAATCAACATGCACAATAGAAGGAATCAACAAAGGGTTAGAGCATCAGCATCAACCTCTCTGCACTCATCTCTGCCACCGTATCACAATTGTACTTCTAGCAAATCACATAAATTTCTAGTCGACAATGGAATTTTTCTTTTTGGGGACAAATTAGAAAGTGTAATTGTAGACACTCCATTTTTGACCACTCGCAAGGCTCGAGCGCTTTGCCCCGTACACTCGATGATGAAAGTGGTGTTGTGCGTGGTTCGAGGTCTCAACGAAGGGGCTATGTTTAAGCTCTGAAACAATCCCAAACTTTCCATATTTCCATTGTTTGTACCTCAGAAATCCATTTTTACGCATTGTAACACCCTATGCTGAGTCTAAAGCAGAGAGACAAGGGATCACATTGAGGCCCGGCCGTGCCTCATTGGGAGCCGGCCGTGGCCATTTATGGTCGGTTGTGCCTTGGTAGTGAGAAACACTGTTCTAGGCAGGATCCCGCCAGTTGTTTATTTTTGAAGATATTTATGACCTCTTTTGCTCAAATTCTATAAAAAAAGAAGTTGTATCTCTATTTTGAGAGTTGAACAAATTCTAAAAAGCTTATACACCTTCTTGAGAGCTCATTCTTTTTATGCAAGCAATCTTTGAGCAAGCTTACCACCTTTAACCTATATCCATACACCATATACACCTTCACACCTTAGCCTTGGAACCTTGGTTGAGCCTTGAGCATCACAATTCAAGCTTGAGGGTGTGTTTGGACCAAGTTTGATTCACAAACAAAGAGCTTACCTTTCTTGAGAGGTATAAGCTTACTATCTCTTCTCTTTCTCTCTTTGCTATCTCTTGCTATCTAGTTCTTGTATTTTTGTATTATTTTGATCTTCTTTCAAGTATCTAAGCTTGGGTTTGGATAGCTACAAAAGGGTAGAGAGAGTAAACACTCTTTTACACCTTCGCCTATAGCTCAAACTCTTGTTTTTACACCCTTTTCTTTGCTTTCTAAATTGATTTTCAGAGTTTAAAAGAGCCTAAAAATCATGCTTTGAGGTTTCAAAAGTGGAGAGGTTAGCCACCCCTCATTGTTCTTGCTTACTAGCCTTATTTTCTTTCTTTATTGTTTAGCTTTTTGGGCTCTTTTCATGCACTTTGAGCCACTTTTTTTCACCCATTAAAGGCTGTTTTAGGGTTGTCCTAGATTATTTAATTAATTCATGCTTTGATTAGTTTGCTTGTTGTCTCATATGTTCGCATATATAGCTTGTTGTATGTTGTTCTTGGCCTTTCTTTGTTTAATTTCCATGTTTAAGAACCTCATTTTAACAAGCAATCTATCATCCATTTCTTTCATTTGAGAGTTGTTTCAACTGGTTAATGGTTGTTCAAAACATGAGCTAGAGATCTATGCATAATGGCTTAATCTCTACGGAGGTTCGCAAATGGCATAGTCTCTCTTCATGTTAAGAATCACTTCCCATTTAACACGCTTCTCATTTAGTGGACGTAATCATCACTTTGGACTTAATAGACTAAAGAATGGAAAGGTCTAAAAATTGTTAAAATGAACCAACCCACATAAAGAAAATGAGTTATATTGCTTGGATTCAGCCGGCCGTTATGCCGAATCTATTGTGTCAGGGGTTGTCTTACATCAATTCATGATGTTTCGATGAGCCTTGAAGCATTCTTACCTCCCTCTTTGAGCTTACTCCATGATAGGAAGGAGGAGTGGTTATTGATTGATTACATTCATTAATTTTTGTCCAAAATCATGCCCTAACTCATCAAGCAATCAATTTGCTCATTGATGGTTTTGGAAATGACTTCGTTCTTCTCTTGAGGCTTACTATGAGAGAGAAGAATAAAAATGACAAACAGAGTTCAGAATAACTCTGTCTGCACTGTTTTCACTTCAGAGCACAAAAACAGGATTTTACATAAAATTAAGGCATGACTGGCCTTATTTGGGCCCAACCGGGCTTCATTGGGGACCGGCCGACCATCAATGTTTGGTAAGGCAGTGTGTTTTGTAGAAGCAGAGGGCAGTGACTGAAGGTAAAATAGGATAGATTCCAAGGAAGGCAGGTAGAGTTACTTCTAAGATCGCTACGAGCATGCCATCCTTGTGCTTCCATTGTAAATTGCAAATTAATGATTTCAATATTGTCATAATTATTATCATTGTAATTAATATTGTTGTAGCAATGATTCGTTAGATAGTTAGCTTATTTTGTTGTAATAAATTAGCTAGTTAGTTATTTATTCATTCACTTGGCTTTGTAATAATTAGTTTAAAGCCGGACATTCGGACACTCATTCAGATCCTCTTGTGCGAAGGCCAATATGTAATAAGTTGTATATCTTCTAACCCTACGTCTTTCTCCTTTTTACTTATTTGCTTACGATGGTTAGTGTTAGGTCCTTAAGTCTTGTCAAACCCGCGAACAAACTTGTGTAATCGAGTTGTAAATTTCTGTGCTGTTTTGTCTTGCTCGCTCGAGCGAAGAAGTCCTCGCTCGAGCGAAGGACTACGTCTAGCTTAAAACCTGAAAGAGGTCATTGTGCGCTTGAGCAAAGTATTGGTGGCTCGAGTGAAGATTTGCGTCTACATTAAAACCTGAAGGAGTTTATTCCTCGCTCGAGCGAAGACTTAGTGGCTCGAGCGAAGGCACTTATGGAAATCACGCGAGATAAGCTTCTCGCTCGAGCAAGAGAAGCTTCGCTCGAGCGAGCTTCAAAATCCGGATTTCTTAAGGAGTTGGTTTTCTTCCAAATCTAGGATTACTTTTGGTTTTCTATAAATACTTGGTTTTCTCCCAAAGCTAAGTGGACTTTTCCAGATCTATTTTGAGGTTTTCTAAGGTTTTGTTTGAGGTTTTCTTCTAGAGATTTTTGAGAGTTTTCCTTGATGTTTTGAGAGAGTTCTTTACTCATGATCTAAGATTCATACATCAAGGAGTTGATACTTTAAATTCAGAGAGAGAGTTATCTTCGGTGGATTCCGAAGATTCAAACGTATAGTTTCAAAAGGCGTTTGATTCTGTACGTAGTCGTTAATTCGACAATTGAAGATTGTGGATTCAACTTCAGGATTGATCAATTCCGAGACGAAGGCGTGGTGAAAGAGTTACAGAAGATTCGAAGGCAAATTGACTGAGTTGAGTAATTTGTGTATTATCTTTGTAATCTTTCTTCCTTCAGTAGTGGATTGATTAGTGGCGGTTCGCCCGTGGTTTTTTATTACAATTGAAGGTTCTTCAATTGTGGTTTTTTCCACGTAAAAAATCGTTTGTGTCAATTTATTGTTTTTTCCGAAAAACAAACAATCTAAATCACTTTCGTAAGTGCTTGTTGATTTAGATTGTGTGTTTTGGATTATTAGGATTTGGAATATTTTAATTTTGATCTAATCACGAATCACTTAGGATTTTCAATTGGTATCAGAGCAGGTCACTCTTTGTTTTATCAAAACTATAGGAGTGTGATTTTGTGTGACTAGTATTATGGATTCTATTCGTGAAGGTAACTCGACTCATAGACCTCCTTTACTCGACGGTACAAACTATTCTTATTGGAAAGCTCGTATGAGAGTGTTTTTAAAATCCATCGATGAGAAAGTTTGGCACTGCATGATCTATGGGTGGAGTGAACCTATTGTCACCATTGATGGTGTAGATATTCCTAAACCCCTTGATAAATGGGACACAACTGATTACCAAAACTCGAGTTGGAACAGTAAGGCTCTCAATTCCCTGTTTTGCTCCGTCACACCTGAAGAATTTCGTCGTATCTGCACGTGTGAGGTAGCAAAAGAGGCTTGGGATATTCTTGAAACGATTCACGAAGGTACTACCTCTGTCAAAAGGTCAAAACTTCAACGTCTCACCTCCGCCTTTGAAACCCTTTTTATGCGGGATGATGAGACGTTTGATGATTTCTATGCAAAACTCAGTGATATCGTTAATTCCTGTTTCACACTCGGTGAAAAAATCCCAGAAGCTAAAGTGGTTGGAAAAATTTTGAGGTCTTTACCCGAGAGGTTCCAATCAAAAGTGACAGCCATTGAGGAGGCTCAGAATGTTGATACCCTCAAGCTTGATCAATTGGTTGGAAACTTGCAGACTTATGAAGCCCACCAGATTTCAAAGAAAAAACAAAAAGAAAGTGTGGCTTTCACTAGTGCTCATGAGACTGCAAAAACTCCGGAGACTGAATTTGATTTAGAGTCTGAGATGACGGCTATGCTTACAAAACAGTTTAAAAAATTTTGAAGAAAAAGAAGCCTAATTTCAGAGACCCTATTTCAAAAGACAAGAGTAATGAAAAACCCAAAAATTTTCCACCAAAATTCGCTCAAAAAACTGAAAAAAAGATTGTAAAGGGGCAAGGGGTAAAATGCTATGAATGTCAAAGGTTTGGTCATATTGCCCTTGAATGCCCTTCGAAAAAGAATCGAAAGAAAGTTTACACTGTGACTTGGGATGATGAAAGCGGGTCGGAACAAGAACCCGAAGAACCTGAATCCGGTGAAGACGGGGATAGTGCTTTCATGGCTTTTTGGTCCTCTTTCGCTCAACCTCTTCCAAAGCCATCGGATTTAGCTCGTGGTCAGAACTTGCATCATGCTCCCACCTTTGATGGGACTAACTACTTGTATTGGAAAATCAGAATGAGAGCTTTTCTGAGAGCTTTTGAACCAGAAGGTTGGCAAGCCATTGGAGAAGATACAGAAAGTGCAGACAATCCGGGCAACCAGAGAGCCTTGATTACTATTCGTGGAGCAATTTCCTATGAAGAATAGCAACGAGTTGCTCATTGCACAAAGGCTAAAGACGCATGGGAAATTCTGAGCCAATTCCATGAAAGAGGAGATTCACCTTCCCCATCATCCAGCAACTTCCCTGTCTTAGTTGCTAGATTGGATGAAGTCAACAGAATGAAGAGCAAAAAGAGGATGATGAAACATCTGAAGACAATGATGAGGTAAATGGCGAAGAACTACAACAAGCTTACGAAAATTGTACGAGGAATCTCTGAATTTGTCCAAAATCAACGACAAACTCTCTCTCAAGCTCAAAACATGTGAGAGTGAGAATGTCAGGCTGAAAGGAGAACTTGTAGCAGCAAAGCAGAATATCATCAAGATCTCGAGTGACAGGCAAGACTTATGTGGAAAACTCTATCCTGTGAAACTGAAAGGAATGAACTTCTGAAAGTGTATTCCACATATGAAGAAAAGCTTGAAAGCTTTGAGATGTCACAAGCTGCATTGGAAGAGATAGTTTGTCAGAAAGATGAAGAACTTCGTATTGCTAGAGCAATAATCTCCATGTGGAAAAAAGTTCCAAATCTCTAGAAGACATCCTCGGGTCTCAACAAATGGGTTGTGACAAAAGTGGGCTAGGCTATGGTGCAACCGCTCACAAGGGACAGGCCTCTACTGCACATAACCTGAAGACTCAAGCAAAAGGAAAGTTGAAGGTAGACCAGAATGATTCCTCTCTTCATCTACCAAAAGTGGGTAAGATCAACAAAAAGGAGGTAAAACCTGTTTTTATTTGTCATCATTGTGGTAGGTATGGCCACATTCGTCCTTATTGCTATGAACTGTTTGGTAAGGTGTCTCAAAAGGGTAGAAATTCGAATACTTTTTGGGTTAGGAGACAACCTTACATGTCTAGGCGGAATACCAAGATTCATGAGGGTGTTCACAACGCCAAGACATTGACCAAGACCAAAAGGATTTGGGTAGGAAAGATGATTTGACTTGTTTAGTTGTTCACACTGCCTTAAAAGCACGTGACTCACACATGTGGTATCTTGATAGTGGCTGCTCTCGTCACATGTCCGGTAACAAATCCTACTTCACCTCTCTTGAAAAATATGAAGGAGGAATTGTTACCTTTGGAGATGGCGGCACTTCTAGAGTCATTGGTAAGGGCTCTATAAGTGTTGCTGGTCTTCCCAAACTGGATAATGCTCTACTTGTTGATGGTCTTAAAGCAAATCTTTTAAGCATTAGTCAAATGTGTGATTCCCATCATGAAGTATTGTTTTCAAAAAATAAATGTGAAATTTTGGATAAAAAGGGAAATACTGTCTTACATGGGGTTCGCACATCTGATAACTGCTATGGGATTGTTACTACTAATGATCTCACTTGTCACTCTGCCATCATAAGTAACATTGATTTGTGGCATCAAAGATTAGGTCACATGAATTTCAAAGACCTAACTAAGATAGCCAACAAAGAGCTTGTGAGAGGAGTACCTAAACTGGGTAAGAATTTGAGCCATGTGTGTGGACCATGTCAACTTGGAAAGCAAACCGTGCCCCTCATAAAAAGGTGAACAGCTTTACAACCAAACGTCCTCTTGAATTGGTTCACATGGATTTAATGGGTCCTACTCGCACTGAAAGCATTGGAGGTAAAAGATACATTTTTCTAACTGTTGATGATTTTACTCGGTTTTCTTGGGTAAATTTTTTAAGGGAAAAATCTGATACGTTTGATGCTTTCCAGGCTTTAGTCCTTAAAATCCAAAATGAACAGGGTGTTTCCATTGGGCGTATCATAAGAATCCGAACTGATCATGGTCGTGAATTTGAAAATAGTTCGTTTTCGGATTTTTGTGATATGCATGGAATTAAGCATGAATTTTCTGCACCTATTACTCCACAACAAAATGGAGTGGTTGAGAGGAAGAACAGAGTTGTTCAAGAAATGGCTAGGGTCATGCTCCTTAGTAAGAAACTTCCTCCAAAGTTTTGGGCTGAAGCCCTAAATACTGCGGTTTATGTCATAAATCGCGTGTATTTAAGGCCCGGCACTTTACAAACTCCATATGAATTGTGGAAGGGATTGAAACCTAATGTAAAATACTTCAAAACTTTTGGGAGTAAATGTTACATCTTCAAAGATAGGGAGCCCTTGGGCAAATTTGACTCCCGAAGTGATGAAGGTATTTTTCTAGGGTATTCAACCAACAGTAGGGCTTTTCGAGTCTATAACCTGCGAACTTTATCTTTAATGGAATCTATCAATGTGGTTATAGATGACACAGGTGCACCTACTCCAGCAACAAATGAGGATGACAATGGTGAGTCTCCAATCTTGGATACTGAACCACAAAATCAAGGAGAAGCTGCGGTCCAATCACAAGAAATTGATACAGCACCATCCTCACAGGTAAGTTCAAGTCCAAAGAGTGCTCAAAGGGACATCACTCCTGTTGCTTCTGTCACCGCAAGTCCTGAGCTTAAACCATCAGCAAGGGTGAAACTGAATCATCCAGCTCAACAGGTGATTGGAAGTGTTTCGGATCGTATGAAAACCCGAAGACAGATTCGGGATGAGGTATCACATATGTGTTATGTTTCATTAATTGAACCTAAGAATTTTAAAGAGGCCTTGCTAGATGATAGTTGGGTCAATGCTATGCATGAAGAATTAGGTCAATTTGAATGGAACAAAGTTTGGACTCTAGTTCCCAGACCTAGAGACATGAAAGTGATAGGTACCAAGTGGATCTTTAAAAATAAATCTGATGAGAATGGTACTGTTGTTAGGAAGAAAGCTAGGTTGGTTGCTCAAGGCTACACACAAGTAGAGGGTGTTGACTATGATGAGACGTTTGCCCCAGTTGCACGTCTTGAATCTATTCGTATTTTGCTTGGTGTTGCTTGTTTTCTTGGCTTTAAATTGTTTCAAATGGATGTGAAAAGTGCCTTTCTGGTACTTGAAAGAAGAGGCATATGTTGAGCAACCAAAAGGGTTTGAGGACCCTAAATGTCCTAATCATGTCTACAAGTTAGACAAGGCTTTGTATGGGTTGAAACAAACCCCTCGGGCTTGGTATGATAGACTTACTACCTTTCTTCTTGATAATGATTTTCAAAGGGGTAGTGTGGATAAGACATTATTTGTGAAACATACTAAGTCTCATATTCTTGTTGCTCAGATAGATGTTGATGATATTGTGTTTGGATCTACTGCTGAACATCTTGTGAAATATTTTTCGGATTGCATGACACATGAGTTTGAGATGAGCATGATGGGAGAGTTGTCTTATTTCTTGGGTCTTCAAATTAAACAGTCTCCTTGGGTATGTTTGTTTCTCAGTCTAAGTATGCCAAAAATCTTGTGTCCAAGTTTGGTCTTGAGTCTGCCAAACATGCACGTACTCCCATGAGCACCAGTCTTCACCTCTCCAAAGATTCCTCTGGTATTGATGTTGATCCTACCCTTTATAGGAGTATGATAGGGAGTCTTTTGTATCTGACAGCCAGTCGTCCTGATATTTCTTTCAGTGTCGGTGTTTGTGCCCGTTACCAAGCCAGTCCTAAAGAGTCTCACCTTCTTGCGGTCAAACGCATCATCAAATATGTTAATGGGACTTGGGGTATGGGGTTTGGTTTTCCACTGATACTACAGCTGAAATTACTGGTTTTTCTGATGCCGACTGGGCAGGGTGTGCTGATGATAGGAAAAGTACATCCGGGGGGTGTTTTTACCTTGGGAATAATCTGGTTTCCTGGCATAGTAAAAAGCAAAATGCCATCTCTCTTTCGACTGCTGAGGCTGAGTACATTGCTGCAGGGAGTTGTTGTGCACAAATGTTGTGGATGAAGCAAATGCTTCATGATTATGGGATAGAACAAAACACTCTCACTCTTTTTTGTGATAACACAAGTGCCATAAACATTTCAAAAAATCCTGTCCAACACTCTCGCACCAAACACATTGACATTCGTCATCATTTTATTCGAGAGTTAGTGGAAGAAGGCCTTGTTGTCCTTGAACATGTTTCCACTGAGCATCAAAAAGCTGATATTTTTACAAAACCTCTTGATCTTCTTCGGTTTGAGTTCCTTAGAAAGACCTTGGGTGTCATGCTCGATCACTAGAGTGTTACTTGTTCCTTGAGTAGGTGTAAGTGTTTGGCCTTATTTGTGCTTGGATGTTATAATCTCATTATCATTGATATATGTTTTTCTTGCATCCAACTTTTTTATGTACACTACTCACGCTGCTTACAAGATCTCATTGTTCATTGTTCATAGCTCATTTTGAATGCCCATGCTCATTAACTTCATGATCTCATTCTGTACACATCCTTGAGATAAATTGCTACAAGAGTTTCCGCATAAGTGATCAAAGTTCTCTATGGACCACTAATAGTGTTTCTTGTACTTTTATAGTGGAATTAACCGATACTAATATATCATGGGTGATGTTGAGTTTGTTAACCATCTACCATCTGTTTTCATTTCCATGGCTTCTCCCTTAGTTCCTTGAAGTCCGGGCATTAGGAAAAGACTACCTCAGAGGCACCAACCAGGCCATCCTTTATGATTTCATTCTTCTCTGGTTTGGTTTCCATACTCTTGAGTGTGAATGCCACCAGAGAGTGCCCACAAGAAAGAAAAATTTAAAAAAAAAAAAAAAAAAAAAAGACTCATTAATTGAGGGGGAGCCTCCGCATTTACTCAACAAAAACCCCGTGATTCCTAGTGGTTTGACTTTTCTCTGTGATGTTCAGCTACTCTTGTCGGAGGTCCAGCCATCCGATCACTACTAGGATTAACCCTAGCTCAGTGGACTCTCATGGATTGCACACACACACACTTTATTTTGTGAGCTCTCATGTTGGATTTTTGAGTTGTACATTCTCATGTAATTTATGATCACTGATTATATTTTATCTGCTTTGCTCATGATTTTCAGTGTCATTGTTTTTTTTTAACATTGCAAGTTTACAGAATTCATGAATTGCGGATTATTTCATCTTAGTATTCTTTGTGGCTAAATGTGATCATCTACTTTTGTTCCAGGTCTCTCTTCTAGATATTGAGTATCTTGTTTAAAAAAAAAAAAAAAATAAATAAATAAAAAATTTGGGGCTTGGTTTTTTTTTCCTGGCTCGAGCGACGAGTTCCTCGCTTGAGCGTGCTTCTGCTACTGCATTAGACCTGAGAGCATGTGTTTTTCGCTCGATCGAAATGCTCTTGGCTCGAGCGAACCCCTATCTCGCTCGAGCGACCTGTTGCATTTTTAATTCTACAGGGGTGTCTTTTCAGTTCATTTGTGTTCCCTCCTTCTTCGTGTTTCCCCTCTCTCTCTCCCCTAGGGTTTTCGTGGTTGGCTTTTGCTACACTCTTCTATTGTTTTTCTCTTGATTCTGGAGCAGTTTTCTTATCCTCATCTACTTTCTCCGAGTCTGGTAAGTTTTTTTTTTATTATCTATTTTGTTTTTGTGCGTATGGTGCTTGGGTTGAGATGTGGTTGTGCGTATGCTCTGTTAGCCTTTAGGTTGGATTGTTGTTGTTTTTGGTTCTTTCCTCATGGTTTCGAGCCTCTCTTGCATCTAGGGTTCCTGGTTTCGAATCATTTTGTTTTGGGGTTTCACATTTGATTTTTTTTGTTAGCATTGTGCATTGGGGATTTCATATCTATATACATATATTGTCATTGTGAGTGTGGAATTTTTTGTTAGAGTTTAACAATTGGGGATTTCATATCTATATCCATATATTGCCATTGTGAGATTGTACTCTGTTTTCTCTATATTGTTCCATACATTGATGTGTTATTTTCAGATCCTGTTTCCTTTGTGCTCTGTTTTCCTTAATGGTTTTCTTATATTGCTTATTGATGATCTGTTTCTCGGACTAATGGACTAATGGTGTTTTTCTGTGGTGTTTGGTTTGGATTTGGGGGTTTTCTGCTGTTGGTTATTGGGTGTTATGTGTCTGTCTAGGCTTTGTGTCTGTATTGCTCTGTTTAGGTTGTCTAGTCATGGCTGAGTCGTCTAAACGCCGTAAGACCACTGTTTCCCGTCCATCATTCAACACTGAAAAATTCCCATCTAAAGAAAAAGCCAAGTCCTTTAGGGAGTCTTTTGCATCTCGTAAAGTCCATTTAGAGCGCAATGTCCTCCCCAATGCCTTTGAGGTTCTTTCGATTCGGTCCTTATTTGATTCCTTAGGCGGAGATCAAGTGTTGCATTTTTCGGGTCCCCAAAATTTGAGTCTCATCAGGGAATTCTATTGCAATATTCATTCCATTCAGAAAGAACTTTCGGCTTCCTTTAAAACTTGGGTTAGGCACAAGTCACTTGCTATCACTGGAGATGTGTTTAGGGTTTTTCTTGATCTTCCTGAAATTAGTAATTGTCATTTTCCGTTTCTTACCTGGTCCGGTGTTGATTTTGATAGGGTTGCCTCTGAGTTATGTGGTGTTGACCGGCTTTGCCCTGCCGGGGCACTCATTCAACAGAATGAGTTGCTTCCTCGGTTCCGTCTTCTTAATCTCATTGTTTGTGCTAATATCTATGTCACCACCCATTCCTCGCATATTACTCAGGACCAAGGTTATGTTTTGTATTGTATTCATCACCGTCTTCCTATTGATCTTTCAAAAATGATTGTTTCAAAGATGATTGGGGTCTTTGAGGGTCGAAAGTCTTTAGGGCTTCCTTACGGGTGTTTCCTTACCCGTTTTCTCACTTCTCTTGATGTTCCTTTTTCTGATGATGATGAGTTTGCTCACCCTATCAAACCTATTACCAAGCTCACTGTTTCCTAGAGTCAGGCCCATGTGAGGGGGAGTGTGTCAGGGGTTGGGAGTTCTGGTGCAGGTGATACTGATCCCATTGCCGAGGAGGAGGAGTTTGAGGCAGCCACTGCTAGTGCTCTTGATCTACTCGAGATGCGCCCTCGCTCATTTCGCGGCCAGCTGTAGTACTTTGAGCAGGCTGTTACTCGTCGCCTTGATTTTATGGACGGCCGTCTTGATGCCCTTGACAGCCGACTTGATGAGCAGAGTACCATGCTTTCCCAGATCCTCTCGCTTCTTCAGCTGCAGCAGCCCCCTCCTACCTAGTTTTGGACTATGGTTATCTTTGCACAGTTTTTTTTTATCTGGACAGTTTTTTGTTGCCTTGGATAGTTTTACTCATATTGTATCTACTATGTTTTTGGGTAACTCCCGGACAAAAAGGGGGAGTGGTTGTTTGGTGGTTTGATGGTCTATATGTTCTTTTTGGAGTACTCATGTTTTTCTTTTGCAGATGGACATTTTGGACAAGTATATATCAGTTTATATGTTACATTGTTATATTTGCTAATGATGTGAATATTAATGGTATGGCTATTGGGCTCTATGTTTTTTCTTTAATGTCCTGATGGTTTGGTTTGTTATGTTCCATTTCAGGTTTGATGGACTTACATTTGATTACAAGTTTTCCTCAAGTTTGGTTTATTGTTTCAAGATGTCATTCAAGTGTGTTTTGAGATTGGTTGCATAGTTGTTTTGATTTGAGTTGTAATAATTTTAGCTAGTTCGTTGGTTTAGGAAATTGTGTTAGAAAGTTTTGTCCGGGTATTGACAAAGGGGGAGATTGTTAGGTCCCTAAGTCTTGTCAAACCCGCGAACAAACTTGTGTAATCGAGTTGTAAATTTCTGTGCTGTTTTGTCTTGCTCGCTCAAGCGAAGGACTGCGTTTAGCTTAAAACCTGAAAGAGGTCATTGTGCGCTCGAGGAAAGTATTAGTGGCTCGAGCGAAGATTTGCGTCTACATTAAAACCTGAAGGAGTTTATTCCTCACTCGAGCGAAGACTTAGTGGCTCGAGCGAAGGCACTTATGGAAATCACGCGAGATAAGCTTCTCGCTCGAGCGAGAGAAGCTTCGCTCGAGCGAGCTTCAAAATTCGGATTTCTTAAGGAGTTGGTTTTCTTCCAAATCTAGGATTACTTTTGATTTTCTATAAATACTTGGTTTTCTCCCAAAGCTAAGTGGACTTTTCCAGATCTATTTTGAGGTTTTCTAAGGTTTTGTTTGAGGTTTTCTTCTGGAGATTTTTGAGAGTTTTCCTTGATGTTTTGAGAGAGTTCTTTACTCATGATCTAAGATTCATACATCAAGGAGGTTGATACTTTAAATTCGAGAGATAGAGTTATCTTCGGTGGATTCCGAAGATTCAAACGTATAGTTTCAAAAGGCGTTTGATTCTGTACGTAGTCGTTAATTCGACAATTGAAGATTGTGGATTCAACTTCAGGATTGATCAATTCCGAGACGAAGGCGTGGTGAAAGAGTTACAGAAGATTCGAAGGCAAATTGACTGAGTTGGGTAATTTGTATATTATCTTTGTAATCTTTCTTCCTTCAGTAGTGGATTGATTAGTGGCGGTTCTCCCGTGGTTTTTGATTACAATTGAAGGTTCTTCAATTGTGGTTTTTTCCACGTAAAAAATCGTTTGTGTCGATTTATTGTTTTTTTTCGAAAAACAAACAATCTAAATCACTTTCGTAAGTGCTTGTTGATTTAGATTGTGTGTTTTGGATTATTGGGATTTAGAATATTTTAATCTTGATCTAATCACGAATCACTTAGGATTTTCAGTTAGTATAAAACATCATTTTTCAAATTAGCATCTTTATGCTTTGCATCCATTGTCTTGCATATATCCAAGGTTCGGCTCATCATACTAACCAAATGTTTAAATTCATTGCTTGAATACATGATTCATCACATGTCTTGAATGGAATCATATGCCATGTTCATAACTGAGCCTATTAAAATTACATAACGTATGCGTTGCATGTAGTCATATTGCATTAGTTAGGAGCATGCATATTTTCTAATTATTTTGTTTTGTTTTGGCTCGAAGTACTAGGTGAGCAATTTTGAGTTTTAGCATTTTGCATCGAATGTTTGTGTTGCCATATTAAGCATATTTCCGTAAGGCTAATTGCTTAAATGATATACCTGTTTGAATGTCTGTGGATGGAGGCTAATTGCCAAAATTAGGACAAAATTGATTAATTTACAAACTCACATTTTCAAGTGACGAGTATCAAAAAAAAATTTTCAAACAAACATGAAATTAAATGTTCCAATTTTTGCAAATTAGTCTATACTGATGTGCGTCACATAGTAATGTTAGTCTAATAACCGGAACAAGAACATATAATATAAATAAAAATCACATCATGATTAGTAGAGACTGATCTTTGATCGGGCGAGTGGGGTGCTCAATTCATGACATTTCCCTCTCGTACCTAAGTTTCCGGGCCGAGACACTCTGGTGATGATGGACTAATAGCCTTTGGCACGAGTCTTGGGTTTCTTAAATTTTCTAAAAATATTTAGGTGGCGACTCTGTAATCTAGCAAAACAGTCCATTTTTAGCATTTGATTCAAACATCGATTTTTTAAAAGAATTGCCAGATTTGGACTCTTTTTATGTTTTCACTATTTTACATTGCATTTGTGAAATCAGATTCAGAATCATAGGAGTCCGAACTGTAGGGCTAGTCGTATCTGAAAAGAGCATGAAAAGCAAGTTACAGTAATAAGCCCAAAAAAATATAAAAATAAATAATAACAACAACAACTTACCTTAGTCAGCATGTCATCCCCAAACATTAGACAAAATCATTGTTAACTCTTCCCATTTGATTGTGTGAAATCCCTTCGATTCTGATGAAATCCCTTTATTTTTTTGTTGAATGTAAATTGACTTGTTGAAAATTCAAATTTTAGAGAGGGGGTAGGTGTAATAGGTAGAAATGAAAAGGAGACATTTTTGTACTTTGAGTCATTTCTATCAAGAAATGGGGTGATCATTATTAGATATATAAAATGAAATATTCAAGATCAAAAATTGAAAATGAAAGGATGACAAAACCAATCCAGTACAATATTACATTCCATAATTGATCATTGTCGCAATGCTCTTATAGTAAATTTCTTCATATGCATCCATATCTAACAAACCAAATCGGATTGTGGAAAGACTGTGCTTGCTATATAGAATGAATGTATGAAGAAGAATTAATGGCTCTAGTGATTCAATTACGTATGAACTTGCAAAAACCAACCAAATTATAAGCAAACTCATATGTTTTCATGCATGACGATGCATACCAGACCAAAAAAATAAAATAAAATAAATTGATGATGATGATATAAAGTTCTCCAGTACCACATTCATCTTGAAAATTCTCTTATTAATTTTTAGCATTCATCTGGTTATTCTTTTCTAGTTGCAACAGTAGCCTAGTAATAGGTTGTCAACAAAATGAATTTAGTATTTTGGTTTGTATTGGAAGAGTAAATAAGGGATTTAAAAAGAGAAGAAAAAAATCATGTCACCTTAGCTAGCTGGGTTAGGAATGAGAATCCCATTGGAACAACACAAACTAAGAGGAAGAAATCTTGTACTAGAATTGAATGGGTTAGGAATGAGAATCTCATTGGAACAACACAAACTAAGAGGAAGAAATCTTGTACTAGAATTGAATGCACACGAGAAGAAGTTTATTTACTAGGTCTAAAATATCTTTAGACAAATTACATACCCACTTTGCTTCAACATTTTACATAGATAACTTCTATCTTTTATTATTTTGCATACGACAAACACATAACTTCATAGGTTTTTTTCCCCCTCATAACTTAATAGGGTTCTGTCTCAATGTATGCGTTCATTTCATTTTCATCTCCAATAGTTTTTTTGTGTTAATTTAGTCTTTAACTTATTCAAATTGTGTTTAAAATAGTCACCAACACCATTTCCGTCCAAATTTAGACAAAGTATCCTTGCTTTTGTTATCGAAATTGGATGAAAGCAGTGTTAGGAACCATTTAAATACAATTAAATAAGTTGGGAATCGAATTACGCAATTACAACAATAATTTACACTTTTAGCGACTAAATTTGGCAACTAAAAGGAATTTCTTTGCCAAAAATGTCACTTTTGGCGACTAAAAAAATATATTAGTTGGTGTTGGTTTAGGGTATAGCTACTAAATTTTTTTTAGTCGCCAAAAGTGACATTTTTGCTGACTGAAAAATGTATTTGTCTCCGTTAGTCTAATTTTAGGCGACTAATTTTTTTAGTCGTCGTATAATAGTTTTTTGTTGACACAAGAAAATTTGGTCGCCAAATAACGGTGATATTTTTATGGTTACTTTTGGCGACCAAACATTTTTGTTGGAAAATGTTAAGTTTTGGTGACTAAAAAAAAATATTGGTCGTTGTATATTCATTTTTTCTGACAAAAAAAAAAAAAAAATTAGTCTCCAAATAGTACTTTTGGCGACTAATATTTTAGTTGCCGCTAATTGAGATTTGGCTATCAAAAATTCAGTCGTTATATATTAAAATTTTGTGACAAAAAACGAATTTAGTCGCTGAGGTGAAATTTTTTTAGGGGGAAATCACTTATATTTGAGAACCTAGGAGAGAAAAGAAAAGAAATGATTACTTAAGTTATAAGAGAAAAGAAAAAAAAAGGAAATAATTGTGATTTCTCTCTTTCTTGTTTGGATAAGTAAGAAATAAAAAAAAAGAAATGATTTTGATTTCTCTTTTTCTTGTTTGGTTAAATTCCATAAGAGAAAACAAAAAAATTATTTTATGTTATATTACCAAAATAATTTTTTTATATTTTCAATCATTTTATTTCTTTTATTTTTACAGAGACAAAATTGATATTATAAAAATATTAATTTTTTTTTCTCTCTCAATCTCTCCATTTTTAAAAAAATTAAAAATAAAAATTATAAGAAAAATTAGTTTATTTCCGTTTCTCTCAATTTTTTTTTTATATTTTTCTCTAATTTATTAAACAACAATGCTACATCCCCCTAAAATATCCCCCCCTAATCCCCCTAATTTCCATTTAAGTAAACTGTTTTTTTTTTTTTTTTTTTACTTTGCCTTGCATTTTTTTTTTTTGCCAAAAAAGACAATTTCGGGGGATTCGGGGGCACCCCCCTCGAGCTCCCCCGCTTTTCCCTTTATCAAAACAAGTAGGAGAAAACATATATTTCGATTCAAAAAAGACTGAGGCCCCCTTTTGCAGACACCCCACGACCCCCTCTTGCCTCTGATTGGCTGAAAACTGTTTTTTTTTTTTTTTTTTTTTCTCCCTCCACTCACCAACCCCCATGGGGGGGGGGGGGGTGAGTGGGGGAGGGGGCCTGTATCACGTCTGTATTTCGATTTCTTTTCTGTTCACCCCCAAATCCCTCGATCCAAACACTGGTATATTAGCGCCCGCCCCTGTTCTCTGTTTACACGCAACAATTTGTTCAAACCTCTCAGACAGATTCTCCTTCACCACCAAACCTCACCCCACCTCACCTCACGCCACCGCCACCGCCACCGCCACCGCCACCGCCGTAGATCGCCACTGCCGTTGATGATCCTCCTCCGTCCTCCACTGGTGCCTCTCTCGCCACATGTGTGTGCTTCACGAGGAGATTCAAGGTCACGGAGGCGGATCCGCCACCGGACGTCAAGGAAGCGTTCAGCAAGTATTCGACAAGTGGAGTGAACATGACGGCGGAGCAGATCCGGCGGTTCCTGGCGGAGGTTCAGGGTGAAGCAGGTGCCACGATCGCCGACGCTGAGCGCATAGTGGAACAGATCCTCCATAAACGACACCATATTGCCAAATTCACAAGGCACACTCTCACTCTCGATGATTTCCACCACTTCCTCTTTTCCGTCGATTTCAACCACCTAATCGAATCTGAGGTATCCAATTTTTTTCATTTTCCAGATAGAAATGTAAATTTGGAAATCTGAGAGTTAACTTCTGGGTTAGATTAATTTGTCTGTTGAATTTTCTACTTTTTCCATTGTTTGTTATTTCTCAGCAGCCAAACAAAGTACTAATTGGAGTTCAAGAGTTTTATTGAAGGAAATATTGAGGGAAAAAAAAGGGGAAAACTAGTGAGTCCAGATTTGTTCTTTTTTTCGCAAGTAGAATGAATTGGGGAGAATAGAAAAGAACAGGGGCGGGCGCTAATAGTGGTTGAATGGGGGGCAAAAATGGAATGGGCTCAATTTAGCCACCAAAACAAGGGAGCTTCTATTTGCACATCCCCATTCTCCTCTCCTCTGTGCACACACTTAATGATAATTATTTTTATTATAATTTTATTTTCAAGTGAAATTATTATTATGGACATCAAATAAACACATTCGGAAGTTGAATGTTGAAAAAATGAAAAAAATTCGGAATTCTACTTCTGAACAAGTTGTTTATTTTCAGAATTCTACTTCCGAACCAATTGTTTATTTTCGGAATGCTACTTCCGAACCAATTATTTATTGAAAAAGATATGGATAGAGTGTAATGGGTGTGTGCAAATAGAAGCTCCCCCAAAACAAGCGTGTTATAGACTTTTGATTCAGCTATATTTGTCAAAATCTTTTTGTTTTCGGTGCACCACAGGATCTTTTAGGATTCTGCCACATTTTTTTAATTTTTTTTTTTATTTTAGCGCCAGTGGTTGATAAGATGGCAACATTAAGAAACCTATTTGAGTCATATACATATACTGATTATGCAAGTCACTTGAGTGAGGTGAGTTAGAAATTTGCATATAATTTTGTTAATGAAGCTAATTACATTAGTGACATTGTGAAATACACAAAAGATTTTGTTACCTAAACAGGAGAGTTTGGAAGTGGTTAACAACCATATGTTGGTGATAATTATATCATGTTCACAATTTTACGTACTGTTCATTGAAGTACCAAATTTTCTTTGTAATCTTGTTTATTGGTGCGCATCATAAACTTAATGTATTATTATGTAGTTGTCTTACCATTCTATTCACTATGTCTGCACTTGTTAACAAGAAATATTTTAATCATTTCAGGTTCAACATGACATGAGTGCTCCATTGTCCCATTACTTCATCTACACGGCACAATTCTTACTTGACTGGAAACCAGCTCAGCAGTGATTGCAGTCATGTCCCAATCATTAAGGCATTGAAAAGAGGTGTGCGGGTGATAGAGCTTGATTTATGGCCCAATTCGTCGAGAGATAATGTGAATGTTCTTCATGGAAGGTATGTGATTAATTTCCAAATCTGTAAGCCTTTGAATTGTCGTATTATAGTTTCCTCAACATGTCTCAATGTAGTAATCCCCTGAAATTGTGCTTCTTATATATATATATTTTTTTAGTACTGTTTCTCTCTATCTCTCTTTCAAAGAGGGTAATTACTTTTAGGGAGCTGACTAACATGAGTCATGACTTAAGATAGGGAAGCCCATCTTTTATATAAAGCCCCTGCTATGTCAGAATTTTATGATAGATTTTGTACAAGGAGTTTAGGATCATGCTTTGAATATATGCATGTTTAATTAATTAGAGTTTACAATAAAGCCACCTTCATACATTTACATTATAAAGTACTTATATGCCAATTGTTTTTCGATGACATTTATACTTCGCACATACCAAAGTATTTATCACACTAGATATAACTTTTGCTTATGTACATAGCCAAAATAATGATGTTCATGGTTTTCTTTGAACAAGTTTCGTACTTTATGACATCGCTCGTCTTAGGTAATTGCATAGATTTCTAATTGCATTCATAATCTAGTAAGTACATATGTTGCATTTACGATTAATTATCATGTTAAGTGAAAGTATACTTTTGTTTAACAATTCACTAGCATTCCATGTTAAGTAAACTTCACTTTACCTGTTGTTTAGTTTGCACCCATGCCAGAGTAATTACATCTGTATTTTGCTAGTATAACCAAAAAGCTGACTGAATAAAAAATTTGACAAATTGACATCATTGAAAATGGAAAGTAAGGGATAAATACATACTAATATTATGTGTATTTTGTAAAAATATGTAAGAATATGCATTCTATATAACATAACCGCTGGATAAATACAAATTTTCTAATTTTAGAAGAAATGCCTGGTGTAATTTTCTGGTTGAAAGATCAACTCGTCCCACTGCTTCACTTTCAGGGATATGGTAGAGCACTATGGTTGATGCATGGGATGTTTAGATCAAATGGAGGGTGTGGTTATGTGAAGAAGCCTGATCTTTTAATGAGCAGCAGACCACATAACGAGGTGTTTAATCCTAAAGCAAAGTTGCCAGTGAAGAAAACTTTAAAGGTCTCACACCACTAAAAGCAAATATAGTTACATTTCCTTCCATCTATATAATTTCTAAGATGCTTTAAGTTACCTGCAGGTGAAAGTATATATGGATGATGGATGGCACTTGGATTTTAAACAAACTCATTTTGATTTGTATTCACCACCTGATTTCTACACTAGGGTAAGTTATATAGCCTTCCTCAACCAATGTAGTCATGACACTACTTGGTTTACATTTCAATGGCTAACATTGATTAAAACAAAGTTTAGTTCATATAAAGATAGGCCATAAAATTACTTCAAATATTTGCTGTATGTATTTATGAGTCAACCTATCGAGCATGTTGAGATTGCCGGAGTGCCTGCCGATGAGACAATGACGAAAACAAAGACAAAAAAGAGGACAATTGGACGCCTGTTTGGGATGAAGAGTTCACTTTCCCATTGACCATTCCTGAATTTGCTGTACTTCGAATTGAAGTGCACGAGTATGACATGTTTGAGTTATATGGCTGGGCTATTTCTAGGATAAAAGTTAGGAATAACATTCGCTTGACAAATTAGAATGCATATTTTTTTTATAGCATAACTATCTATTCTAACGTTGCCAGAAAAGAATAAACAAGAATCTAAAATGTTTGATTGGTTCTCTCTTCTACTGATTCTCTTTAGCTGTCCAGATGTTCTATTCTCAAATATCTTTAAATTTGGCTATGGTTTGCTTTTTTTTTTGTTCCCCTTGGTGACAGGAGGTTAAATAAAAAAATTAACGTTTGCTTTGCTTTTTTTATTGGATGGTTAAATAAAAAAATTAAAAGTGAGACACGTGATGATGAATTGCTTGCCTTGGTTTATGTCTATGTACATGCTATATCTCCTTTGCTTTCACAATTGTTTGTTCCTCTGTTATTTTGATTTCCTGTTTTCTAAGTCTTAAGACTTGTAATTTTATTTATGATATATGTTTTTTCCCTGATTTTTCTATGTTATATATGTTTTTTTTCTTGCTGTTTTTGGTTTTGATTCTACTTTCTACTACCATATGTCATTTGCCTATCCTTGTATAGAAAAATCGTACACTCTTGTTAGTTACTTTCATCTGAATTTTTTTGGAACATGCATGTCATTCATAAAATTTTATTTAGTTGCTCCAATAGTGTACTAACATGCCACCTCAACTTAATGTTTCCACAATGATTTCTTACCAACAATGTCAATCCCTTAGAACATATATTTAAATTGCTCTTTTGGTGAGTTGTGTTCCTTTTATATGACGACTTTGAGAAGCCTTTGAATCTTTGTTGGAGTGTTTTGTAAATTTATCTTACTAGTGTATTTATATTTGTCAATGACAAGGAGATTTCAGGCGAGGGTGTGGGACGAGTCTTCCCAATATGGAACACCGATGACGCAAGAGAAAATATCAAGATAGGTGCTTGGAAAGAAGAAGGGATATTTAAGAGGATTTGGGATCAGCCCAAAACTCTCTTCCTCCGATTATGGATCAAATGCTGTAGCACAACGAGAGGTGGAGATGCAATGACTTTGAATCCTAGGTGGAGATTACTTTTAGAATGAAACATATTGGCGTGGTATAGATTACTAATGGATTTTTTTTTTTTTTTTTTTTTTTTTTTTTTTTTTTTTTTTTTTGTGTGTACGGAAGGCATGATTTTTTGTATGATTCTCAGTTTGTATGGAATTATTATTTTAAGATGGATTGTATTTAGTTTGTATGGAATTTGACATTAAAAGACCAAATTTTTGGATGGTTAAAAGTGAAATAGAAATAGGTATATGTATGGTTTTGTTTGTATACAGGTTGCACGAAATAAATACAGGTTGTGAAGAAATTAATAATAATAATAAAAAACACTAAATAAAGTTTTTGGTGACTAAACGTTTAGTAGCTTAAAAACAAAAAATGCAAAGTGAATTTCTTGGTGACTAATCAATTGGTAGCTAAAAAGGAAATTAATATTTTTAACGACTAAATATTTAGTAGCCAGAAATAAACCAAAGATTTTTGGTGACTAAAAGTTTTGTAGTAAAAAATATATAGACTTTAGGTGACTAAATAGTTTAGTAGCTAAAAAAAATAAAATGAAAATAACTTCTTTTGGCGACTAAACATTTAATAGTCAAAAATAAATGAGACTTTATGCGACTATATAGTTTGTAGCTAAAAAAATAAGATGAAAAATAAATTTTTTTTGCGACTAAATATTTAATAGCCAAAAATAAATGAGACTTTGGGCGATTACATAGTTAGTAGCAAAAAAATAAAATAAATTGAAAAAAAAAAAATTGGCAACTAAATTCTTTGCTCCCTAAATGTAGTAATATTGTTACTAAAATTTATCCACGACTAAAAGTTTTAGTTACTGAAAGTTAAAATTAATTTTATTTCAAAACTTTTGGCAACTAAAAAACATTTAGTCGCTAATACCTTTCCCGACAATTAGTCAATGACCAATTTGGCAACCAAAATATTTGGTTGCTAAAAACTTTTAGTGACTAAAACTTAATCTTTGACGACTAAAAATTTAGTTGCAAAAGTGTCATTTTGTAGTGAATTGAAATATTGAGGATTAAAATGACACTAATTAACCTCATACTTTGGACCAGTAGTATATTTAACCCAGCATAACATATGTGATAATTAGGGGGTGTTTGGGAAATGATATATATATATATATATATATATATATTTTTGGGGGGCTAAAATTCACTAGAAAACAAAATAGAATAAAATAGTCAATAAGACAAAATGTCATATCAAATTCTTAATCATTTCATTTTTTTTATTACAAACATCACATCCAATAACAAAAAAATTCAATCATCTTCCTAAACACAAATATTTTAACCTACTAAAATAGCCAAAAAACTAAAATAGCCAACTTCCCAAACTAGGCCTTAATATTAATTTTAGCAAACTTATGCAGAAGAAAGCTAGTGAAGGCTCTTCAGATGATGTTTCACCCACATTCTTTGCGATGATTCAAAGACATTTGTAGAAGCTCCTCCACAAGTAGATTGAAATTATCATAAGAAGACCCACCTTCAATCACCGCAGCTTCGGCTTTCTTCTTCCAATCCATGGCCTTGTTCCTCAGCTTCTTTCCTTCCTCTCCTTCAAGTATTTTGCTAACAAGATCTTGAACTTGTTCTCGCTTCACATCGTGTTCGATCTCCATGCCTATCCCCCATGTGGTGCAAGCATACCTACAGTTCACTTGTTGCTCTGCAAAAAATGGCCAACAAATCATTGGCACCCCTCCACAAACGCCTTCCAATGTAGAGTTCCACCCGATGTGAGTCAAAAACACTCCAATTGATGGATGAGACAGAACTTGATCTTGTGGGCACCAACTCGCTATCAAACACCTATCCTTAGTCTCCTGAACGAATGATTCTGGCAACATTGTTGACTCACCCATCACAAGATCAGATCTGACAATCCATAAAAATGGGTACCCGCTATTCGCAAGCCCCCATGCAAATTCTTCCAAATGCTTGTCACTCATGACAGCAATGCTACCAAAGTTAACATAAACTACTGAGTTGGGCCCTTGCTTGTCAAGCCAATCAGTGCATTCATTGCTCTCTTTCCACAGGCTTGACCTTCTGGAGTTCACTTCATTCTCTGGCAAGCTTTTGCAAAGCAGTGAGAGGGGGCCAACGGTGTATATGCGAGGGCATATAGATGTGATTGCCTCCAAAACCTCATGCTCAAATTCGCTGAATGCATTGAATACAATTGCATGGGATTTTAAATTGTTTTGTGCCTCTTCTAACCATCTGTTGAAGGCGATATCGTTAGGGTTTGTACTTCTGACAAAGCTCGGCATGTCCTTCATTCGCATGTTTTTCATTCCTGGTATCCAGTGTAGCAGAGTGTTGAGATAGCCATTAGTGATGTCGTTCTCATCTGTGAAACGAATGACAGAATTTGCTAAATCATTTCATACAACTTGTTAAAAGTAAAATGGCATGTAAAGCATATTCTCATTTTCATGAAAAACACATAAAGCAATCAATGAAAAACCATGATCTCAAGTCTCATGAAATAAGAAGACTCCAAATACTTTCGAAGATGCAACAAAAGTAAGATGTCTAGAATCTTTTCATCGTATTTGGCCAGTGAAATGTTGAAGCATTTTGTACGTCAACAATACTTGAACTATAAAGTATGGGTACTCTAAAAATATTATCATATGTATACAATACTGGTATGGGGCATGGGTATCGATATGTCACATGCATACTACATACGGGAAATACTTTAGGTATGACTTTGGTACAACATGAGTAAAGGGGCAAGTATGGAATGGATACGTTTTGTGTATGGGATGGGTATATTTTAAGTACTTTTTTTTTTTTTTATCAACAAAAGAAAATTTTATAAATGAAAAAGCAAAAACTTACACAAAGCTTGCAACAATAAGGATGGGAGGTGCAACGAGTATCAAAGCTAAACTCAACAATCCCAATTAGGTTGGCACCGAAGAGCAAATCCTATCATATGCAAGCACACAGTCCAAGATTGGCGAGCAACCAATCAAACAAGTAGAAAAGGAAAGAAAAGAAAACAAATTAAAAAAAACAAATATTTCTAGTACTTTTATATTTTAAGTACTTTTGTAGGTACTTCAAGGCATAAATGTCAATTTTTTTTTTTTTAAATATAGAATATTTTTAGAATTATCAAAATTAAAAAATACTTAGGGTTCTTTTTTTGACCATTGCAAAAATATTTTAATTATTTTTCTATTTAATTTTTTAATTATTTTATATCATCTACGTACTATTATAAATTATAAAAATATATTTTATCGATGTGTCCGACTATACTAGTATCCTACTTTTTAAAAAGAACTTTTGCCTTATTGACTTATTGACGTATCAGTAATGTGCCCACACTTGCATGTCCACAAATTAGCCATTGATGAACCTGGACTCTTAAATTTTACACTTACATGTCCACAATTTTTTAACCAATCAAAGAATTATATTTCATAACTTACTATACAAATTAATCATAGATGAACCGGACTATACCTTTCAAAGGAAAAATGCCTCTTTTGGTAAGCTCCACAAACTGAAGATAGGCCATGAACCCACATGAGGAAGCAGTCCAGAATTGAAACTCTGGTATGCCCAGTTCCTCTGCCACCTCAATAGCAAAGCTCATGATTCCATCAGAAATAACTACACTAACCGGAGGCGAATCCTCCAGAGAGTTGAGCTTTCTGATCAGATCGCGAAGTGGGGCCAAACTGTGTTTCTGAGTATAATACAAGAGGGAAGTGACACTTTGGGTGGCATTAGGGTTAGATGGTGGCACCCCATCAGGAATGGTTTGGAACTTAAAAAAAGGCGAGTCCTTGACCGAGTTGGGACCCCTGGACTGGACCAAACGGCTATGGTTGAACTCAGTATTAACAAAGGTGATATAGAAGCCTCTTGAGTGAAGAAGCTTTGCTAGTTGCATCATTGGGTTAACATGTCCCTGGGCTGGGAAAGGGATAAAAATAGCATGAGGCTTCTTAGTGGCAAGAGACTCCATTAGGAACTTCAACTATAGATACAGTAAAATGAAATGCTAGATTGGCTTGCTAAAGTTTCTCTAAGCTGAAACTTTATATAGATAAAAGTGAAAGCCAAATGTATCACCTATATATCTGTTTAGTGTAAGTTTTTTGCAAGCTGAAAGTCGATAATAGCATGAGGCTTTTTCTCAGTGGCAAGAGCCCCCTTTAGCACCTTCAAGACTAAACAGTAAAATGTGGGCTTGCTAAAGTGTCTCTAAGCTTAGCTTTATATAGAGAAGTAAGTTGTATTATTGTGCTGGACTGTTATGAGATTTGAAAAACAAACAACAAATGAAAGAAACTCCAACTGTGGATCCCATGAAAACTATACACCAATTTGGTTCCAACTTTTTTATTTTTCAAATGAGACACCTAATTAAAGGTGCGTTTGGAAAATAAATATTTTAGTTAAAAAGTAATTTAATTCATACAAAAAGTCAAAGATTCTTTTCTATTCATTCTACTTTTTACTTATTTTTCCGTAAAAAATCAAAAAGTCTTTTCTAATTTTTTTTTACCTTATATTTTAGCCAATAAATCACTAATTTTTTTTTTTCCAAACAGGTTCTAAGATGGATATGATCAAGTAATTACATTATGCTCCTAGAAGGTATGCATATATAAAACAAGTACAAGCCAAGCACATGTGCACACTTTTCATTTATCGAGTCTTTTACTGATGAAATAACCAACAGAATGGAACATGCATTAGTTGCCCTATGGCAATTGCAAAACCAAAAAAATATTTGAAACAATTAATAGGGTTATTAGTTGCCGTTTTAGTCCACAAAATAGGCAAGTTAGTTATTGTCGGAAAATTTGAATTAAAATTTACTCTAATCGTTGGATCTCTTGAGATAGAAGAGTGTGTCCTTTTGAAGGGTTACAACCTTTCTGAAGAGTCGTGGAGGAATCTATAAATTACATCTCCCTCACTTCAATTTGGATAGAGAATTAGTCATTTCTTCTTCGTCTTTACTTTTATTCTTCATATTTTCCTGAATCTAATTTTTCTATAAAGAGAGTGCATGCACAGCGAAGTTTGCTAGGCTTGTAATAGTAGTGTTGCTAGTGCAAGAAATTGATCATTGTATCTTGGGAGATAGACGTCCATTGAATTCTGAGCACCGGTAGGAGGACGAATCTGTCTTAAAGAAAAAGTGTCACACGCTCGACTCGATCAGGTTTTATCTATTAATGTACTGTAAGTTTTGTTGCGTTATTATGTCGATTTATTTTAGTTTTGGTTTTACCCAAAAACCGTTTACATATTTTTAAATTATATTTTTCATATAGTTTGGTACTAATTTTCAAACAATCTTAACACAAACTTGATCTTGTTTATGGTTTTTGGGAAAATATAATTGATTTATTATTTGTATATGGTGAATTGCATTAGCCGCTGGCACTGCAATATGTTGGACCATCATATTTTTTTTTTCTTCAATATTCAAATTTATTGATTAACGGTTGTTAATAGTTTATATGCAATTATTATTGTTGTATAACTGGCAACTTGTAGCGACTTACCATGATAAATATTTGTTTCTGTGATGTTAGTCATCATTCGATTATATGGTATTAAAAAATGATTTGTTCAAATCAATTATTTTTGTGCATTGTTTATTTGAAGATGGAACGGTGCAACTTTGAATTTTACTGCGTGATTATAGTATACTTTCGTGTACTATCAGTGTGTAGAGAGAGGAATAGATAAAGAAAACCAGAGAGAGATAGAGAGGTACATGATCCGACCGGACATTAGATTGCATAAGTTAACCAGCCATCTCTCTCTCTCTCTCTTTCTTCACTCTGTTCTTTGTGGCATTTTGGAAGACTTTCTATAGCACCAGATTTCTCTGTTTATGTGCTTTGTGTTAATTGTCTTCCATCTGTACTTTGTTTGGTATTTGCCATGATGGCTATGATGGTCTATATAGAAAACTTTTTATATATAAAAGTTTTTTTTATTCCTACATATGTTATAGAGTTGATAATTAATGTTTACAATTCTTTGTGATATGATGTCATTGATTGATACATTTGATATATCAATTTGGTATGTTGTGTATTATAAATGGATGTCAATTATTTATTAAAGTTTTGATAAAAATGTGAACTTATGTGTTTTGACATAAGAGGAATTCTAATTATTCTTTGGAATAATGACTGTGAAATTGGTGTGGTGACCAGTAACTCCGTAGTAAAATATTATATGAGTTAAAATATTTCATGGGTGAAAGACGCTTTGTTAATTGTCGACGTAGTCACCAATATTGGATAAGACAAATAAGATGTAAATGTAATTATATGGTGATATTTATATTCCATATTGATATTGGAATTAAGGGTTGCAGTAAACCAAAAAAAAAAAAAAAAATGTATGGCTAAAGAAATGTTGTTTGACAAAGTGTTGTGGCCACAACCAGTATTAGTCATTTTTTATTTGTATTGCAAAAGAAAGTTATGAAGTCTAATTATATTTTAAACAAATTAGTATTGTGATTATATTCACAAAGGAATTTACATCTTGTTATTTAGTTCAAGTATGCCAATTAATGATATATTCTGATTTACCTTAGAATTGTGGGGGTGTTTTAATATTTTTGTGTAATTATACATCAGCAAGAAAAATTAAATTTCCTTAGAATGCTTAAAATGTGGGGGTGCTTGGAGGATTTTATCAAAGTAACGGTTTCGATAATAGGTCCACAAAAAATCTCAATTCTTTCTATAGGATAAAGTTGGAGTAGAAGTAAAAATGGTTTCATTAACTCCTAAGGAACAACTCTATATTTATTATTTAAATTTGAAAATGGGAGTGGCATAGAATAACGGTAAGTCTCGATGTAATCAAAGACTTAATACCGTAGAACATTTGCTTTCAGTTGTGAATATTATCTAAGGATAATATAATGGATCCACTAACTACTGAATGATATATAACTGAGAAAGTCAAACGAAAAATAGCGGTCGTTAAACAAAAAGTTTGACCAGAGAGCAAGTGAGGGAAAGTTCATCGAGGGAAATATGATTAAAGCCTATTACATCAGAGTCATTATAATGGTAACCCTACTTAGATGACTGGAGATCCCAAAAACTATTTAAAGGGACAACTAAGTTATGTGTGGCTCGCTATAGACGTCCCCGAATGTCCCGGGAAAATCCCGTTTTGTTCATTGGACTTACTACAGTTCGGACTCAATGTCACACTTCTTAATCTGATCTCGCAAAGTGCAATACGAGATTGATAAATCACCAAAGAGTCCAAATCCGGCAAATCGTTTTGAAATTGATTTTTTAGAAAGAAGTGCCAAACATGGACTGCTTTGCCAGATACAGAGTCGCCACCTAAATATTTTATTTTGGGAGAATTTAGGAAACCCTGACTCGTGCCTAAGGCCACGTGTCCGTCATCACCAAAGTTGCCTCGGCTCGGGAACTTGGGTACGATTGGGGAAGGTCATGCAATGAGCACCCCGCTCGCCTGATCAAAGATCGGCCACTACTAAACATGATATTGAGTTTTTGAAAACACATGCGTTCTTATTCCAGTTTATTAGCCTAGGATTATTATGTGATGCACACAGCATACAAGTATAGACTAGATCGCCTGAGTTGGAACAAAACATTTCATGTTTGTTTATTTGAAAATGGTTTGATGGTGCTACTCGCAAGTAGGCTAAGACGTGGATTTGCCACTCTCAGGTGGGCTTAGAAAACATGGTGATTTGCCACTTTCAAGTGGGCTTAAAACTCGCAATCAATGCATTGTTCCAATTCAAGTAATCCAACCTTCACCCACAGGCATTCAGGCAGGTATATCACATAAGCACATAGCCTCATGGTAAGCATGCTATCATGGCAGTCACTCACATGCATGCAAAGATGCTAAAGCATAAACACTTACCGAGTATTCCGAGCCAAAGAAAGAAGCTAATTAGAAATCATGCATGAATTCTAACTATGCTAAGAATGCCTAATGCAACACATGCAAAAATGTAACTACAATAGGCTCGGCTATTCTAAGATGGCATATGAGATGCAACAATCGATACATATATTCAACTTGGAATTGAAATACAATGCAGTTAGCATGATACGCCGAGCCCGGTGCATGCAATACAGATGAATGAATGCAAACATGCGAACATATAGATGCTAATTGAAACATGCCCTAAAACTAACCATCATAAGCTAGTAAATAAAAGGGAAAAAGACGTGGGGTTGGAAGACATGCATCACACACACGCACACTTATTACAAAGTTCTCTCTCTCGCGGAGGGTCTGAATAAATAATATATACCGAATAATTAATCAACTTCCCTAGCTAATTAAATATTACAAAGCCCTTAATTAATTAACAAATTAATTACAAAACAATCTAAGTATGAAATTAAAGAGGCCGCTGCAGTTCCGCCTCGAAATGATTGGATGATGCATGCTCGATTCGCCTCACTCGGAAATCCGTTGTCATACCAACTATTGCCTCTATTTGCACTGTTTCATGCCGCTGAAAGCTGCGCAAGTCCCAAGGTTGCTTCTGAACCACTCCCTGAGCACTGTGGGAGGTCACCGGCCAGGAGATAGGACTACCGGCCATGGGAGGATGGTCATCGACCAAAGATGGGGCCATCGGCTGGATACTGGTAGTCGGCCGGCACTGAAAGTGGTCGACCGGCCATTTCTTTCTGCAGAACATTGGTTTTGCTGCAACAGAGGACGGACAATGCATGGCATGTAATTTACAAGCCAAATGTATGCATGACTACCCTCCCTATCATGCTATGAACTCAAGGGAGTATGGCTCTCGACCTTCGGGCCACCAATCACGCATCTCGATGCATGATGGCTGAGGAACCGAATTGCACAACTTAATATAGAATGAATGCACATATGAACACATAAATGCCTAAACTCCATCATGTGTCGTCAAGAGTGTCGGCGATCGAGAATCGAGGCACGTTTCGTCACTTTGAGTACGAAACGTCCCTCATTTCCCATGTTTGGACTAACTCCTATTCCAAACACAATGCAACAAACAATGCATGGTATGAATGTTACTCTAGCATGCAACCTAAATGCAATGCGACTAAATAATGCAAACATGCAAAGGATGACATGCAAGGGTGCGACTAGCATACGCAATGCTATGAACTAAGAATGTCATACACAATGCACATATGAAGACTATTAATGAGACAATCAAGGCATACACAATGCAATAGTCAATCATGCAACAACATGGACTATATGGCATATACAATGCAAGATGGACTTAAACTAAAATGAATGGGCCTCAGCCACACTCAAATCAGTGGCCAATCATGATGAAAATGAGGCAACAACACACGCACAAACATGCAAGGTGCAATGGCTCCGAGTCTAGGGCACAAAGCACAACTCTACAAGAGCATTGGAAGGATGAAATATGGCATACAATAGCACAAGTTCCAGCTCTGAAATGGCATACAAGATGGTCCCGAATCATGCAAACAACTCACACAATGCATGTTGGATGGCTCAAATACCGAAACTAGTGAAACACATTACACTAGAGGTATGCAAAGCAATGCACAAATGACCAAACCAGCCCCAAACAGTCCCTATGCAGGCCCAAAACAGTGGCAAAATGGACTAAGATGATGTCTTGAAGTGTGCAAAAATGAAGCTCATGCAATGGCTCATAAATGGGGCATACAAGCACAACTCTCAAATGCGCTTAAAGAGTGATAAACATGGGAAGATGGTGAATGAATAAGCTCTGAAATATCATACACAATGATACTAAAACATGCAAACACCTTAATATAAGCATGCAATAGGCTTCAAAACTCAAAGCTAGGCATGGCTATTACACTACAAGCATACATGGCAAGCATCATTCGACCATGGGACCTCAAAACAGAGCTAAGGCAGCCCAAATCATGAATAAAATCAGTTTAGAACATGGCCAAAATATGCTAGAATCAAGGGCCAAGACAACATGCAATGTAAGCTAGTGAGCATGGTTTACACTACAAGTATGTGAAGCATTCAAGAGGCTACTAAACCAGCAAAAGAAAGAGGTATGAAATGCCAAATAATACCCAAAAACTCACTGAAAAGTGATCAACACATGCAAGAATGACATGCTCCTTTGATAAGCTATGAATAGGATTATTCTACACATGCAAGAGGCACACCCAAGATGACAAAACCAACTCTGGACAAAGCCTAGGCAGGCCCTAAAAGTCACCAAAAAGGGCCTGAAACAAGGCTTGGAGGTGTGAAAATATAGGCTCCTTTGAAAGGCCAAATATGCTAGTAAACAAGACAACAAGAGAGAGGGTCACCCCTCTCTGATTTTGGCCCTCAAAACCACATTCTCACCACTGAAAATCCACTGGATTTCAGTGGTAGGAAGGCCAAGAAAATACTAGCTCGAAGGCCTTATGGCATGCCACAAAACAAGGCCAAAACAAGCATGTAAGAGGGTAGATGACCCTCAACAACAAAATGGTCTTAAACAAACATGAAAAGGACCTTAAAAAAAGACTTTTTTCAGTTGACAACAAAGCTTAAATATGTATGCAAATGAGGCTAAGAGAAGGATCAAAATAATGCTAAAAAGAGGGAAAATGGGTTACCCTTGTAGCTCAGCAAAACCACTAGCTTCTCCAGCCCAAAACCAACTCTTCAACCTCTGAAAATACCCTCCAAGGACCTTAGATGAATGGTGGAGGTGTGTGGCTATGAGGTGTGGTGTAATAGGCCAAGAACAAGACCCTTTTGAACCCAAAATATAGAGATATAAAGAGAGATATATCTTGGAGCCTTAGACAATTTTTTTGGAATCTCTCTAAAGGAGAGGGAGACCCTCTCTTATAGAGAAACAAGAGGGTTCAAGCTTCTTGGAGAAGCTAGAGCAAAGGTTTAAGTTTCTTGGAGAAGCTAAAACAAGGGTTCAAAAGGTTCAAGCTTCCTCAAGAAGCTAAAACAAGGGTGCAAATTCTCCATACACATGTATGGAGGACAGGGTCCGTGCTTACCAGCTGGCACAGCTGGTATGCATAATGCTTGAAAAAGGCAAAGAAAAGGTCTCGGCCAGAAAAAGTGGCCGATCGACCAAAACAATGGTCAGCCGACCAAAAACATTGCCGACCGGCCAACACCTTTGGCCGGTAGCAAGAAAACAGGGCCGGTGGCCTCAAGCCATGGCCGGTGAGGTGTGGGGATGGCTAACAAGCCATTCCCTGCCCTTAGAAGCAAAAACACAAGTGTTTGGTCCACAACCAAGCACAAAACAAACAAGTCGAGAGGTCCTGAGGCAAGGCGTGGAACTGAGACCTCTGAGAACTCAAAACGAACACAAACATAGATGATCATCGAGTGTTCAAACGATGACGTCCAAATCTTGAGGACGGTCAAAAATGGGGTGTCTACACTCGCTAGAAATCACTAAAGGAGTCTATCTCCTATCCATTCTTATGAGAAGAGTGATATCTGCAACATGTGTTGTATGTAGGGGATTTAGGGTAAGCTATGCTTTTAATGATCACTTATGTCTTGAAAACCCTAGAGGGATATATTTCAAGAGGAATATTTAAGAGACTCGAAATAAGGATCACCTATAGTGTGAAGAGCCACTTCTATGAGAATTGATAAGGCTAATTTTTCTAAAGCACTCATGAAACATCAGGACATGCCCAAGGCCAAAACGGGCACAAATGTAAGAACTAAGCTGTGTTTAGAGATATTCTGTGTGAATTCTATTGTCTTGGCTTACAGAAACGGTTGAACAGCTCGAGGCATCACGTCCATTGATTAGCTAGTAAGTCCGATAGGCTTTCACTAGGGAAGGTTCAAAACCAAAAGCTACTTATCCCGATGCAGGGTATTTCCTTAATGTACTCTCTCTTTGTCTGTATGTTGTTGCATGTCCTTTCTGTAAATTTCATTTATGTGGGGGATTGTTAGAAAATTTGAATTAAAATTTACTCCAATAGTTGTGTCTCTTGAGATGGAAGAGTTTGTCTGTTTGAAGGGTCACAACCTTTTTGAAGAGTCACAGAGGAATCTATAAATTTCATCTCCCTCACTTCAATTTAGATAGAGAATTCATCATTTCTTCTTCATCTTTGCATTTATTCTTCATATTTTCCTGAGTCTAATTTTTCTAGAAAGAGAGTGCATGCACAGCGAAGTTTGCTAGGCTTGCAATAGTAATGCTGCTAGTGCAAGGCATTAATCATTGTACCCCGGGAGATAGCAGTCCATTAAATCCTGAGCACCGGTGGGAGGACGAATCTATTTTAAGGAAAGAGTGTCACACACTTGACTCGATCAGGTTTTATCTATTTATGTACTATAATTATGTCGATTTATTTTAGTTTTGATTTTGCCCAAAAACCGTTTGCATATTTTTAAATTATATTTTCTATATAGTTTGGTACTATTATTCTAATAGTTATTTTAGTGTCAATGTTTAAATTATAGTCCACAAAATAGGCAAGTTAGTTATTTTAGTGTCAATATTTAAATTATATTAATTTAGTTTCAAATTTATAAAAAGTGTTTTGGTTTGGTCTCCAACCCAACTCTACTTGTAGATGTTGTTAAATTCATGAATAAATGTGTAAATGTAACTAAAAATATATTTTTTTAATCTTTAAAGTATGTGATATGTGAACCAACAGAGTTTGAATCTCTCCACTTGCATGTGGGGCTTATTTCCTATTAGGTTTTTGTTATTGGCAATCTCATTTGACAAAACTCCTTTTAGTTGTAATTTTATTCGATCTTTTATGTAAGTGATGCTATGAGTATTTAGATACGAATCTAACCCGAATTGTGCTTATGCAGAGGAGTTTGTGATCTTAATCCTATCATGTTTGCTACTTTGCTGACTGTGTTGGAGATTGAGCTGTTTTTCCGCTCGAGCTACCATTCCTGCGCTCGAGTGAAGATTGCAACCTTTCAAAAGTTTCACTCGCTTGCAAAAATACTAGGAGTTTTTTTTTTTTTTGCTCGAGCGGCCATTCTTGCGCTCGAGCGAAGATCGCGGTTCTGTTTGCTATGAAAGCTGCGGTTTGGTCAAGTTTTAGGGTGCAGCTTCCAGTTCTTCTTCTTGGGTATTAGGGTTTTCTTTTGGAGCTTTTTTGCTTGTTTCCTTTGATATCTGTGAGAGTTTAATCATGAATTGAGTGGATTATATCAAAGGGTTTGTTTAGTTTGTTTTATTCACGAAAGAGAGAGTTGTTCTTCGGTGGATTTTGTGGAACTTGAGCCTGAAGCTTTGGTGGATTCTGAAGTGGCTCATCGTCATGGATTCGACATCGGCGTTGTGGATTCAACGTTGGGCAAGACAATTTCAAGGTGAAAACGGTGCTGAAAGAGGCATATAGAGGTCGGTTCGATTCGGGTGTAGATTCGCTAAGTAATTGAGAATATACTTGTGTAATTCCTTTGTGTCTTCTTAGTGAATTGTTTTGTGGCTTCTTAGTGAATTGTTTTGTGGCTTTAGCCCGTGATTTTTTATCACAATTGGAGGCGCTCCAATTGTGATTTTTCCATGTTAAAATCGTTGTGTCGATTTATCTTAATTATTTGATTGGGATTGTTATTTACTATTTAAAAGTGATACATAATCACAAATCAATATCTCTAGAATTTTTAGATTTTTCATTCCCTATATATTAATTGGGACTTTTTCTTCCATTTTGGGAGTTTCTTCGTAAAAAAATTATATTATATTTGATTTTCATTATTATAATTATAATTTATTGAATTTTATTGTAATATTTTATATGAATCAAGCCTATAAATATATATATATATATATTTGTGTGTGTGATCTGTGTCACTTTAAAATCTATTTGTGTAATTAACTTTCTTTTTTCCATTTTTTTTTTCTTTGAGAAAGTTGAGCTTACTCGAGCCACGCCAAGAGACACAAGAAGAGTCTTGTCCTTGGATATGGTTTAAGACGTGAAAACGACGTTCTCCAAATTTGAATTGGGAATGGATAAAAACTTGAAATTCTTCAAATATCAAAGTTATATAAAATGATGTGGACTATTTTAGGTCAATTATTAATTAATTTAAAAATTAACCATTTAAAACTTAATTCTTTATGACATCATTAAAGGTAAATTTAGAGATGAGGTTTTAAAATTTCTTGCATTTCTTTATTGAGAATCTATTTCAAATTAAAATCAGATGCCTTAATTTTTTTTTTTTTGGTAAACAAGATGGCTTGACTTTCTTCTGTCAATTTTCAAAAATAATGTTGAAACAAAATTTATTCAACACAATTGAAATTGTGCTAAATTATATTAAGGGATAATTACAAATAAAACCCTAGAGTTTGATTCGTATAACAAAATAAATTATAGATTTTTAATTTTGTCAATTTAAATCATAATCTTTTGATTTATTTTCAATCTAAACTATTTATCTATTTTTGTAGAGCAATTTTACAACAAAAAAAAAAAAAAAAGAAGAACATATTTTAGTTATTAAACTCGATGTAGGCGTACATGACATATTTAAAATATTATTTTTTTCATTGAGTTTTATGATTAAAATACACTTACCAAAAATAGACATTTAAATTGAAAACAAATCAAAATATTATTATTTAAATTGATAAAATTAAAAATTCAGAATTTATGTTGCTGCAAGGGTTAAACACTGGGTTTCTTTATTCATTTTTTTTTTTCTGTTTTTTTTTTTTTTTTTGTAATTGCCCCTTATATTAATAATTAGATATACTCTATGTGTAAAGTATATATTTAGAGGCAATGTGAATTAAGGATCACATAAATGATTAGTGCGTCTTTTGTACTTTATTGTTTGTTGGGCAAAATTCACTATAGCCTCCTCTACTTTGCTCCCAAAACAACTTTTTGGTAGTATTTTTATGTTCTTTTTTTCTTTTTTTTTTTGAATAATGGAAACAGAAATACTTGATAATTGTTTTTTTTTTTTTTTTTTTTCTAAAAAATGACACTTAGGCCTCGTTTGGGAACAGGCTAATTTAGTAACTTTTTGGCTATTTGGCTAAAATATGAGCTAAAAAAAACTAGTATGTTTGGGATGACTTTTTGGCTTTTTATGAAAAGATGTGCAAAAAGTAGAGAGAAAAGAGAATCTTTGACTTTTTGGTATGGGTTGTTGGCTTTTTGGCTAATTTAGTAACTTTTTGACTTTTTGGCTAAAAGGGAAGGTTCCCAAACGAGGCCTTACTTTCAAAATTTGAGAAATTAAAAAAAAAAAAAAAAGTGTTTCACTTATTTTTCAAACAAATTTTTTTTTTTTTAAACCTTCTAGTCCTCTACCCCTTCGGTCACCTCTGCTTTGACAACTCATCATTTTAAATATATTTTGAAAATATATATGTGTACCAAATAAGTTATTTGTGAATTACTTTTAATAAGCAAAAATATGTTTTATTGATGAAATAAGAGTTTTGTTCCTAGAAGGCATGCCTATACTACAAGTGCAAGTGCATGTGCATACTTTCATTATTACAGATGTTGATGAAATAAGCAATCAAAATGTATAACAAAGGAATACATCAAATAGAAAGAACATGCATCAGTTGCCCAATAACAATTGCAAACAAAACAACTAATAAAGTGATAAAAAGCACAATTTTTTTACTTATTTATTTGGAATAATTAATAGGGTTAATATTTTTTTTAGTTTTAAAAAAGTATGTAACTAAGTTGTGTTATTTCAGTCCCTAATTATTTAAATTATGATAATTCAGTTTCAAATATATGAAAAGTGTTTCAATTTGGTCTCCAACCTAACTCCATCTCAAGAGCCACTAGAGTGTCCCTAAGGATGCATTTGTGCCCAACTTATCATGTTTGGTCATTTTCCCATTATGTTCTTATTTTTTTGGGCCATGTAAGTTCAAAATTTCTTACTGTTATTTTTTTTTTTGACAAAAAAAGAGATATTTTAACTATTAAACTCAATGTAGGTGTACAAGACATATTTAAAATATTATTTTTCATTGAGTTTAATGATAAAAATACCCTTACCAAAAATAGACATTTAGATTGAAAACAAATCAAAAGATTTTAATTTAAATTGATAAAATTAAAAATTCAGGATTTATATTGTTACAAAGGTTAAGCCCTGGTTTTTTTTTTGTGTGTGTGTGTGTGTGTGTGTGTGTGTGTAATTGCCTCTTATATTAATAATTAGATATACTCTGTGGCCATGTTTGTTTGGGTGTTCATGAGCTTCGGATTTGACTAATAGTCTAATAAAATTATTAATCCGATGTTTGGTTAAACAATTGAATTACGGACTAACAATCCATCCGGATATAGTATCTCATATATGATGGACTATTTAATCCCACAGAAGAGGATGGGATATAAATTGGAAGATTAAGCCAAAGTCTGGACTATTAATCCCTCCTTATAATTCTAAATTGGAAGATTAAGCCAAAGTCTGGACTATTAATCCCTCCTTATAATTCTAACTCAATCCAAACATAGGATATGATATACAATTTAAAAAGATTCGTAATCCTAAGACTATTAATCTTGAAAATACTAATCTAACCTAATCTAGTCTGCCGAAACAAACATGACCAATGTGTAGAGTATATATTTAGAGGTAATGTGAATTAAGGATCACATAAATGATTAATGTGTCTTTTGTACTTTATTGTTTGTTGGCGAAAATTCGCGATAGCCTCTTCTACTTTGCTCCCAAAACAACTTTTTGGTAGTACATTTATGTTCTTCTTCTTTTTTTTGTTTTCCCTTTTTTCTTTTTTTTAACAATGGAAACAAAAAATACTTGATAATTGCTTTTGTTTCTAAAAATGATACTTATTTTCAAATTTTGAGAAATTAAAAAAGAAAAAAGTGTTTCATTTATTTTTCAAACAATTTTTTTTTTTTTTTTACCTTGTAGTCCTCTACCGGTTCGGTTGCCTCTCCTTTGTCAACTCATCAAATATGTTTTTTTATTTTTTTAATATATTTTGAAAATATATATGTGTACCAAATAAGTTATTTGTGAATTACTTTTAATAAGCAAAAATATGTTTTATTGATGAAATAAGAGTTCTGTTCCTAGAAGGCATATCCATACTGCATGTGCATGTGCATGTGCATGTGCATACTTTCATTATTACAGATGATGAAATAAGCAAACAAAATGTATAACAAAGGAATACATCAAATAGAAAGAACATGCATTAGTTGCCCTATAGCAATTGCAAACAAAAACAACTAATAAAGTGTTAAAAAGCACAAATTTTTTTTTTTTTTTTTGTTTATTTGGAATAATAAATAGGGTTAATATTTTTTTAGTTTTAAAAAAGTATGTAACTAAGTTGTGTTATATTAGTCTCTAATTATTTAAATTATGACAATTCAGTTTCAAATGTATGAAAAGTGTTTCGACTTGGTCTCTAACCTAACTCCATCTCAAGAGCCACTAGAGTGTCCCTAAAGATGCATTTGTGCCCGATTAATCATGTTTGGTCATTTTCCCATATTGTTCTTGTACGAGCACAATATAATCTTCTTGTATAATCCTTTTGATCAAGTTTGCACTCCTCCAAACGTCTTTGCTTTACTTCCTGAAAACACAAACGTGAGCTAGCCGGCGGATGTGTGCCAGAAATTCCTCCGATGCCTAAGTCAGCAATTAGATAATAGACAATAAGCACTGTGTATTTGAGAATAAGAATTGTGATACTTGTGCATAGGTCCTGTCATGAGCTTTTATAGATTCCATTTGGCACAATCCTAGTAGAATTCTAACTCTCCTTAGCAGAGTTCTCCTAGGAATCACACTCCTAAAGATAATGTCTATCCTGATAATACCCTACTCACTGCCAACCAAATAAGATGGTTGCAACTCTTACCTCAGCTGATACCACACTTAACCAAGCTTGCACGGCTCGGTGATGCTTTAGGCAACACCGTGGTAGTCCTAACTGTGAGATGGAACCCAGCAGAGCTACTCTTAGCTCGATCCTCCTTCCTACTAACACTCCTTCCTACTGACACTTCAGTCCTTTATGGGGTTTAGCCTGGGATAACTAGGTCAGGCCCCTGGCAGCCCATCTCTGACCGACTTGAGGCGTAGATGATCCAAGACCGTGCTATCCAAACATGTACTTCGGCTAGTAGTTCGGCCCAATGTCTAAGATAAATGGACTTAGCTCAACCCAAACAATTCACATAAATTACCCTCTCAATTGCCCTTTAATTCCATCTGTGCAACATGTTTGGGATTATCTAGTTTTGACCGAGCTGTCAAAGTCGATGCCAACTGTAGCTCGGCTTTTCGCGCCCCCTTTCGGAAGAATGAAATAGCCCTTACAGTTCGGACTCCACTTGTGTGTTGGTTCTGAATCTGATTTCACAAGTGCAATGTGAAACAGTGGAAACACAAAAAGAGTCCAAATCCGGCAATTGTTTTTGGAAAATCGATGTTTGAATCAACTGCCAAAAATGGACTGCTTTGCCAGATTTCAGAGTCGCCACCTAAATATTTATGGGAAATTTAGGAAACCCGTGACTCGTGCCAAAGGCCATTAGTCCGTCGTTACCAAAGTGTCTTGGTTCGGGAACTTAGGTATGAGAGGGGAAGGTCAATAATGAGCACCCCACTCACCCGATCAAAGATCGGCCTCTACTAATTATGATGTGATTCTTATGTACAATATATGTTCTTATTCTGATTATTTAATAAATCCTAAAATTTATTATGTGAAGCATGCAAGGTATAGACTAGTTTGCTCAAATTGGAACAATTCAATTTCATGTTTGTTTCTCGAAAAAGGTTTGAATTTGCCACCCTTAGGTGGGCTTAGGTTTGTGAATCTTAAAACGTACATTCGTTGAATCATTCCACTTTAAGCAACAAGCCTTCATCCACAGGCATTCAAACAGTTTATCATTTAAGCACTTAGCCTCATGGTAGGATGCTAAACATAATAAGAAAATTATGTACAAGCGGGATGCTAAAGCATAACAACTCACATATTTACCGACGTCCCGCGAACAAGCTACAAAACAAAGTTAGAAAATATGCATGATTTCTAACTATACAACACCTGTGATATGCAATTACTAGACTCGGCTACTAATATGGCATATGAGATGAGTTGATCGCATGTGGTCTAAGCATGTATTCAGAGAAGTATTGAAACGACAATGCGAATTGAATGATGAACCGAGCCTTGGTGCATGCAATACAAGTGGATGCAAACATGAGTATGCTAATTTAAACATGATGCCTCTAAACTAACCATCATAAGCCGATAAATAAAAGGGAGAAAGACGTGGGGTTGGAAGACATGCACACACACACGCACACTTATTACAAGTTTGTTCGCCCTCACGCAGGAGGGTCCGAATGAATTAATGCGCCCTCACGCAGGAGGGTCCGAATGAACTAACTAGCTAACTAAATTACTCAACTAATTATTACAAAATTTGAATAAATAAGCTAGCTATCAAAGCTAAAAGCTAAGTAATTAATTATTACAACAAGTAAATAACTAATTATGCTAAGCTAGTGAATATGAATTAAACTAGTGAATATGAATTAACTAATTAAATAGGTAATCAAATTAAATAACTTATCTAATGGAATAACTAATTAAATAATTACTCTATTTAAATTATTTAATTAAATAATTAGGACTAACTAATTAATAATTAAACTAATTAATTATTCTAGCTAATTATTACAAAGTGGAACTAACTAATTAATTACATTAATTAATTAATTATAAAATCCTAATTAAACTAACTAATTAATTACATGAATTAATTAAATAGAAAATTATAATGAACTAAAATTCTAATCAACTAATTAAGTAATTTATACAATTCTAATTTATGAAATTCGAATTAACTATTGACTTAATTACACTAATTAATTAATTAGTACATTTATAAAACTTAAATTAACGAATTAAATGAATTAACACTAATTAATTTATTTATACAAGTCTAATTAACTAATTAATTAATTACACTAATGAATTAAGTTATAAATTTGAACTAACTAAGTAATTAAGTACATTAATTAATTAATTATAAAAACCTAATGAAACTAACTAATTAATTACATTAATTAATTAAATATAAAATTATAATGAACTAACTAATTAACTTAATTATTTAATTTATACAATTCTAATTTACTATTTAATTCATTACACTAATTAATTGATACATTTATAAAACTCAAATTAACTAATTAAATGAATTACACTAATTAACTATTTAAATTCGAATTAACTAAATATAGAGAGAGAGAGAGAGAGAGAGAGAGAGCAGTGTGCATGGGTGGTGAATGGAGCCGTGAGGGTGAGGTGTGTACAGTGGGTGTATGGGTCTGTGTTAGAGAGAGAAGAGAGGTGGATGGGTTGGTGCTGTCAATGGTGTGTTGCATGTGGGTTGGCCATGGTGGTGGTGGTGTGGTGTGTGTCATGGCAGTGGTGGTGTGTGCTAGGTGGCCACGGTGGTGGTGGTGTGGTGTATGAGGTAGCAGTGGTGGTGTAGGTGTGTTGAGTGGTGTGAGTGTGAGTGAGAGAGAGGTGCTGGGTATCTCCTTTTAGAGAGAGAGACCGTGCATGTATGTGTGTGTGCTGTGAGCTCTCAACCCGTGTGTCCTTCCCTCATGCCTCTGCTGGGTCTGTGTGTATGAATCAGTCTATGTGTGTGCCTGCCGTGTGCCTCGTCTGTGTGTGTCGTGAGTGTGCCCTGTGAATAGCTCTGTGATCCGTGTGTGCTGGGTGTGTGAGTTGTGTGGGTTGATGGTGTATGGTGTGTGTGTGTGTGGATATACAGATGGCTCGGCAGTGTGTTGTGGGGTGTGGGGTGTGGGTGTGTGTGTTGTGAGGAGAGCTGGGTTTGCTGTCGTGAGGAAGAGGAGGTTGATCCGGGTGTGTGCCTGTGTTATGTGAATGTATGGTGGTTTGGTCCGCTAGCCGCTGGTGTGTGCTGCCGAGAGCTATGTGTATGTGGGGGTGTGAGTGTGTGTGTCGAGTGCATGGTCCGTGAGGTGTATAGTGGCACAGTGGTGGTGTGCTGCTGTGTGAGGGAGGGAAAGATCAGTGCATGTCGTGAGTGTGTAGTGGTGCGGTGTGGTGTGCTGCTGTGTGATTCTCCCCCTCTCAAAAATGACTCTCTTGTATGTATCTCATATTTTGCTTCAAAGAAATGCTCTCCTCCTCCCACCCGAGAGAGAGAGGGGGAGAGAGAGATTGATCTCTTTTTTTGTATCAAGTCTCAGATAGGGAGGGAGAGAGTTGTGTGTGTCTCCCCTTGATTATTTTTTATTGAGCTCCTCCCTTCTCCAAAGAGAGAACCCATCCTCCTTTTTTTCTTCTACCCCTTTTCTCCCTCAAAAATCATATCACTCATGAACCTATGTGTCTTTCTCAGTGCTGCACCGAATTATGCTTTGTGTCCCCCTCCTTTTTTTCCTCTTTCCCTCATTCTTTATTAGCCATCCACGAGGCCATCACGAGGCCACTCAAAAACACAACCAACAAGCATAATCATTTCACATCTTTTGTTTTTTTTCTTTTTTTTTTTTTTTTTTAAAACACTCACTGACTGATTTATATATTTTTTGTTTTATTACTTTTCTATTTTTTTTTATAAAATATTTATTAATTTATATAAAACACACCTAAAAGATATACACACACATAATTTAATACACACATATAAAATTATAAAACACTACAAATTATCAAAATATTAGTGATGGCCAAAATGGGTGAGGTTTGGAATTTGAAATTTCAATTTGATTTTTCTGGTGAGGATGATCAAAATAAAATGCCCAAGTCTTAGGGGCGGTCAAAAATGGGGTGTCTACACCAACCAAACCCCCAAACCATCCAGCTTAACCAAGCGGAAATACTTATACTGACCGAGCACAAATTTCGCTCGGTTTCCAAAAATTGCGTCGGTCGTACATCCCGTTTTTTCACGCTCTTGACATCGTGTCTTCACTGAGACACGTGGCACGTGTTGATTTCCCCCACTCACTGTGACAGCCGTCAAAATGTTGCCCAAAAACTTGAAAACACTTGGGCTCCTTGAAGTTGGTCAAACAGGTCATCAATTCGGGGTAGTGGGTACTTGTTTTTGACAGTTACTTTGTTCAATTCTCGATAGTCAATACATAACCTCAATAACCCATCTTTCTTCTTAACAAATAGCACTAGAACACTCCAATGTGAGGTACTCGGACGGATAAATTTCTTGTCTAAGAGTTCTTGAAGTTGGACCTTTAGCTCTTTCAATTTAATAGTGGACATCCTATAGGGAGTCTTGGAGATAGGTTGTGTTCCAGGTGTTACATCAATAGTAAACTCAATTTCCCTATCAATTAAATCCCTGGGTAGATCGTTGGGAAACACATCAAGAAAATCACAAACCACAAGAATAGTTTCTACACTGGCACTATCCGAAGACACAGTCAACACGCTACACAAGTAGCCCCGACACCCTTTCCTTAACAGCTTTTTAGCTTTCATAAATGAAATCATGTATAGCAGAGGAACTACCCTATTCCCAGTGAAAGTAAACTCAGGCATACCGGATGGATGAAATACAACAGATTTATTCGCACAATCAATGGTGGCACAATACTTAGTCAACCAATCCATATCCAGAATACAATCAAAATAATCGATTTTCAAGGGTAGTAAATCTACATACAATGTCATTTCGCCAATCATAAGATCACATGCCGGATAAACATAGTCACATATCATAGAACCTCCAGACGGTGTAGATATAGATAGCAAACAATTCATAGGTTCTAATGGTCTAGTTAATTTCCGAGAAAAAACATGCGATACAAATGAATGTGTGGAACCAGAGTCAATCAGCACATATGCATTCTGAGCACATATAGAAATTATACCTGACACTACTAATTCAGTGTTTTGTACATCCCCAGGCATCAAGGCGAATACTCTTCCTTGTCTCAACGCTTCATTCCCGTTGTTGCCCTGGCATTAGTTCTGGTATTTGATCTGGCCACTGAAACAGACCCAGCTGAACTTGCTGCGGGGTGACTGGCATTCCCGGATCCCAGTGGACAATCTTTTATCATATGGCCAACTTTGCCACACCGGTAACAGGCACCAGATGCACGATAGCATACTCCTTTATGTATCCTGCCACAATCCGGACAGTTTGGTATAGATCCACTACTTTGACCAGAACTACTGGAGGATCCTGTGTTCTACTTCTTCAAAAATGATCGGCTCTTCTTGAAATTAAACCCCACCCTCTTGCCTTTCCATTCAGTCGGTGGAATTGCAGTTTGTTTCTTTGCCGCCAGAATGGCTTCGGCCATTAGTGCTCTATAAAGGACGTCAACATATGTAGGTAGTTTTAGTACACCTACTTGGTCATACACTTCCAAGTCTAATCCCCTTTTGAATTTTCGAGCCTTTTTGTAATCCATGTCGACTACATGAGGAGCAAATCTGGCCAATTCGGTGAATTTAGCCTCATATTCGGCTACAGACATCTTCCCTTGCTTAAGTTCTTGAAATTCGGACACTTTTCGATCCCTGAAGCATTAAGGAAAGTATTTGTCATAAAAGATCTCATTGAAGCGAGTCAATGTCATATTCCCATTACTACCTCGAATTAACAGCCACCATCTACGGGCTTCATCTTTTAAGGTGTAGGTGGCCAAAAGAACTTTCTGAACTTCGGAACAGGGAAATACTTCAAATAATTTCTCCATCTCCAACAACCATGTTTCAGCCTTGAGTGGTTCAATTCCACCAAGAAAGGTTCGCGGTTTCATTTTCATAAACTTCTGAGTCAGATTGATAATATCATTGTTGTCTGGTTCAACTTGAGCCAGCGGAGGTGGAGGAGGTAAAGGTTGTTGCCTTTGTTGTTGCATTACCACCTCATTCAAGGCTGTAAGCATTTGTTCCATTCTGTTTATTTGGGCCTCTGAGGACCCTGCTGCATGATCACTTCTTGCATTTTCCATGTTGCTATAGAGACACCAAATAATAATAAACATAGGAATAATCTCATTCATTTCTTTCAATTCATTTGCTCAGATTTACATTCAGTTTTCATATCCATTTGGGTTACCACACACTCACACATGCAGATGAAATGCCTCTATTTCTTACTTAAATAGGACATCCTAAGCTCGTATGGACCTGTGTGTGCGGTAAAACACGTGCTTTGATACCACTCTGTCACGACCCAAACCCGCCCTATAGGTTTAGGGACGTAATCGGCTAGTAATCCTTGGATTACCGAAGGCCTCTTGACAGATTAACATGTAGATGGAGGCTGCGGAAGCAAATATACAAAATATACATAGTCCCTCAAGCTGTGCAGACATACATGAAATTGATGATCTTAAAACTTTTATAAACTTACGAGTGAAGTCAAAGATATAATATTTACATATCACACTTAGGTGTATATGACAAAAATCTCGCCCACAACTTAACAAACAAACATAGTCTAATATGATTACAAAAACAGCCACAAAACTTGATTTCATCCGGAACCTCCTCGGGAGGCACAAAGGTTGGCACAAAACTTGATATCTCTTTGGTCAAGCTTATCAAGTTCCATATTGGAACTTCCGGTACTGGGTGTGTCATGACCTGAACCCGCCCCCGTGGGTTAAGGATATAACCGGCCAGTAATCATGAGATTACCTACGGCCTCAAACCAATCCAAACGTATTTTAACAGAGTTAATGGGGGGCCAAACAGAAGCAATTTAAAACTTTATCCATAGAGCTGTGCTTACATGGCACATCATAACAACCATACATATGTATATTAATAACTCACAACAAAATATGTACTATACAAGGTTCTGTACATACAGGATCATATAAGTCTAAGTCAACCCAAGAAAACTATATACAACATATTCCAAGACTTTGCCCACATGACAAAATAAAACAGAATGACAAAAGGCGAAGACGGGTCTCGTGCGTGAGACGCAAGGGCTGACTCTTCAAAACCTTTGTTGTTCCTTACAAACTTCACTGGGGCTGGGTTTGGACTTCTCTTGGCTCACCTACAAACACATGAATAAGCATGAGCGAAAGCCCAGTGAATAATATCAAATAAAGGAGTTATACAAACGGTGTGTAGAACAACATGCTTCAAACGGCCTTAGGCCTAAATCATATTTTTATTTAACATATATACACAATTTAGGTCAAGTGATTGCGGTTCCAAACAAACTGGCCTTCGGCCCATTCAAACTTTCATTTGTGTCAAAACGGCCTTTGGCCCATTCAGATGACAAACTGGCCTTTGGCCCATTCATTCATTCATGTCGAAACGGCCTCTGGCCCATTCACTCATGTCAAAACGGCCTCCGGCCCATTCATTCACGTCAAAACGGCCTCCGGCCCATTCATTCACCTGAAAACAGCCTCCGGCCCATTCGTTCATGTCAAAACGGCCTCCGACCCATTCATTCATGTCAAAACGGCCTTTGGCCCATTCATTCTATTATTCGGATCAGACTGGCCTCTGGCCCACTCATTTGGTATAGCAAACATTGTCCACCAATCGAATCAATGAACTTATAAAACTTACATAGAAGTAAGCAATTGGACAACAACATATTTCAGATATCTCTGTTAAGATATTACTCACAGTGATCGGTTGGTTGGTTTGCCCTAGAGCTTGACCCTACACATCACATAACACATATGGGTCACAAATAATTCAATCCATTCTTTAATTCACATATTCCTCTTTAGGCTTCATTCTTATCTCTTTAACTCAATTATAATTCTCAATGTATGCCTAAGAGTGCTTGCAAGCGAAAAGGAACGTAAAACGAAACACAGAATGCATTTTCAAAATTTTAAAAAACAGGGTCCCTGCTCGAGCGTGGACTTCCCCGCTCGAGCGTACCCTTGAGGCCTGAAAAAGTACTGGATGCATCAAATTTACGCTCGAGCATGAAGTCTAGCGCTCGAGCGGAAGGCCTCACTACATGGCTCCCCGCTCGAGCGTGAAATTACCCCGCTTAAGCGGACACCATGTCTGCAAAAAGTGCTGGATGCATCAAAATTACGCTCGAGTGCGAAGTCTGGCGCTCGAGCTGAAGGTCTGTCTACATAGTTCCCCGCTCGAGCGTGAACTTACCCGCTCGAGCGGACATCCAAGCCTGCAAAAAAATACTAGGAGCACGAAATTCACGCTCGAGCGGACATCAAATTTTCTGGGTTTTCTAGAACATGTTCTTGAGCTTCAATTTGATGTTCAAAGGTTCCAAATGCATGATTTTAGCTCAAACTTCGCATATACATATTCTAACATGGTATAAACACCAAATTTCAACACAATGAAGCTCAATTTCACAATTTAATCACATGCATGTCTCAAATTAACTCAAACTCATCACCAACACACTAGATTCAAACATGCAAGACTCAAACTCCCATGATTTGCACTTGTATGTGAAATATACACAATATCTTCAACTTAATTAGTGAGGAGATGATCAAATACATGGTTATTAATCAAACTTAACATAGATCACATACTTTATGCTCAAACATGGAAATTTATGGCAATTTCTTACATGCATGTGTTCTAAGACTTTAAATTCAACCAATACAACTCAATTTCCTCATAATCAAACTAATTCATGTTCTTGACCATTAATCAAACTTGAATTCACAATTTACAACATTAAACTCATGAATTCCCTTACCTAGGAGCTCAATCTTCCAAACTATAGCAAATTCTTGAGTTTAATCTTCAAATTCCCCAACCTTAAGCCAAGATTACACAATTCTCTCCCTCTCTCTCTCTATAGCCGGCCCTCTCTCTCTCAAGGCACCAAAATCTGTTTTTTGAGCTCAAGTGCATCAATTAAGTGTATAGTGCCTCTTTACATAAGTTCCCACTAGCACCAATTTAATAATAATAAATAATTGGGCACTAATTCATCAATTTAATCTGATCCGAATAAATTTTCAATCAAATTTCACCGTAGGCTCTAAAAATTACGCTAATCACAATGGCGCAATCAATTTCGGGTTCTGTGGCCGATAAGGCCTTCAATTTAATTTCCAAAACAGATAATCAAACAGATATTCCTACGGTGAATAGGTAGAAATTCAAAACCACATATTTTCATATAATGGCACACAAAATCATATTAAACACATAATCATACTCATATTAAGGACCAATTAACATATTACGGAACAGGGATATCACAGGGTGACATATCTCATATAACAGCCACGGTATTGTTTCCACCAGGCGAGGGCCTGTGCCACTGTATTATCCCCCGCGCTAGGGCCTCATGACCATAAGTCACAGTATTATGTCCCCTAGACGAGGGCCTCTGCTAAGGATACCACAATTACGTTTCAAAGAAAATTTGGACAATCATTCATTCATACAAAACATAACATTTCAGAAAACTTATCATTTCATAACATCAGAAAATAATTAAAGTTAAACATAACTTTACGGAGTTATTACTCACAGATAACCGGTGGCTCTAATTAGACGAGTAGAGGGGGTAATTCACTTATCTTGAGGCGCATGACCTACATAACATGACAGATGCATACGTTGAAACACATGCTCGAATTGTACATAACTTATTTCATTGCTCTTAGTGCATTTCCAGCCTTTAACCCCATTACGGTGTCTTAATCATGGCCTAGGAATGCCTAGGATGGAATGAGGATACGAAAATGCACTTGAAAATATTTTTCAAAACTTGTTGAAAACAGGGTCTACGCTCGAGCGTGGCTTTCCTCGCTCGAGCGGACATGTAAAATGTGAAGGTTCGCTCGAGCATGACTTCCTTCGCTCGAGCGGACTGTAAACTTTGGAAAAAGTACTGGTTTCTTGTTTTTCACGCTCGACGGACGCTCGATCCACGCTCAAGCGTGAGACTCAGACCTTCGCTCGAGTGTGACTTTCCTCGCTTGAGCGTGTTGTAAAACATATGAACTTTTGGGTTAATGCATTTCACGCTCGAGCGAGCTTCTGGTCGATCGAGAGGAAGTGCACGCACTTAGAGTGCTCGCTCGAGCGTGAACTCCTACGCTCGAGCGTGCATGCAAAATCTAGAATTTCCAGATTTGATTTTCAAGCTCAAAACTCAATAACAACGCTTCAAAACTCGTCCTCTTGGGCCAAAATTCTGGAAATCATTTAGAAACTCACAAAATATCATGGTTTGAAGATCATTTCATGAAATCAAGGCCCAAAAGCATGACAATTGTTCAAAGATTCAACTTAAACTTTATGAATGTTTTATGAACATAACATGCATGAATTTCTTTGGCCTTAAGCTCCTCAAAACATGATCAAATGCTATAAAACATCATGAAATTTGATGATTTCACAAAATTAAGATGAATTCAAGACATGCATGAGGGAATTCTTGGAAATTCAACTCAAAATGTGAGAAAATATGCATGCATTCATGGTATGGTTTAACACTCTTCAATCCTAACCCAATTCCCTCATGAATTCATTTAATTCACTAGAAGTCTTGTAAGATCTAACCCAATTACACAATTAAGAGTTTGGTTCCATACCTAGAGACTTGAATTCACAAAAGTTGAAGTTAAAACTCTCAAATCTTCTTCAAATGACAACAATTTCTAACAAATTCTTAGTTTGAGCTCCATTTCTCCCTACTCTCCCTCTCCCACATTTTCTTACTTTGAATAGGTTCAAAATGTGTTGAAATGAAAGAAAAGAGATGAGTGGGGGCTCAATTGGTGCCTAATATAGGCTTGGATAAAGTATAATTAATTGAGGTGAAATAAATGAACACTAAGTCAAACTAATTTAATCGTTCCAAATCGAATTTCAATTGAATCTACCATAAAGTTCTAAAAATTCCAATTAACACATAAATCAAGTCAATTTCTATATCGGATGCCGATAAGTAATTCAATTCACGAACCGAAAGAAAAACATGAACAAATCTTTCTACGTTAAACAGATATAGACACAAATAATGCAACACACATGCAATTTAATTCATAATTTCACCTTAATTACTAATTAGGCATAATTAATCGTGGGTTAACGTTAATCAAGGATCGGGGTTGTTACAGCACCCCACGTATGTAGCCGAATTTAGAAGCCATGCCCTTCAAGCAACCGAGCTAAAACCTGGACCACACTTTAGTTGAGCTACATGCAGCACACACTCGCCCAATCAAACAAATAAGTTAACACACTATTGCCTTAGCCCGGTCATCATATGGCCATAACACATTCTCTGTTCTTCACTTTGTAGACTTACACTAGGTTTATTCTAGGCACACCATTCACATCGATGCCGAGCAAAGGAGCCAAGCAGATTATTTATAAACAAACTAAGACCGCACCCATGGGCAAATACCGATTCCTCGTGAGTTTGCCCGGTGCCATAGCGAAGTTCCGAAGGGAATACAACGTCCCTGACGATGTACAATTCGAGCTAACTGAGCTGGACACCACACCTTGGGGCAAACCGGGCTTCGTCTTTTTTACCCTTATATCCACTGTAGAGGTCGGGCTACGGTTTCTTGTCCAGCCCCTCATCTGCGAGTTTCTTAGGCAAACCAGGTTGTGTCCCACCCAATTATCCACAAACAAATATAGAATAATAAATGGAATTGCCAAGCTAAACTGCCGACTCGGTCTCAACCTTGGATTGGCCGAGCTATTTCATCAGTACTCACTCGGCCAAAATGACGACGGTTGGGTCCATTACCTACGTATCAGAAAGGGCCGAGAGAAAATCGTCAAGCGCACGCCAGACAAGTATCTGAACGACGACGATTTTCTCTGGGTCTCTGGTAATTTTGAAGATCAAGAAGCCCAAACACCAGGCTACAACATCAACTGGAACAAAGAAACCCCTGGTGAGCATAGCTCGATCATTCTAGAAATTGCATCGTTAGGCAGCCGTGCTAACACTTATTCTTTTTTGCAAATCTAAACTGGCTGAAAACAGACTATGCCTACGTTAACCAAATCGCACTACGAGCTGCCTTACGGTATCACCACTACGACTGGACCGAGCTTTTAGGAGTAGTACCATCGTATCGCTATAGTGGCAAGAGGAAAAGCAGAGTCACAAACTTCTTGCTTGGGTCTTCGCCTAAACCGGATCCCAACCTACCTCAGATCAACCTTATTCCCCTCACCGAAGAGCAAGAGATGGCCAAAAAGAGGGTCGTGCGAGCTTTTATCACCGAACAGTCCTTCGCTAAAGTCTAAACCGAACAAGCACCCTCCTATCAATCGCGCGAGACAGTGGTCGCCCTTCCAACCACTAGAGTAACCACGTCTCGGCAGAACAAGCGCGTGCGTATCTTGTCGATCGAATAACAACATTTGGTGGATGAAGAAGAGACCGTGCTTCTTGATTCCGTGCTGCCGAACCCAGAGCCTGCCCATCTGGTCGAGCAAGCCCTTCTTTTCCTCCTGAATGGGCACCAGCAATGTCTTACAAAAATCACGTTGTGTCTACCAAGGATGCAATGGTTGCTGAGAAGGACCATATGCTCGTATTCAACCTTTCAAAAAGCCTCTGCTTTCCAGTGGACATAGAGCATCACAACCACTTGATCGAACTCAAGGCCATTCGGTCGGCTTTGAAGTCCATGGTTCTAGTAAGTCCTCCACTTGCTAATTTAAGTCTATTGTGTTTAACTATTTGCTCGGTTTGCAGCCTAACACCTCTTCATTTAAACCGCAGGCCCTGCAAAAAAACCACGTAGCCCATAAACATGTGCTTGAATTGTAAAAGACAGCGCGGTTGGTCGTGACTAATTCAAATACCAAAGCGGCCGAGCTGAAAGAGGTAAAGGCGAAGCAAGCCGAGGTAGCTGCTGAAAATGAACGACTGGCCGAGTTAGTCAATACAGCTAAGGTTGACAAGCAAAAAGCCTTTGCCGAGAAAAAAGACAGCTATTTGCGTGAGCTCGCCAAGTTGGAAAAGAAAAAGAACGCCAAGATCCAGGAGTAGAAGAAAAAGATGGAAAACAATGAGGATTGGGGTTTCAAGGAGGGTAAAGAAACCTACGTCCAACAATGTGAAGCAGCCAAAGACATATTCTTCAAGTGCAGCTGAAAGGCTGCGGTTGAAAAGCTCGGTCAGGGGCATGACTCTGAAATTTTCCTGAACCCTCATTTCCACTTCATACCGAGCTATATGACGGACTATGCAAACGTAGTCCAGTAGAAATTCCTTCAAGAGGAGGAAGAGGAAGAGGAGACCCCTGACCCAGTTAATGCTCCTCCTGCCAACACTAACCTCGATTGCCAATCTTCACTACCCGCTGAGGCGGATCTGCTCAGCCAAACTGTGCCAAGTACGGTCGACGGAGTGCTCGTGACCGATCTAACCCAGGAAGCTGAAGCCGGAGTCGGCCTGCCCAGTGGCAAAGTTCGTGGTGACCTAGATACCGACCTTGATGACCTTTTTGCTTGACCAGGAAGCCTTTTTTCTTGTGTTTTGCTTGTTTTCTGTTTTGTGAAATGTAACCGGGCTATATGCCCCACCTCTTGTAATCACCTTTCAATCAATGAAAAAAGTTTTTATACTTCTTGCTTTGTCACTGTGCTCTTCCTTTATTGTAGTGTATCATTTTAACTGCATACCTGGCCAAGCTCAACAGCTCTACCTCATCCTGCCAACCTTTCTTAGCCAAGATATCTACCTCGGCTAAAGAAAAAACCTGTTGGCCACACCTGCCCACCCTCTTTTAGCTTAGATCCTTATCTTGGCTAGAGAGTGCAAACTGTTGGTCAAATCTGCCAACCTTCGTAAGCCTAGATCCTGATCTCGGCTAAAGAGTAAAGTCTTATGTTGGTCAAACCTGCCAACCTTCTTAAGCCTAGATTCTTATCTCGGCTAAAGGGTGAAATTGTTGGTCAAACCTGCCAACCTTCTTAAGCCTAGATCTTTATCTCAGCTGAAGAATGAAAAAGGTGTTGGTCAAACCTACCAACCTTCTTAAGCCTAAATCATTATCTCGGCTGAAGAATAAAAAAAGTGTTGGTCAAACCTACCAACCTTCTTGAGCCTAGATCCTTATCTCGACTAAAAAATGAAAAAGGTGTTAGTTAAATCTGTCAACCTTCTTGAGCCTAGATATCTTGGCTGAAGAATGAAAAAGGTGTTGGTCAAACCTGCCAACCTTCTTGAGCCTAGATCCTTATCTCGGCTGAAAAATGAAAAAAGTGTTGGTCAAACCTGCCAACCTTCTTGAGCCTAGATCCTTATCTCGACTGAAGAATGAAAAAGGTGTTGGTCAAACCTGCCAACCTTCTTGAGCCTAGATCCTTATCTCAGCTGAAAAATGAAAAAGGTGTTGGTCAAACCTGCCAACCTTCTTGAGCCTAGATCCTTATCTCGACTGAAGAATGAAAAAGGTGTTGGTCAAACCTGCCAACCTTCTTGAACCTAAATCCTTATCTCGGCTGAAGAATGAAAAAGTGTTGGTCAAACTTGCCAACCTTCTTGAGCCTAGATCCTTATCTCTGTTGAAGAATGAAAAAGTATTGGTCAAACCTGCCAACCTTCTTAATTGCCCCCCAGTCGAGCAATGAGTACGAACAATTTTTACAAACAGAGGAAAGAATTTTTATATAAAAAAATGTTTGCTTGTTTTATTGAATATTAAAAAGAAAAATTACAAGTGTTTAAGAAAGAACTAAAAATAAAATACTTTGAGATTGGCCGTGTTCCATGGCCTTGGAATAGCTCTGCCGTCCACATTTTTTAAGTGATATGTCTATTTTCCTGCCAAACCAATCACTCCGTACGGTCCTTCCCAATTAGGTCCTAATTTGCCATCTCCAGGCACCAAAGTGTTATCCATTACTTTGCATAGTACCCGATCTCTAATCTTGAATTGCCTTGGGTGCACTGCTTTATTATATTTCCTGGAAAACTCCTGTTGATACAAGGCAATGTGTACCAGTGCTCTTTCTCTTCTCTCTTCTGCAAGGTCTAATTCTAGGGTTATGGCCTCACTATTCAAGAAGAACAAGATTGAAGTAATGCATCGTACAAGACGTATTATAGAGATCCTAACTATGAGATTGATACAGCAGAAATTGTAAGGAAAGAACCTGTGATCTGTGAAGCATTAATTTACAAAGACACAACAATAGACCAGCAGTTTAAAAAGAAAGACCTTCATAGGAAATATTTTTTCAATTTGACAAAGGCAGGTGACATTTTTGATCATTTGCTTGCTGCAAACTTCCTGAAGTTACCAAAAAGAGTCAAAATTCCGTCTCTAGAGGAACTTAAAGGAAAAGTGTATTGTAAATGACATAATTCTTGGTCTCACTCAACTAAAAACTGTATTATTTTTCGAGACAGGATCCAGGAGCAGATTCGAAAGGGGAGTCTAAAATTCCCAACTAAAGCAGAAAAGGCCATGGGGATTGATACCAATCCATTCCCAGAAATTGGAGAAGTGGCAGCCAATGTTATTATGCCAAACTTCCAGAACTTGTCCTTGAAGGAGTTGGAAGAAGTCAATGTGCAAATGCATGTTGCTAGCCAAACTACTGTCAAGAAAGACACTAAAAGTTTGCCAGCTATTGGACAAGGTTTCTCAGACCAGAGGGAACACTCTGATGAAGAAGCACTGGATGATGATTCTTTAGAGGCAGCAGTCATGCAAAGAATGTGTCCCAGATGCAGGCTAAGCTACAAGTGGTTGAAAGGGCTTCTGATTGATGGGAAGCAATATTACAAGGATGTGCAGAGGCGTCCTAAACCGACCAGTGCTTATAACAAAAGGCCATATCCAACTGGTATTAGGCAGCAGCCATTAATGGCTGAGCCGATAGCTGCTAGAGTGCACTCCAAAGGCAAGAGACCTCTACATGAATCTAGACCACCTAACTATTACAGGATGGAGGCAATCATCCTAAAAAGAGATTTGAAAGAAGTTTAAGTCATGGGATCAAAGCCAGGGATTGGCCCCCTAGACTAGCCTTACGCAGGATGGAAAGTGGTCACCCTCATGGAAAGTCTGAATTGGGCCCAAAACAAGGGGTCAGGGCCAAGCAGTGGCCTTCGCAGCCAGCTTCAAAGATGGATTCGAAGGGAGAAAGAGACAGCTCAACAACTGGGCTAGTAGGTTCGTGGGTGCCTGGAGTTCTAGATTGGTTTGTCATGCAAAACAAACCTAGAGAAATGTCTACCCAAAAAAATGTGGTTGGAGACCAAGGTAGGATGGTTAAACCTCCTTTGGTAGCTCCAAATAATTGGGTGTTACTTAAGCATCCAAAAACAAAAGAACCAAATATGGTCCCAGTGATTTCTAGGTCCCAAAGAAGGAAGATCCAAAGAAGGTACACTTAGTACCAGAAGGATCTGAAAGAAAGTGGATAAAGCTCTTCATTGGTCCAACCAAAGAGCCAAGCAAAAAGAGAAGAAAATTCAAAGTTAGGTCATGATCCAAAGTCGACTCTTCAAGACAAAATGAGTTACAGCAGAGAACAATGGGCCAAAGTTCATTTCGAACTAAAAGCCAAAGAAAGATCCAGTTTGGCAGGAGAAGAAGAAGTCGGCTTAGGCCAAAGGAAGGAGATGGCTGAGGAGGAGATGTTTGAAGCCTTCATGGCTGAACAGACATTTTTGGTTGAAAAACTAGCAGAAATAGACCATTCGAAGAAAGCTACTATTACTGAAGTGCCAAAATGTAGCATGGAAGATGCTTCTGAAGTAGTTGAACAAGTTGGCCAAGAAGAAAAACAGGTAGAGTCAGTCGTCCAATTTGGCTCGTTTCCTCCGGTGTCAGTGAATATGGTGCTTATATTACCATAGGAGTTTCAAGTTGAAGATGACAACCAAGGTTAAGAGATTGACCCAATTCCAGTTTCTAGTGAAGACTCATAAGTGAGTATGGTGCAAGACGAATCAGAAGTGGCCACACCAATGGAAACTGAAGATGAGAATGAGCAAGAGGTGAGTATAAACCTCTCTTACCCTTTTGAGTATCCCACAACATCCATGACACAGCATGTCAAACCTTTGTATATCAAGGCCTTCTTCGATAGGATACAGATGAACTGAGTATTGGTGGATAATGGGGCAGCAGTAAACCTGCTCCCGAAATCTTCTTTGAAGAAACAAGGACAGAGGAACCCCAGGCTAATCCCAACCAGTACAACCATTGCTAGTTTTGCTGGAGATAAACAGATGGCTTAAGGCATTTTGCCCATTAACCTGAGTATGGGAACCAGAGACTGTATGACTGCATTCTTCGTTATTGACATCAATGCTAAGTACAATGCTTTACTTGGTAGAGATTGGATTTACCCCAACAAGTGTGTGCCTTCCTTTTTACATCATAAAATAATGATGGCCTTGGGCAGTGGAGAGACAGAGGAGATCAATGCAGATCCTCAACCCTTCATAGCTTGTGCAGATTTTGCAGAGGCCAAATTGTATACTGAAGAAGTGACACCACTCAGTATACTAAGAAAACCTGATGGTTCAGCCGAAGTGATGACTGATGAGGAATTAGCACACCTGAAGCACTTAGTTTAGGAAAGTGTTGATGAAGAGTTTATCGTTAAGGATGACAATTATACCTGGTTGTAGGCAGAGAGATGGAACCCAGGAGGCCAAATCTTTGGCCTTAATTAAGTTCTCAGCATTGGACATAAAATCAATAGTCCAGAAAGCGCAGGAGCAAGAGAAAGAAGCCATGATAATTGACTGTAAGTAGGAACAACAATAGGTCAGATGTTTGGCTTTGGATAAATACTGTGCTTTGGACATTGAAACAAAAGTCCAAGAGATACAGGAGGAAGAAGCCTTGTGGACAGATTTTGTCTATGAGGATGAGGGTAAGGATGTTGAATCAAAGAAACTGGGAGCAGAACAAACCAAGGAGATTGCTTCAAAGTCAAAAGAAATCAAAGAAGAAGCATCAGTAAGTTCTCAGATACAAGACCTCTTAGAAGAAGTAAATTTAGGGGAAGGTTCTATACAGCAGCCCACCTATATCAGTGCTAGGTTGAATGTTCTTGACAGGGACCAGTTGTTGGTAGTCTTGAAGAGATATAAAAATTGTTTTGCGTGGTCTTATAATGAACTACCAGGATTGGATAGGTCAGTAGTAGAACATAGGCTCCCTATGAGGCCTAATTTCAAGCTGTACAAGCAAAAACCAAAAAGAATGAGTCTTGAAGTGATTCAAAAGGTCAAGGAGGAAATTCTTAGACTCCTCAAGGCAGGCTTTATTAGGACAGCCAAGTATGTTGAATGGCTATCCAATATTGTGGCTATAGTCAAGAAAAATAGTAAAATGAGGGTATGCATCGATTTCAGAAACTTGAATTTAGCAACTCCAAAAGATAAGTATCCTATGCCTATAGTAGATTTATTAGTGGACAGTTCAGCAGGGCACAAAGTTTTATCAATGATGGATGTGCACTCTAGTTATAACCAAACCTGCATTACAGAAGAAGATATCCACAAGACAACATTCAGATGTCCTAGGAATATTGGCACCTTCGAATGGATTAAAATGCCATTTGTTTGAAAATGCTGGGGCTTCATATCTAAGGGCTATGAACACTATTTTTCATGACCTCATTGGAGGATATTTAGAGTGTTACATTGATGATATTGTAGTAAAGTCCCAGTCCATGAAGGAACATTTGTTTCACTTGGAAGCAGCCTTCGAAAGAATGAGAAAGTTCAAGTTGAAACTTAATCCTCTCAAATATGTTTTTGGCATATCAACTAGAAACTTCTTGGGCTATGTAATACATAAGAAGGAAATACAGATTGATCAGAATAAAGCCAAAGCTATCATTGGAGCTAGACCTCCTTCAAGTAAGAAAGAATTAAAAATTCCTTGGACAGGTTAATTTTCTTCGAAGATTCATTTCTAATACTGCAGGGAAAACTAAAGTATGTTCTTCCTTATTAAGGCTAAAAGAAGAAGAGGATTTTGTGTGGATAGTAGAGCATCAAATTGCTTTCGAAGGAATCAAAGCCTACTTGGCCAACCCTCCAGTACTGATGCCACCAAAAGGTGATAAGCCTTTGAAGTTGTACATAGCTGCAGTAGAAGATTCATTGAGAATTTTCTTAGCCCAAGACAATGAAGAAGGCAAGGAGCAAGCTGTTTATTACCTTAGTAGGTTTCTAAATTCTTGTGAATGTAAATATTCAGCTGTAGAAAAGCTGTGCCTTGCATTGTATTTTGCTGCACAGAAATTAAGATATTATCTTTTGCCTACAACTGTCTTGGTAATTGCAACCACTGATTTGGTTAAATATATTTTATTTAGACCTATGTTGAGGGGAAGAATTGGCAAATGGATACTAGCCTTATCAGAATTTCATCTAGAATATGTCCCCCAAAAGGCAGTAAAAGGACAAGTTTTAGCTAACTTCTTGGCAGACCATCCATGTCAAACAGAAAGCCAAGAGATAATGGAACTTGGCATAGTTAGTGTTGAACCATGGCAAATATGGTTCGATGGGTCAAAGGCCAATGGTCTAACTGGAATTGGTGTGGTGATTAAATCACCACTAGGGGTAGAAACCATACATGGTTTCAGAGTGGATGAAATTACTTGTTCCAATAATCAAGCTGAATATGAAGCTTTAATAGTGGGATTCGAAATACTTATTGGATTACAAGCTCATGCAGTTGATATATTTAGAGATTCCCAATTGGTAGTTAATCAGGTGAAAGGAATCTTTAAATGTCAAAGTGTAAGCATGTTGCCATACTATGTTGTGGCATTACATTTGCTATCTCAGTTTCAGATAGCAAATTTAACTTATGTCCCAAGATTCTTGAATAATAAAGCTAATGATGTGGCTCAAAAGACTCGAATTTCAAGAGAAGGGATAACACTTAAAGGGACATAAGTCAAACAACATATCAGAAAGTAATACCACCTTTAAATAAAATGAATGTGGTCTTGGAAGTCAATCATAATGACTTACAAGAACAAGATTGAAGGCATCCAATAATGCAGTATCTAGCTGGCCCATCTTCAAAAGCCAGCAGAAAAATCAAATTACAATCTATGCAGTACATAATGTATGGTAATGCTCTCTACAAAAGGGGGGCAGATGGTTTATTATTAGAATGTTTAGGTCCAAGGAAAGCATTGACAGCCAATGGTACTATAAGGCATGTACCCATAATTGATCTGCATGTGGTTATGAAGCCTTGGCCATTTAGAGGATGGGCTATGGATATGATAGGAAAAATACACCCACCTTCTTCGAAGCATCATTGTTTCATCTTTGTAGCCACAGATTACTTCACTGAGTGGGTCGAGGCTAAGCCATATAAGGCAGTAGACCAGACTGAAGTCATTGGATTCATTAAAGATTTGATCCACAGATTTGGTATCCCACAGACTATAACTGTTGATAATGAGACTTTATTTGATGGGAAAATGGTAAAGTCTTTTATGGCAGAGTTTGGAATTAGCCTTATTAATTCTACCCCCTATTATGCACAAGCCAATGGTCAAGCTGAATCATCTAATAAGTCTTTGAAAAAAGGAGTTCAGAAAGTTGTGGAAGATAATCCCAAGGATTGACATAACTTGTTGTTGGATGTATTGTGGGCTTATAGGACTTCACCAAGATCAAGTACATGAGTCACTCCTTATGCCTTAGTATATAGGCATGATGCAGTGTTACCTGTGGAAATTAATGTTAAGTCCTTGAGGGTGAGATGCCAGGATCAGTTAGATCTTGAGCAATACCATCAGAGTATGTGCTTAGAATTAGAAAGTATAGATGATGCTAGAATTCTGGCATTAAATAGCATTCTTTTCCAAAAGAAGAAAGCAGCCAAAAACTATAATAAGAAAGTTAAGCACATTGGCTTTGATGAAGGTGATTTGGTATGGAAGACAATACTTCCAATAGGGATTAAATGCCACAAGTTTGGTAAATGGTCACCTAACTGGGAAGGACCATATCAAGTTCATAGACTCTTGTCTTTTGGAGCATACCATTTGAAAATTTTGAATGGATATGTACATCCCAAAAAGATTAATGGTAGATATTTAAAGCCTTATTATCCAACTGTGTGGGAAACATAAGGAATAAAATAAGTGCTAAATGAAAAGAACATGAGAACACTCAAATGATAAATAAGAACTTTATTTCATAACGAGTTAAGTACATGTAGCCATAGATTGGCCCAAAAGTCAGTACAGTGTTTCAATTGTTCTTTTACAATGGATGCTCTATTCTTGAGGGATGGGAACAACTGAATGTCTGTGGTCATCTCCTGCTTTCGATTAGCCAATTCTTGATTAGTAATTTGCAGCTTGGTGACAGTTCGATCTAAAGCTTGGTTGACTGCTGATAACTCTTCCTCAAGTTGAGCTTTCTTTTTTAATAGTTGAGCTCGAAATTGGGAGACAGAGGAATGTTGTTCCTTCAGTTCTGACACTTCAGTATGTACTTTGGAAACAAAGCTCTGATCTCTCAACAATTTCTCTTCTGTGGCCTTGGCAGCATGACAGATGTTGATGTAAAAATTAATGGTGGCTGCCGCCTGAGATAAATGACTTGAGACAGTCATGCCGGATTGCTCAATAATCTTGCAACACTAGAGGAAGCCATTTTTTATTATAGGCCTTTGTAAGGCTTCGAAAGGAATCCTTGAGAAGGATGTCAGTAGCTCCAGACAGTTGTCCAAGTCTATGGAAGGCAAGGAAGTCTTACCACTGGAGGAAGAGCTCTCAAAAATTTCTAGCAGAGAGTTAGCTAGAACTAATGGTTCGGTCTCATTGCTAGCTATTGGAGAGGTGGAAGGTATGTCAAAGAGGCTAGCTAGCCTAGCTTCGAAGATGTCCACCTCATCCATGGACATGGAAGGTGCAGAAAGAGCTCTAGTAGAAGGAAGAAATGACTGCATATGAATAGGAGCAGAAGGTGGAGTATCCTTAGCAGTCTCTATAGTTTTGGCTACCAGTAAGTCAGGGGAAGAAAGACTGGTGCTAGGCAGGGACAATGGACGAGGAGTTGAAGGGCTACTAATATCTTCTCTGTAGGAATCAGCTATCATTAAAGGTGGAGTAATAGCTGGAATTTCTTTAGGAAGGGAAGGAGCAACAGGCTTTGAAAGGAAAACAAACTGAGTAGAATTGAAAGACAAATGAGGGAAGCATGGAGTGAAGCCAAAAGAAAGAGATGTAGGAATACTTGGCCTCAAGAAAGGAATGGAAAATATAGGGCCAGGAAGTGGAAGTATTGTCTAAATGGGCTCCACATTTTGAGGCTGTTCAACTTCAATTGAAATTGAAGGAATCCTTATTGGAAGAGTAGGTAAAGTAGTTGTTGTTGGAAAAGAAGAAATACAAAACAATGTTAAGTCCCAGTATCAACAATTTGAGAAAAGAAAGCGGAGACATGAAAGGAAATTACTGGTTTCAGAGGTAGTGGCAATGATGGGAAAACTACGAAGGGAGTAGTGCTCAGCAGTGTGTTGCCTTCACATAGTTTCCCTTTGGATGGTATCAATAGCAGCTGCTTCATCCCTTAGCAGTTGCTGCTGTCGCCTTTTTTCAACCCTTTGAAAAACAATTATTTCCTTAGAATGATCCTTCTCTACTGCTTCGACGGCCGCCTCATGAGTGGGGTCTTCTTCAATCAGGTCAGAAGGAGAGACGGTTATCTTCTTTCTCTTTTTTCTCTGCAGTGGTATTTCCTGCTCTTTCTCTGTCTTTTTCTTTTCAATTTGGAACTCAGATTCCTCAGGGTAAGTATTAGTTTTCTCTTTTTTCTCTGTTGATGTTTATCTTTGAGAATGACTAGAGTTTCAGCTCTCTTGGGGGACTCTTCTTGTGGAGACCCTACACCAAGTAGTATAAATATGAAGAAAACAAACAGAAAATCTGAAAGAAAGGAAACTTAGAAAATGCATACCCTTTTTCGAAGTAGCTCTAGTAATTCTGGAAGGAGGGGGTGAGATTACAGGAATGGTCTTGGTAGCTTGTAGAAGGAGAGGGGATGGTCCCAGTTTCTTTTGATTTAGCCTTAGAAGGCACACCCAGCCCTATTAGTAAATCATGAGGAGTATTGCTAGATGCACTTCCTATTGGCTGTCCACCAGTTTTGAAATCTTTTTAAAGCTAAGCCAGAGGGATGAAAGGAGTAGTTTTGAAATCTTTTTAAAGCTAAGCCAGAGGGGATGAAAGGAGTAAATTTAAACTCACTCAAGTCCTTCAACAGTTTAAATGTGGCTTCCTCTAGCTTAGATTTGGGTACTCTCAGGTCTCTGGCTGTGAGGTGGATATTTGAGAGACTGTAGAGTGGAATGGGAATCCCTTGGGTAAACCCAAATTGCCTGGCAAACTAGGAAGGGCAATATATCTCAGATATGCATTTGTAGGCTCGAGGGTTTAAAGTACTAATGAACAGTTCCCTCGGCAACAAAATAGAAGCCCATATATCTTTATGCGATGGAATGGAACACTCTTTATCAGCCAAGAATGTTTGTAGCCAAGCTGGTCCTTTACTGGCATCGAAGGGGCAAAAGAAGGTGGCAGCTGGGGAAGTAGGAAGCTGATGAAAAAAGGTAAGATAGTAGGCAAAAGAAGCAGGGTAAAGGGCAATTCTAGCATATTTTTCTCCATAAGTACTAGGATATTGAATTAAGAACTTCAAGCACTTACGATGTAGATCGGTAAAGCATGCAAAGAGCCAGAGTTGAAGCACCCAGAGTGGACCTCCCTGGTTGATATCAAGAGGTCTTTCACAAAATTAGGAGCAGGCTCTATAAACATGGCCTAAAACATAAGGGGCCAAGGCTATTCGTTTCCTCAAAACAAGGACCTTCACAAGAGGGGCAAATTCAGGCATGATCCTCTGAGAAGAGATGCAGAAGAGGAACTTGCAAAGCCAATATAATATGAAAAAAAAGAATTCTCTATCAGTTACAGAGCCCTCTCTTCTATTCTCAGCCTTAACAAAATCACTATAGGATGAGTTAAGAGAAGAGAGGTAAAAAGAGGTTTTAAGGTCTGGATAGCTAGGTGTAAAGGGAGTACCGAGTGGTGAAAGCCCTAAGAGATGGCAGATATCAAGAACGGTGGGGGCCATCATACCACACCGAAACTGAAAAAAGTTAAAAGCCATATTCCAAAAGCAAAGAGCGGCAGGAATCAAAAAAGGGTCTTCAGGAATGATAAACCTGGAAAGACGAAGGGCGTCAAGAATACAAAGCTCTTGCAGGTCCCATTCTCTTGCAGGCACAACCCTGTCATACCATTCTTCCCACTCAGTCCTTAGTGTTAGCCAGCAATGATGAGGTCGGTTCACCTTCCAATTTCTCCAGTCAAGCCCTCCTTCATAGATAAGAAAATGGTCCTCCAGACGAGGATACAAAGCATGAAGCTGGGCAGGAACCTCTCGAAAGATAGGACCTAGGACATATTATAACGACCCCGGTCTTTTTCCCTTTTGATTATTGTATCCGGACTTAGGTTCCGTAGATTCTATCATTGTGTAGTGGTTGTTGTCGTCCTATATTTCTTAATTGGAGTTATAGGATGTGTTGGCGGGTTTGGAACAGGTTGTTGAGCTTAGGAACCAAAACTAGTTGCCAAGATTTTGGCTTGTCCGCTCGAGCGGGGGTTTGGCGCTCGAGCGGGAAAAACACCCCTGGTTTGTCGAGATGCTGGGAGTGCATCCGCCGCTCGAGCGTGGGTTTGTCCGCTCGAGCGGGTCTGTGAGTGTCCGCTCGAGCGGGGTTTGTCCGCTCGAGCGGGGAGGCCGAGTATAAAATCGTGATTTCATGTTTTAAAAACAGTTTTTTCAGCCCCTTTCAGTTTATAAAACCCTAGGTTACGAGTCTCCTCTCCTCAACTCATCTTCTCTCCTAGGTTTCATCTATTTAGAGTGAGTATCTAACCTATTTCCTTCATTAAAAAGGTTAGAGGAGAGCGAGGGCTACATTTTAATCTGAACGGTTGTTTGATTTGGAGCACTTTGGAGTTTGGGCTATCATCTCCATCTTTATCTTTTTGGTTTCTTGCTTCGAGGTAGGGATTTCCTACTCCATTTATACGCTTTAATCCTAAGTGTTGGTATTTTGGTATGTGGGGGTAGTTTGGGTAATTTTGGAAGAAACCTTAGGGTTTTGGTTTAGATATTTGTATAATTAATTTAAAGGAATAATGTGGAATTTGGTTTAATTCATGGAATTGGGAAATTTAATGAATTGATGATATATATTTGGGGTAGCTTAATTATTTACCTTGGGAATGTTGAATTTACATTCATTGATGTATTTATTCTTGTTTAGAAATAACTGTTTTGGGCTATCGGTGGAGGATAGCCATTGATTGTTGTAGACCTTGCATGCGGCTTAGGTATAATGGAATTGAGTCAATTGTTTGACTGTTGAGTTAATACAAAACATTTGTGTATTAATTATGTGTTGTATATGGCAATTGTGTGTTTTATTGCATATGCATTGGTTTTGGAGGAGATAGGGATGAACTCCACGGTTTAGGGGAAGATAGGGGATGGACCTCTAACTGGACTTGTTGGAGGAGATAGGGGATGGACTCCAGTAGCATGACTTATGTGTATGCTTATTGTTAATAGAAATATTTCTATTTGTTGTTGAGATGATACATCACCACCATGTGTATCAGTTGGGAGTATGGAAGTGAAGTTGATTGAGATTGATATAACACCAGCATGTGTGTTTATTATGTTATAAGAAAGGTTTAGCCTAATATTGTTATCCTGTTGAGTTATTTGCCAGGTTGTTCTGAGCCATAAGTGGAAGTAAAATGTGCCATAGACAGTGTGTCATAGGCAATGTAGGCATTTGTGTCAAGAAAATTGTAACCTGATTGATAGTGTTTGTTACACCATGTATCATTGCTAATGCTTTAGTTAATTCTTATGCTTGGTTTAGTATTTCTCTACTGGGCTGTGGCTCACCCTATATGGGAACTTTATTTTTCAGGTTCAGGTGGTTCACTCCTCCAGGACTTAGCTTGTGAGGAATTGAAATTGAAGACTTGTCTTATTTTTTTCAGGTTCAGGTGGTTCACTCCCTCCAAGGACTTAGCTTGTGAGGAATTGAATTTGAAGACTTGTCTTATTTCTATTTGTTTTATTTGAACAATGTAATCTTTCAAGCCTAGGGCTTTATTGTTTTTGAGTTAGAACTCAGTGAATTGTGTCCAAGTGTTGGCTTGGCAAGATGTAAGCCCGTAGGGCAATTATTCTGATGTTTTATTTCATAATACTCTGATGGATGGATTTATATTATTGTTTTAATATAATGATGCATGTTTATATTATTTATTTAATGGATTGAATTTTGAGGGCGTGACACATATTCTTGTTTGTCGCTATGACGAAGGACGAAGAGGCGTCCGTTTATGGCACTCAATCCATCAGCTTTAAATTTAGCAATCTCTTCCTCAATACATCTTTTCAAAGCCATTGTTGGGCTTATACGCTCGCCAGTTGGTACTTTCAAAGAAGATGACTCCATTGGTAACAAGCAGTCAGGAAGAAAGGGTCAGTAGAGGCAAAGGGTTTGTGTGATAGGCAAATAGGTGAATTCAAAGTGCGAAATAAAAGGATTTTGAAACTTTTGTGTCTGAAAAATATACCCAGTCATTTTATGTAGACGGAATTCATAAAGAAGTACTAAAGGTACGGATGCGAAACGTTTCCCTTAATATTAATAGTTATGGAGAGAAACATATCTCAAATCCTGATGTCAGCTTCAAAATGGAATATTCGGCCTCGAAGCCAAATTTTTCAGCCAAAAATCGATAACAAATGGTTTCGAAGGTAGGAAGTCAACTTCGAAGCACATTCCATACCTAAGGATGCAAAAATGCTCAAGTATTTGTTTGTTTCAAAAAGGATTAAGACCTATTTTTAGGTTTCTTGATAAGAGTATAATCCTTCGAAGAAAACTTCAAATACTTTAAGATAGAAAGTTGTTTGTTCTAAGTTTCGAACCAATAGTTGGTTTGACAGTATACAGAAGAAATCACTTTTAAAAATAAAACAGTGCAGTCCTTAAAAGAGATTTCCATATTTTGGAAAATATAGACTGTTTTAAGTTAATTTTTGCTTGATCTTATTGACCATATGTTGCGGAATTGAATATGATCAAAGCAAGTTTCGAAGGACAAAGTTGGGTAATTCGAAGTTGATAGCTGAAAAATTTTGTTAGTCCTAGGATCAGTATGAAAGACAATACTTGTCTTTTTAAAAGAAAAGGAAGAGTTTGAGTTAGAATGGAATCCAAGCACATCAATCATGTAAGTTTGCATTGGAATGGATTGTATTGATAAATGCTGATTACACTAGGATTCATTTGATTACATTCTCGATTTCGTAGAAATATGGAATGGAGAAAGTTACAAGGTCATGGAATTTAGTTCAGCAAAATTCAATAAATGAATATTATTTCCGTACTCTATCATCTATCTTGTCTAAGTTTGGTTTATTTAATTGGTAAGCCCCCAATTGAGAAGAGAGTTGTTGAGCTTTCACTTCGAATTCTATTTCTTTTAGAGCTCTATCTGTGGCATCCATTTCTTCCTCTTCATGCACTTCGTTCGTAACAGCATCCTCCCCATACTCAGAATCCTGACTCTTGAAGGCTTCATATTCATCAAGAAGGTTCTCTGTCTCATACTGAACCTGGATTCGAGCGAAAATGGCTTCATCTAGAACTTCACTGGTAATGGAAGCTTGAAAGTGCCAATTGAGCAGGAAAGGAAGTTGGTCTAAAAAGGTATAGAGCTCCATTTGGGCCACAGGGTTAAGGAGATGGCTTCGAGACATAATGTCACAAGCCAACAGAAAGTTTTGGTGGGGAATGTGATTTCGAAGGACTTCAAAGGATAAATGAGAAAATGCAGCAAGCAATATCTGAGCCCTGAATTGCTGATAAGGAGTTGGAGATTCCAGGACCCTGTAAGGAGGAAATGATCGGCCCTCAGAGAGAGTGAGCCTCAACTCATTAATCCAATTTGGATTAGGAGGCGGAGTAGTCGGAGTTCCCTGGGTGACTCTAGAAATTCAGGTCTGGCCACACATTCTAGCTAATCAGAGGGGTAAAGTTTTGCCTTCTTGGCTAAAAGCGCATGACTGACCCCTAGAGTTTCATCAGGATGTGGGATACTTCGAACCATCTGAGATGGCAAGGTAGAAGTATACCATGATATGAACAGATTGTCTTCAAGACTGCGTCATAAGGATATACTACAGAACTGCGTTTGGAATAAGGAATGTCAAGAAGGTCATCGAATTCAGGGAAATGATGATGAATGCGTTCCCTTATCTGTGGTTGAGTGGAGGTAGACCAAGTTCCCCAGCCAGAGGCCGTAGAAGAAGAAGAAGAAGCAGTAGCAGCTTCATCCCACGTGGATGGTTTTGTTCCAGAAGAAGAGCTTCCGATATCCATGGCCTCAAATTCGTGTTCCAAAAAATCGTAGACAATAGGTTCTTGGTTCTAAGGTCGGTGGTTTGCGAAAGCTTCCATAACTTGTATAAATGGAGGCGGATAAAGGTGACTAATCAATGCAGGAAGGTTCTTTCGAGGACGAACAGCATCATCAAATAACTCTTCGTATGCTTGATCGATGTAAGAAAAGCCTTGTTTGGCCATGAAAGGTGTATTAGTCTTTTCGAATATTGAGATAGTGGGGATGGTCAAAGGATGGAAGAGAATTTAATGCAAGTGTTTCATTGATGAATGACAGTTGCATTTTTGAAAAAAGCCCATGCACGATATGAGACGTGGGTAAAATGCCTTGATTCACTAATATCACCAAGTATTGGGTATATTAGTGCTGGGGGTAATGTTGGCTATATATTTTGTACGAACCAATCACAGTTCAGCACGTGGCAGAGTAAGGGCAATACGTGAAGACAATCCAAATCTTTAATCATAATCACACACGTGGCAGTCATCATTGGTTTATTGTAGATTTGCGTAGTACTGAATCAGCGAAAAGATGCAAGATGACGTGGCCTTAACGGTTACTCACATATTTAAATTCAAAATCAGGAGGGAAGTCTAACTGCATATGGCATAGTGGAGCTAACTGTAAGGAAACAAGATTAGTGATCATGGAGGGATGGCTTGACGGTTAGAAGTCCATTTTGATAGTTGTCATGAAGAAGTATAAATAGCAGAGAAGGTCTCTGAAAACCCCCAGACTTAGATCCAAAAAATTAGTTTTATCTACTTTATTTTCCCTTCCAGTTTTTACAGTTCTTGTTCTTTACATTTCTGTATTTCAAATTTCTGCACTGCACTTCGTTCGTAGGAGTAGTTTCAAGTAGTTTGTTGTTGTAAACCTTCACGAGGCTGATTTGGATCTTTGTAAGTCTTCCAATTTACTTAATGAAATATTACAATTGTTCTTCATTTAATCATTGTTTACTTAATTCTCCTAAACAAAGCCACCAGTAAAAGTTTTATTCATTGAGGCTGAAAGAACTAAAACACAATCGTTTGATAATTGGTTGACAATTAATATTCTGCAAGGACTGATTGATCCTTACTGGCACGCTCACAATTACAAAAAATAACCTTCGAAAGCCAAAAAGCCAACAGTTATAGGAGTTTCAAACTTTTTTCATTCTCAATACCAATTTGAAAACATGGATTTCATGTCCTAAACCACATTCTAAAGAAAAATTATTTACAAACAAAATTTCTTACACAACGAAAATGTAAAAATTATAAGTCATAATTAAGAGTGCTTTAGATAGAAATGAAACAAAGATAAAATAACAAATCTTTTTGTATAAAAATTGTGTACAAATCTTCTATTTGTATATCATTGTCCCATTCCAAAAGCCATCCCTACACGAGTAATTATTTGGTCTTCCAGGAATTTCAAGATGGTAGTGTGCCTATCTAGTAGTAAGGAATTGTGTAATTACATGGCCCAAACAAATAAGAACAGTATGGGAAAATGACCAAACATGATTAGTCGGGCAGAAATGCATCCTTAGGGACACTCAAGTGGCTCTTGAGATGGAGTTAGGTTAGAGACCAAATCGAAACCCTTTTTATACATTTGAAACTGAATTGTCATAATTTAAATAATTAGAGACTAAAATAACACAATTTAGTTACATACTTTTTTAAAACTAAAAAAATATTAACCCCATTAATTATTCAAAATAAATATAAAAAAAAATTGTGCTTTTTATCACTTTATTGATTGTTTTTGTTTGCGATTGCCATAGGGCAACTAATGCATGTTCTTTCTATTTGATGTATTCCTTTGTTATACATTTTGTTTGCTTATTTCATCAACTTCTGTAATAATGAAAGTATGCACATGCACTTGGACTTGTAGCATGGGCATGCCTTCTAGGAACAAAACTCTTATTTCATCAATAAAACATATTTTTGCTTATTAAAAGTAATTCACATATAACTTATTTGGTACACATATGTATTTTCAAAATATATTAAAAAATAAAAAACATATTTGATGAGTTGTCAAAGGAGAGGCAACTGAAGAGGTAGAGGACTAGAAGGTTAAAAAAAAAAAAAATTGTTTGAAAAATAAGTGAAACACTTTCTTTTTTTTTAATGTCTCAAATTTGAAAATAAGTGCCATTTTTAGAAACAAAAACAATTATCAAGTATTTGTGTTTCCATTGTTCAAAAAATAAAAAAGAAAAAAAAAGAAAAAAAAGAAGAAAACGTAAAAGTACTACCAAAAAGTTGTTTTGGGAGCAAAGTAGAAGAGGCTATAGTGAATTTTCCCCAACAATAAAGTACAAAAGACACATTAATCATTTATGTGATCCTTAATTCACATTACCTCTAAATATATACCTTACACGTAGAGTATATCTAATTATCAATATAAGGGGCAATTACACAAAAAAAAAAAAAGAAAAAAAAAGAAAAGAAACCCAGGGTTTAATCCTTGTAGCAACATAAACCCTGAATTTCTAATTTTATCAATTTAAATTATAATATTTTAATTTGCTTTCAATCTAAATGTTTATTTTTGGTAAGGGTATTTTAATCATTAAACTAAATGAAAAATAATATTTTAAATATGTCATGTACACTTATATTGAGTTTAATAGCTAAAATATCTCTTTTTTTGACAAAAAAATAAGAGTAAAAAATTGTGTACTTACATGGGCCAAAAAAATAAGAACAGTATGGGAAAATGACCAAACATGATTAGTTTGGGCACAAATGCATCCTTAGGGATACTCTAGCGGCTCTTGAGATGAAGTTAGGTTAGAAACCAAATCGAAACACTTTTCATACATTTGAAACTGAATTGTCATAATTGAGATAATTAGAGACTAAAATAACACAACTTAGTTACATACTTTTTTAAAACTGAAAAAATATTAACCCTATTAATTATTCCAAATAAATAAATAAATAAATTGTGCTTTTTATCACTTTATTAGTTGTTTTTGTTTGCAATTGCTATAGGGCAACTAATGCATGTTCTTTCTATTTGACGTATTCCTTTGTTATACATTTTGTTTGCTTATTTCATCAACATCTGTAATAATGAAAGTATGCACATGCACTTGTAGTATAGGCATGCCTTCTAGGAACAAAACTCTTATTTTATCAATAAAACATATTTTTGCTTATTAAAAGTAATTCACAAATAACTTATTTGGTACACATATATATTTTCAAAGTATATTAAAAAATAAAAAACATATTTGATGAGTTGTCAAAGCAGAGGCGACCGGAGGGGTATAGGACTAGAAGGTTTAAAAAAAAAAAAAATTGTTTGAAAAATAAGTGAAACGCTTTTTTATTTTTTTATTTTTATAATTTTTCAAAATTTGAAAGAATATGTCATTTTTTAGAAACAAACACAATTATGAAGTATTTTTGTTTCCATTGTTCAAAAAAAGAAAAAAAAAATAGAAAAAATGAAGAAGAACATAAAAGTACAACCAAAAAGTCGTTTTGGGAGTAAAGTAGAAGAGGCTATAGTGAATTTTCCCCAACAAACAATGATGTACAAAAGGCACATTAATCATTTATGTGATCCTTAATTCACATTACCTCTAAATATATACTTTACATATAGAGTATATCTAATTATTAATATAAGGGGCAATTACACACACACACACACACAAAAAAAAAAAAAAAAAAAAAAACGAACGAAAAAAAAAAGAAAAGAAACCCAAGGTTTAACTCTTGTAACAACATAAATGCTAAATTTTTAATTTTATCAATTTAAATCATAGTTTTTTGATTTGTTTTGAATCTAAATGTCTATTTTTGGTAAGGGTATCTTAATCATTAAAATCAATGAAAAATAATATTATATACACCTACATTAAGTTTAATAGCTAAAATATCTATTTTTTTTGTAAAAAAAATAATAGTAAGGAATTGTGTACTTACATGGCCCAAAAACAAAAGAACTGGGAGGGTAATTTATGTGAATAGTTTGGGCCGAGCTAAGTCCATTTATCTTAGACATTAGGCCGAACTACTAGCCGAAGTAAATGTTTAGATAGCACGGCCCTGGATTATCTAGGCCTCAAGTTGGTCAAAGATGGGCTACCAGGGGCCTGACCTAACTATCCCAGGCTAAACCTCGTAGAGGACCGAGGTGTCAGTAGGAAGGAGGATCGAGCTAAGGGTAGCTTTGCAGGGTGCCATCTCACAGCTAGGACTACTACGGTGTTGCCTAAAGCAGCACCGAGTCGTGTAAGCTTGGTTAAGTGTGGTACCAGTTGAGGTAAGAGTTGCAACCATTTCATTTGGTTGGCAGTGAGTAGGGTGTTATTAGGATATGCATTATCCTTAGGAGTGTGATTCCTAGGAAGACTCTGCTAAGGAGAGTTAGAATCCGGATTGTGCCAGGCAGAATCTATAAAAGCTCATGACAAGACCTATGCACAAGTATCACAATTCTTACTCTTAAATACACAGTGCTTTTTGTATATTATCTAATTGATGACTTAGGCATCGGTGGGGTTTCTATCACACACCCGTTGGCTAGCTCACGTTTGTATTTTCAGGAAGCAAAGTGACGACGTTTGGAGAAGTGCAAACTTGATTAACAGGTTTACACAAGAAGATTATATTGTGCTCGTATAATTGGCGCTGTTTGTGGAAAACTTTACAGAGAACAAACCTTTTGATCGAGCTTTTCTTTGATTAATTCCAATGGCGCATAATGAAGACTTGCCACATTCTGCTATCGATAGGCAAACCCCAGAAGGGGGCAGGAGGTGTGAAGGTTTGCTTTTTGTCCCACTCATGGCAAAATTGGATCCTCAACGATGAAACCGACGAAGAGACGGGCGAGAAAGACGAGGCTTAAGTCCACGTCGCTCTCAAAGCCCTGATAGACATAGGCGGATGATGGATTCTCAAGTTCTGGAAGATCGTGTAAGGGAGCAAGACGAAGTGATAGGGAGCAAGACGAAGTGGCGGCTGACATGGAGACTATGAAGCGCCAGATAAAAGGTAAAGAGGTAGCAGAAGAAGAGATAGGCAAAGACAGAATGCACTCTCGCCACTCAGGAGATCGTGAAAGGCAAGTCACACCATCTTAGACTGAAAGCAAAAGCCTCAGGACAGGCGACATGCGGTCAAGAACCTCTAGGACTCGTTAGTCCAGGTCTGAGAGAATGAGGACTGAAAGGTCTTGTATGAAGGGAAGTAGTTATTGGCCCTCGTATACGCACCAAACGACATATAGACATATAGAGTTGCCTAGATCGGCAGACTTGCGGATAGTGCGAGAAGAAAGGGCTCGAAGAAGAGAAGATCATTAGGGGCGCGACCCCCAAAAGGTCTCTGCTCTACAGCGGTTGGCTCCTAAAACACATAGAAGTATCGAGGTTGGAATGCCAGTACCACGCTTTACCTACGAACCAACAGACAAAGTGTTAGCAAGGTTGCAGAGCTCGCAATTCGTGCCGGCAGTAGAGAACGCACCATTACCCTTAGGCTTTCACCAGCCTAAGTTCACAACTTATAAGGGAAAGTCAGACCCCTACATGCACTTGAGCCACTTTTGCCAGGTCATGGCTGTATGCCGACGGAACGAGGCTCTAATGTGTATATTGTTTCCCTCAAGCTTAGGATATTTGAGCTTGACATGGTCTGAAAGGTTGCCAGAAGACAGCATAGCTTCATGGGCGCAACTTGCAGAGGCGTTTGTTACCAGGTTTAAGACAAACACCAAGACGCCGGTGGAGATAGACCAGCTGCTCTCTACCGACATGGGTGAGAAAGAAACACTAAAGTCTTACAACAACCGGTATTGGGAGACTTTTAATCAAATTGGAGATTGCCCTACAAACCTAGCTATTGCGCAGTACAAATGGGGTCTACCAGCGGGCAATGAATTGAGGGATTCAATGATAATGATGCCACCACTCACAATGGAGGCCCTAATGGAGAGAGTGCATTAGCACATTTGGGTAGACGAAGATGGCGCTCGCAGTAAAGAAAAGTTTGGCACAACAACGATATCGGACAAAAAACCTACGACAAAAGTTAACATGGTCTACTGGGAAGAACAACCGAACAAAAATGATCGGGGCAAAAGAGCCAACGGTGAGGACTCCCAGGCAAGGAAATTGAGAGTCCGCACCACCATCACCACGGTGTTCAATAAACCTATTTACTGGATTCTCAACGAGATACGCGACAAATCTTTCGTTCGACGGCCAGCCAAGTTGGGAGAAGCACAGAGGGGCTACGATAATAGGTATGGTTGCACCTTCCATGATGAAAAGGGGCACCGATCTGAGAATTGTACTCCATTACGGCAACATCTGGAGGAGTTAGTGGTCATAGATCACCTGGACCAATATATTGAAGGGGGAGCGCAGCCAGCCCCCTAGGACCACAACAGACCAGATAGGACGACAGTCGACAGTCCGTCCCAAGGAATAATCAATGTGATACATGGAATCATTGAGCCTGAATGAATATGTGAACTTTGAGGGATGATCAAGAAGGCTGAGCACATGAGAGAGGTACTGAGTGCACAACCTACTATGAAAAAAGAAAAAATTGAGGCAACAAATGTCATTACCTTCTCTGACAAGGACTTAGCACGGTTACAAATCCCTCACAATGACGCACTAATAGTTACTCTGCGTGTTAAGAATTTCGAATCAAGCGGATCTTGATTGACCAAGGGAGCTCATACGAGATAATGTACCACGAAACCTTTAAGCAACTCAAATTGGAGGACAAAGATTTAGCACCCGTAACATCTTCCTTAGTCAGCTTCAACTTAATGCTAGAATGGCCGGTTGACAAGATGATTCTGCCAGTCAAAGCAGGAACAATGACAAAACAAGTGGAATTTTGGGTATTGAAAGTCCCATCCACTTACAACATAATCTTGGGAAGAGCATGGTTGCACGCCATGCGAGTGGTAGCATCAACCTACCACTAGGTGTTACGGTTTCTCAATAAAGCCGTAATGATTGAAGAAGTCTTAGGAGACCAAATCATATCCAAGCAATGCTTCGTGACAGTGAATGGCAGTCAAGCTACCAAAGAGTTCGTACAAATAGTGGAGGAGCCAGAAAGTAACGAGTTGTTCGTGGACGTCAGCAAGGCAGCCGGACAAAAGGTAGTAGAAGATCTGGTGGAGGTCAAAATAGACGAGAAGATCCCAGAAAAGTTCTTTCTGCTCGGCTTATCTTTATCCAACACTTAAAGAATAGAGATCACAGAATTTTTGATCTCTAACATCGAGGTGTTTGCCTGGATGCCGTACGACATGCTTGGCATTGACCTAAACTTCACCTACCATCAACTCAATGTCCACCAAACTGCTAGACCAATAATACAGCAAACTCACCGATCGACACTTCACCACGCCGAGGTAGTGGCTGAGGAAGTGGGGAATCTACTAGAAGCAGGGGCAATCAGGGAGGTTCATTATCCCAGGTGGATCTCCAACACCGTGGTGGTGCCAAAAAAGAACGGCAAGTGGCACGCTTGCGTGGACTACAAGACAGTCAACAAAGCGTATCCAAAAGACAGTTTTCCTCTACTACGAATAGACCAACTGGTGGACTTAGCTGCAGGTCACAACTAACTTAGCTTTCTTGATGCGTATCGCAGTTATCATCAGATTGCTATGCATGAACCAAATCACGGAGTTCACAATGTTTACAACACCCAGAGGATTATATTGCTACAGGGTCATGCTCTTTGGCCTGAAAAATGCAGGGGCGACATTCCAGCGAATGATCACCAAAATGTTCGAGCCATTGTTAGGCAGAACAATGGAGGCTTACATAGATGACATGGTGGTCAAAAGCAAGAATGAAGGAGACCATCTCAAGGATCTTGCCGAGATGTTCCAAATTTTGAAGACCCACAAGCTGCGACTGAACGCATCCAAGTGCGCGTTTGGCGTGGGGTTAGGAAAATTCCTTGGCTTTCTAGTTAACAATCGAGGAATAGGAGCTGATTCGTCTCAGATCGAAGCCATTCAAGATCTCGAGAGGCCCAACACAGTCAAGGAAGTACAATATCTCATTGGTCTAGCAGCTGCGCTAAACCGATTCATAAATCGGTCATCCGATAGGTGTCGACCGTTCTTCCAGGCACTGAAGGCCAAGTTTGAATGGGATGACAAGTACGACCGCGCTCTAGAAAACTTGAAAGAGTACATAACCTCTCCATTGTTGTTGGTAACCCCAGTCCTAGGAGAGGAACTCTTTTTATACTTAGCAGTTTCCTAACATACAGTAAATGCAGTGTTGGTACGAGCTGAGGGAATACAACACCTACCTATCTTTTTTGTTAGCAAGACATTGCTGGGTGCCGAAACAAGGTACTTGCTGTTGGAAAAGTTGGCCTTAGCTTTGATGATGGCTTCAAGAAAATTAGCGCTCTACTTCTATGCCCACACCGTGATCATCTTAATGGCCTTCTCCTTAAAAGCCTTATTTGAAAGGGCAGACTTTTTAGAGCGAATACGAAAGTGGGCTGTGGAGCTAGGATAGTTCGACATCAAGTTCTGACCATGAACCACGATAAAAGCCCAAGCATTGGCAGACTTTGTAGCCGAATTTACTCCAGGAAGTCATCATGTTTGTTGGTCAACTTGACCAAGGCAACCGGACAAAGGGGGAAAAGTGTCGCCGGGACAGCGCAGCCCACGTAGCAAGTTGCTCAACTGCGCAGTAAACCACTCAACCTTGAAGAAAGAAAAGGAGTAGACCACACTACGACAAGCAAGGACTCATCTAAAAGTGAGGTCCTCAGACAGCCAGGTAGTGAGGACCAGACCATAACGACGGACAACAACTTAGAAGAAGATAGTGTTAGCGTCAATGCCCCTAATCCTAAGGCGTCATCAGATCCTCCACTAGCTAGAAGTTATTTGTAGGATAGATGTGGAAGCTCTTCGTAGATGGAGCGTTCAACAGGCACGGTGCAGGACTCGACATAGTTCTCATCTCACCAGATGGCTTGACCATTGAACAGGCAATCAACCTTGGATTTCTAGCATCCAACAACGAGGCGGAGTATGAAGCATTATTAGCTAGTTTGAAGTCAACATTTCCCATGGAAGCCATCGAGCTTATGGTATACAGTGACTCCCAACTTGTAGTCAACCAAATTTCGGGTGACTACGAAGCAAAGGATGATTGAATGGCCAAGTACTAAGAGTTGGTCAGAAAGGAGATCATGAAATTTGAAGTGGTTAGGATAGAGCAAATCGGCCAAGAAGAAAATAATAAAGAAGATGAGCTGACTGATTTTGCATCAATGACAGATACGTCTATCCCACACCCATTGTTAATAGACTTCTTGCCAAGACCAAGTATTGAAGAGCCTGAAGCGGCCGAAGTGTGCTGCACTGATCTAGGTCCTTCCTAGATGGACCCCATCATAGTATTTTTAAAAGACAGCATTCTATCTAAAGAAAAGAAGGAAGCCAACAAAATTCGCGCCAAATCACAGTGATTTTGGCTTTCCCCATCCCTGGCATTGTACTAGAAGTTCTTTACAGGACCATACTTGATGTTTGTCCATCATAACAAGGTCGAGGCATTCTTGTTTGAAATTCATGAAGGCGTGTGTGAGAGTCATTAAGGAGGGCAATCCCTGGCCTACCGAGCTATTTCACAAGGGTATTGGTGGCCGTATATGCAAACAGACGCAGAGAAGTACGTCAAGAAGTGTAAGAAATGTCAGAAGTGCGCACATCAAATACATTAACTAGCTAGAGAGCTCCTGCCTTTGACTAGCCCTTGGCCCTTTGCAATGTGGGGCTTGGATATAGTAGGACCACTCCCAACCATGCCGGTCAACAGGAAGTTCTTTCTCGCGGCAACGGACTACTTTACAAAGTGGGTGGAGACAGAAGCACTCGCATCTATCAAAGAAAAAGACGTCAAGAAGTTTGTTTGGCAGAACATCATAACCCGGTTTGGAATTCCCAAGGCTTTAATATCTGACAACGGTACTCAGTTTGATGGAAAAATCTTTAGGGGTTTTTGCGAAGAATACAAGATAGAATTTTATAACTATACGCCGGTGTAGCCCCAGGCCAATGGCCAAGCTGAAGCTTTCAACAAGGTCATCTTAAATGGTCTGAAAAAGAGGCTGGAAAAAGTAAAAGGCAAATGGGCTGAGGAACTTCCCCGTGTCTTCTGGGCATACCGAACTATATCTCGGCGGTCAACTGGCGAAACACCTTTTTCCTTGGCTTATGGCATAGAGGCAGTAATCCCCCTGGAAGTTGGCCTCCCCACCACTAGAAGCGAAAATTTTGATCCAGACTTGAATGGAGAGGCCATAGCCCTAGAATTAGACCTTGCAGAAGAGAGAAGAGAAAGAGCACTGGTACACATTGCCTTGTATCAACAGGAGTTTTCTAGGAAATATAATAAAGCAGTGCACCCAAGGCAATTCAAGATTGGAGATCGGGTACTATGCAAAGTAATGGACAACACTTTGGTACCTGGAGATTGCAAATTAGGACCTAATTGGGAAGGACCGTACGGAGTGATTGGTTTGGCAGGAAAATAGACATATCACTTAGAAAATGTGGACGGCAGAGCTATTCCAAGGCTATGGAACACGGTCAATCTCAAAGTATTTTATTTTTAGTTCTTTCTTAAACACTTGTAATTTTTCTTTTTAATATTCAATAAAACAAGCAGACATTTTTTTATGTAAAAATTCTTTCCTCTATTTGTAAAAATTGTTCGTACTCATTGCTCGACTGGGGGGCAATTAAGAAGGTTGGCAGGTTTGACCAATACTTTTTCATTCTTCAGCAGAGATAAGGATCTAGGCTCAAGAAGGTTGGCAAGTTTGACCAACAATTTTTTCATTCTTCAATCGAAATAAGGATCTAGGCTCAAGAAGGTTAGCAAGTTTGACCAACACTTTTTCATTCTTCAGCCGAGATAAGGATTTAGGTTCAAGAAGGTTGGTAGGTTTGACCAACACCTTTTTCATTCTTCAGTCGAGATAAGGATCTAGGCTCAAGAAGGTTGGCAAGTTTGACCAACACTTTTTTCATTTTTCAGCCGAGATAAGGATCTAGGCTCAAGAAGGTTGGCAGGTTTGACCAACACATTTTTCATTCTTCAATCGAGATAAGGATCTAGGCTCAACAAGGTTGGCAGGTTTGACCAACACTTTTTTCATTTTTCAGCCGAGATAAGGATCTAGGCTCAAGAAGGTTGGTAGGTTTGACCAACGCCTTTTTCATTCTTCAGCCAAGATATCTAGGCTCAAGAAGGTTGGCAGATTTGACTAACACCTTTTTCATTTTTTAGTCGAGATAAGAATCTAGGCTTAAGAAGGTTGGTAGGTTTGACCAACACTTTTTTTATTCTTCAGCCGAGATAATGATTTAGGCTTAAGAAGGTTGGCAGGTTTGACCAACACCTTTTTCATTCTTCAGCTGAGATAACGATCTAGGCTTAAGAAGGTTGGCAAGTTTGACCAACAATTTGCACCCTTTAGCTGAGATAAGAATCTAGGCTTAAGAAGGTTGGCAGGTTTGACCAACATAAGACTTTACTCTTTAGCCGAGATCAGGATCTAGGCTTAAGAAGGTTGGCAGATTTGACCAACAGTTTGCACTCTCTAGCCGAGATAAGGATCTAAGCTAAAAGAGGGTGGGCAGGTGTGGCCAACAGGTTTTTTCTTTAGCCAAGGTAGATATCTTAGCTAAGAAAGGTTGGCAGGATGAGGGAAAGCTGTTGAGCTTGGCCAGGTATGCAGTTAAAATGATACACTACAATAAAGGAAGAGCACAGTGACCAAGCAAGAAGTATAAAAACTTTTTTCATTGATTGAAAGGTGATTACAAGAGGTGGGGCATATAGCCCGGTTACATTTCACAAAACAGAAAACAAGCAAAACACAAGAAAAAAGGCTTCCTGGTCAAGCAAAAAAGTCATCAAGGTCGGTATCTAGGTCACCACGAACTTTGCCACTGGGCAGGCCGGCTCCGGCTTCAGCTTTCTGGGTTAGATCGGTCACGAGCACTCCGTCAACCGTACTTGGCATAGTTTGGTTGAGCAGATCCGCCTGAGTGGGTAGTGAAGATTGGCAACTGAGGTTAGTATTGGCAAGAGGAGCATTAACTGGGTCAGGGGTCTCCTCTTCCTCTTCCCTCTCTTGAAGGAACTTCTACTGGACTACGTTTGCATAGTCTGTCATATAGCTTGGTATGAAGTGGAAATGAGGGTTCAGGAAAATTTCGGAGTCATGCCCCTGACCGAGCTTTTCAACCGCAGCCTTTCAGCTGCACTTGAAGAATATGTCTTTGGCTGCTTCACATTGTTGGACATAGGTTTCTTTACCCTCCTTGAAACCCCAATCCTCATTGTCCTCCATCTTTTTCTTCTACTCCTGGATCTTGGCGTTCTTTTTATTTTCCAACTTGGCGAGCTTACGCAAATAGTTGTCTTTTTTCTCGGTGAAGGCTTTTTGCTTGTCAACCTTGGCCGTGTTGACTAGCTCGGCCAGTCGTTCATTTTCAGCAGCTACCTCGGCTTGCTTCGCCTTTACCTCTTTCAGCTCGGCCGCTTTGGCGTTTGAATTAGTCACGACCGACCGCGATGTCTTTTACAATTCAAGCACATGTTTATGGGCTACGTGGTTTTTTTGCAGGGCCTGCGGTTTAAATGAAGAGGTGTTAGGCTGCAAATCGAGCAAATAGTTGAACCGAGCAAATAGTTAAACACAATAGACTTAAATTAGCAAGTGGAACTAGCACCATGGACTTCAAAGCCGACCGAATGGCCTTGAGTTCGATCAAGTGGTTGTGATGCTCTATGTCCACTGGAAGGCAGAGGCTTTTTGAAAGGTTGAATACGAGCATGTGGTCATTCTCAGCAATAATTGAATCCTTGGTAGACACAACGCGATTTTTGTAGGACATTGCTGGTGCCCATTCAGAAGGAAAAGAAGGGCTTGCTCGACCAGACGGGCAGGCTCTGGGTTCGGCAGCATGGGATCAAGAAGCACGGTCTCTTCTTTATCCACCAAATGTTGTTGTTCGATCGACAAGATGAGCGCGCGGTTGTTCTGCCGAGACGTGGTTACTCTAGTGGTTGGAAGGGCGACCACTGTCTCGCGCGATTGACAGGAGGGTGCTTGTTCGGTTTGGACTTTAGCGGAGGACTGTTCGGTGATAAAAGCTCGCACGACCCTCTTTTTGGCCATCTCTTGCTCTTTGGTGAGGAGAATAAGGTTGATCTGAGGTAGGTTGGGATCCGGTTTAGGCGAAGACCCAAGCAAGAAGTTTGTGACTCTGCTTTTCCTCTTGCCACTATAGCGATACGATGGTACTACTCCTAAAAGCTTGGTCTAGTCGTAGTGGTGATACCGTAAGGCAGCTCGTAGTGCGGTTTGGTTAACGTAGGCATAGTCTGTTTTTAGCCAGTTTAGATTTGCAAAAAAGAAGTGTCAGGATGGCTGCCTAACGATGCAATTTTTAGAACGATCGAGCTATGCTCACCAGGGGTTTCTTTGTTCCAGTTGATGTTGTAGCCTGGTGTTTGGGCTTCTTGATCTTCAACATTACCAGAGACCCAGAGAAAATCGTTGTTGTTCAGATACTTGTCTGGCGTGCGCTTGACGATTTTCTCTCAGCCCTTTCTGATACGTAGGTAATGGACCCAACCGTCGTCATTTTGGCCGAGTGAGTACTGATGAAATAGCTCGGCCAATCCAAAGTTGAGACCGAGTCGGCAGTTTAGCTTGGCAATTCCATTTATTATTCTATATTTGTTTGTGGATAATTGGGTGGGACACAACCTGGTTTGCCTAAGAAACTCGCAGATGAGGGGCTGGACAGGAAACCGTAGCCCGGCCTCTACGATTGATATAAGGGTAAAAGAGACGAAGCCCGGTTTGTCCCAGGGCGTGGTGTCCAACTCAGCTAGCTCGAATTGTACATCGTTAGGGACGTTGTATTCCCTTCGGAACTTCGCTATGGCATCGGGCGAACTCACGAGGAATCGCTATTTGCCCATGGGTGCGGTCTTAGTTTGTTTATAAATAATCTGCTTGGCTCCTTTGCTCGGCGTCGATGTGAATGGTGTGCCTGGAACAAACCTAGTCTAAGTCTACAAAGTGAAGAACAGAGAATGTGTTATGGCCATATAATGACCGGGCTAAGGCAACAGTGTGTTAACTTATTTGTTTGATTGGGCGAGTGTGTGCTGCATGTAGCTCAACTAAAGTGTGGTCTGGGTTTTAGCTTGGTTGCTTGAAGGGCATGGCTTCTAAATTCGGCTACACACGTGGGGTGCTGTAACAACCTCGGTCCCTGATTAACGTTAACCCACGATTAATTATGCCTAATTAGTAATTAAGGTGAAATTCTGAATTAAATTACATGTATGTTGCATTATTTGTGTCTATATCTGTTTAACGTAGAAAGATCTGTTCATGTTTTTCTTCCGGTTCGTGAATTGAAGTCCTTATCGGCATCTGATACAGAAATTGACTTGATTTATGTGTTAATTAGAATTTTTAGAACTTTATGGTAGATTCAATTGAAATTCGATTTGGAATGATTAAATTAGTTTGACTTAGTGTTTATTTATTCACCTCAATTAATTATACTTTATCCAAGCCTATATTAGGCACCAATTGAGCCCCCACTCATCTCTTTTCTTTTCATTTCAACACATTTTGAGCCTATTCAAAGTAAGAAAATGTGGGAGAGGGAGAGTAGGGAGAAATGGAGCTCAAACTAAGAATTTGTTAGAAATTGTTGTCATTTGAAGAAGATTTGAGAGTTTCAACTTCAACCTTTGTGAATTCAAGTCTCTAGGTATGGAACCAAACTCTTAATTGTGTAATTGGGTTAGATCTTACAAGACTTCTAGTGAATTAAATGAATTCATGAGGGAATTGGGTTAGGAATGAAGAGTGTTAAACCATACCGTGCATGCATGCATATTTTCTCACATTTTGAGTTGAATTTCCAAGAATTCCCTCATGCATGTCTTGAATTCATCTTAACTTTGTGAAATCATCAAATTTCATGATGTTTTATAGCAGTTGATCATGTTTTGAGGAGCTTAAGGCCAAAGAAATTCATGCATGTTATGTTTATAAAACATTCATAAAGTTTAAGTTGAATCTTTGAACAATTGTCATGTTTTTGGGTCTTGATTTCATGAAATGATCTTCAAACCATGATATTTTGTGAGTTTCTAAATGATTTCCAAAATTTTGGCCCAAGAGGATGAGTTTTGAAGTGTTGGAATTGAGTTTTGAGCTTGAAGATCAAATCTGGAAATTCTAGATTTTGCATGCACGCTCGAGTGTAGGAGTTCACGCTCGAGCGAGCACTCTGAGTGCATGCACTTCCACTTGATCGACCAGAAGCTCGCTCGAGTATGAAATGCATTTACCCAGAAGTTCATATGTTTTGCAGCACGCTCAAGCGAGGAAAGTCACGCTCGAGCGAGGATCTAAGTCTCACGGTTGAGCGTGGATCGAGGGTCCGTCGAGCGTGAAAAACAAGCAACCAGTACTTTTTCCAAAGTTTACAGTCCGCTCGAGCGAAGGAAGTCACGCTCGAGCGAACATTCACATTTTGCATGTCCGCTCGAGCGAGGAAAGCCACGCTCGAATGTAGACCCTGTTTTCAACAAGTTTTGAAAAATATTTTCAAGTGCATTTTCGCATCCTCATTCCATCCTAGGCATTCCTAAGCCATGATTAAGACACCGTAATGGGGTTAAAGGCTAGAAATGCACTAAGAGCAATGAAATGAGTTATGTGCAATTCGAGCATGTGTTTCAACGTATGCATCTGTCATGTTATGTAGGTCACGCGCCTCAAGATAAGTGAATTACCCCCTCTACTCATCTAATTGGAGCCACCGGTTATCTGTGAGTAATAACTCCGTAAAGTTATGTTTAACTTTAATTATTTTCTGATGTTATGAAATGATAAGTTTTCTGAAATGTTATGTTTTGTATGAATGAATGATTGTCCAAATTTTCTTTGAAACGTAATTGTGGTATCCTTAGCAGAGGCCCTCGCCCAGGGGATATAATACTGTGGCTTATGGTCATAAGGCCCTAGCCCGGGGGACAATACCGTGGCACAGGCCCTCGCCCGGGGGAAACAATACCATGGTTGTTATATGAGATATGTCACCCTGTGATATCCCTGTTCCGTAATATGTTAATTGGTCCTTAATATGAGTATGATTATGTGTTTAATATGATTTTGTGTGCTATTATGTGAAAATATGTGGTTTTGAATTTCTAAATGTTCACCGTAGGAATATCTGTTTGATTATTTGCTTTGGAAATTAAATTGAAGCCCTTATCGGCCACAGAACCCGAAATTGATTGCGCCTTTGTGATTAGCGTAATTTTTAGAGCCTACGGTGAAATTTGATTGAAAATTGATTCGGAACAAATTAAATTGATTAAATTGATGAATTAGTGCCAAATTGTTTATTATTATTAAATTGGTGCTAGTGGAAACTTATGTAAAGAGGCACTATACACTTAATTGATGCACTTGAGCTCAAAAATCAGATTTTGGTGCCTTGAGAGAGAGAGGGCCGGCTATAGAGAGAGAGAGAGAGGGAGAGAATTGTGTAATCTTGGCTTAAGGTTGGGGAATTTGAAGATTAAACTCAAGAATTTGCTATAGTTTGGAAGGTTGAGCTCCTAGGTAAGGGAATTCATGAGTTTAATGTTGCAAATTGCGAATTCAAGTTTGATTAATGGTCAAGAACATGAATTAGTTTGATTATGAGGAAATTGAGTTGTATTGGTTAAATTTAAAGTCTTAGAACACATGCATGTAAGAAATTGCCATAAATTTCCATGTTTGAGCATAAAGTATGTGATCTATGTTGAGTTTGATTAATGACCATCTATTTGATCATCTCCTCACCAATTAAGTTGAAGATATTGTGTATATTTCACATGCAAGTGCAAATCATGGGAGTTTGAGTCTTGCATGTTTGAATCTAGTGTATTGGTGATGAGTTTGAGTTAATTTGAGACATGCATGTGATTAAATTGTGAAATTGAGCGTCATTGTGTTGAAATTTGGTTTTTATACCATGTTAGAATATGTATATGTGAAGTTTGAGCCAAAATCATGCATTTGGAACCTTTGAACATCAAATTGAAGCTCAAGAACATGTTTTGGAAAACCCAAAAAATTTGATGTCTGCTCGAGCGGGGAAACCACCGCTCGAGCGTGAATTTCGTGCTCCCAGTATTTTTTTGCAGGCTTGGATGTCCGCTCGAGCGGGGAACTATGTAGACAGACCTTCAGCTCGAGCGCCAGACTTCACGCTCGAGCGTAATTTTGATACATCTAGCACTTTTTGCAGACATGGTGTCCGCTCGAGTGGGGTAATTTCACGCTTGAGCGGGGAGCCATGTAGTGGGGCCTTCTGCTCGAGCGCTAGACTTCAAGCTCGAGCGTAAATTTGATGCATCCAGTACTTTTGCAAGCCTCAAGGGTACGCTCGAGCGGGAAAGTCCACGCTCGAGCAGGGACCCTGTTTTCTGAAATTTTGAAAATGCATTCTGTGTTCCGTTTTCCGTTCCTTTTCGCTTGCAAGCACTCTTAGGCATACATTGAGCATTATAATTGAGTTAAAGAGATAAGAATGAAGCCTAAAGAGGAATATGTGAATTAAAGAACGGATTGAATTATTTGTGACCCATATGTGTTATGTGATGTGTAGGGTCAAGCTCCAGGGCAAACCAACCAACCGATCACTGTGAGTAATATCTTAGCAGAGATATCTGAAATATGTTGTTGTCCAATTGCTTACTTCTATGTAAGTTTTATAAGTTCATTGATTCGATTGGTGGACAATGTTTGCTATACCAAATGAGTGGGCCAGAGGCCAGTCTGATCTGAATAATAGAATGAATGGGCCGGAGGCCGTTTTGATATGAATGAATGGGCCGGAGGCCGTTTTGACGTGAATGAATGGGCCGGAGGCCGTTTTGACGTGAATGAATGGGCCTGAGGCCGTTTTGACATGAGTGAATGGGCCAGAGGCCGTTTCGACATGAACGAATGAATGGGCCAAAGGCCAGTTTGTCATCTGAATGAGCCAACCGCCGTTTTGACACAATGAAAGTTTGAATGGGCCGAAGGCCAGTTTGTTTGGAACCGCAGTCACTTGACCTAAATTGTGTATATATGTTAAATAGAAATATGATTTGGGCCTAAGGCCGTTTGAAGCATGTTGTTCTACACACCGTTTGTATAACTCCTTTATTTGATATTATTCACTGGGCTTTCACTCACGCTCATTCATGTGTTTGTAGGTGAGCCAAGAGAAGTCCAAACCCAGCCCCAGTGAAGTTTGTAAGGAACAACAAAGGTTTTGAAGAGTCAGCCCTTGCGTCTCACGCACGAGACCCGTCTTCGCCTTTTGTCATTCTGTTTTATTTTGTTATGTGGGCAAAGTCTTGGAATATGTTGTATATAGTTTTCGTGGGTTGACTTAGATTTATATGATCCTATATGTACAGAACCTTGTGTAGTACATATTTTGTTGTGAGTTATTAATATACATATGTATGGTTGTTATGATGTGCCATGTAAGCACAACTTTATGGACAAAGTTTTAAATTGCTTCCGTTTGGCCCCCATTAACTCTGTTAAAATACGTTTGGATTGGTTTGAGGCCGTAGGTAATCTCATGATTACTGGCCGGTTATGTCCTTAACCCACGGGGGCGGGTTCAGGTCATGATACACCCGGTACCGGAAGTTCCAATATGGAACTTGATAAGCTTGACCAAAGAGATATGTTTATGCTATGGATGTGCCACACATGATGTGAATATGAATAAGACTATGACTCTGTTTTGCTACCTGATTATGATTCTGATTTGCTATGAGAATTGAAATCTGTTATGGGCATCATTCATTAAAAGTCTTTACTTTGTTATTATTCACTGAGCTTCCGCTCACTATTTATATTATGTATATAGGTGAGCAAGCACATGACCAGGCCCAGAGTTGACGGCCTATGTTTCAGTTTTTGTCAGCCAACCTTTGTGCCTCTCGAGGAGGTTCCGGATGAAATCAAGTTTTGTGGCTGTTTTTGTAATCATATTAGACTATGTTTGTTTGTTAAGTTGTGGGCGAGATTTTTGTTATATACGCCTAAGTGTGATATGTAAATATTATATCTTTGACTTCACTCGTAAGTTTATAAAAGTTTTAAGATCATCAATTTCATGTATGTCTGCACAGCTCGATGGACTATGTATATTTTGTATATTTGCTTCCACAGCCTCTATCTACATGTTAATCTGTCAAGAGGCCTTCGGTAATCCAAGGATTACTGGCCGATTACGTCGCTAAACCTATAGGGGCGGGTTTGGGTCATGACAGAGTGGTATCAGAGCACGTGTTTTACTGCACACACAGGTCCATACGAGCTTAGGATGTCCTAGTAAGAAATAGAGGCATTCCATCTGCATGTGTGAGTGTGTGGTAACCCAAATGGATATGAAAACTGAATGTAAATCTGAGCAAATGAATTGAAAGAAATGAATGAGATTATTCCTATGTTTATTATTATTTGGTGTCTCTATAGCAACATGGAAAATGCAAGAAGTGATCATGCAGTAGGGTCCTCGGAGGCCCGAATGAACAGAATGGTACAAATGCTTACAGCCCTGAATGAGGTGGTAATGCAACAACAGAGGCAACAACCTTTACCTCATCCACCTCTGCTGGCTCAAGTTGAACCGGACAACAATGATATTATCAATCTGACTCAGAAGTTTATGAAAATGAAACCGCCAACCTTTCTTGGTGGAATTGAACCACTCAAGGCTGAAACATGGTTGTTGGAGATGGAGAAATTATTTGAAGTATTTCCCTGTTCCGAAGTTCAGAAAGTTCTTTTGGCCACCTACACCTTAAAAGATGAAGCCCGTAGATGGTGGCTGTTAATTCGAGGTAGTAATGGGAAGATGACATGGACCCGCTTCAATGAGATCTTTTATGACAAATACTTTCCTCAATGCTTCAGGGATCAGAAAGTGTCTAAATTTCAAGAACTTAAGCAAGGGAAGATGTCTGTAGCTAAATATGAGGCTAAATTCATCGAATTGGCCAGATTTGCTCCTCATGTGGTCGACATGGATTACAAAAAGGCTCGAAAATTCAAAAAGGGATTAGACTTGGAAATGTATGACCAAGTAGGTGTACTAAAACTACCTACATATGTTGACGTCCTTTATAGAGCACTAATGGCCAAAGCCATTCTGGCGGCAAAGAAACAAACTACAATTCCACCGACTGAATGGAAAGGCAAGAGGGTCTGGTTTAATTTCAAGAAGGGCCGATCATTTTTGAAGAAGTAGAACACATGATCCTCCAGTAGTTCTGGTCAAAGTAGTGGATCTATACCAAACTGTCCGGATTGTGGCAGGATACATAGAGTATGCTATCGTGCATCTGGTGCTTGTTACCGGTGTGGCAAAGTTGGCCATATGATAAAAGATTGTCCACTGGGATTCGGGAATGCCAGTCACCCCGCAGCAAGTTCAGCTGGGTTTGTTTCAGTGGCCAGATCAAATACCAGAACTAATGCCAGGGCAACAACGGGAATGAAGCGTTGAGACAAGGGAGAGTATTCGCCTTGATGCCTGGGGATGTACAGAACACTGAATCAGTAATGTCAGGTATAATTTCTATCTGTGCTCAGAATGCATATGTGCTGATTGACTCTGGTTCCACACATTCATTTGTATCGCATGCTTTTTCTCGGAAATTAACTAGACCATTAGAACCTATGAATTGTTTGCTATCTGTATCTACACCGTCTGGAGGTTCTATGATATGTGCCTATGTTTATTCGGCATGTGATCTTATGATTGGCGAAATGACATTGTATGTAGATTTACTACCCTTGAACATCGATTATTTTGATTGTATTCTGGGTATGGATTGGTTGACTAAGTATTGTGCCACCATTGATTGTGCGAATAAATCTGTTGTATTTCGTCCACCCGGTATGCCTGAGTTTACTTTCACTGGGAATAGGGTAGTTCCTCTCCTATACATGATTTCATTTATGAAAGCTAAAAAGCTGTTAAGGAAAGGGTGTCAGGGCTACTTGTGTAGCGTGTTGACTGTGTCTTCGGATAGTGCCAGTGTAGAAACTATTCCTGTGGTTTGTGATTTTCTTGATGTGTTTCCCAACGATCTACCCAGGGATTTAATTGATAGGGAAATTGAGTTTACTATTGATGTAACACCTGGAACACAACCTATCTCCAAGACTCCCTATAGGATGTCCACTATTGAATTGAAAGAGCTAAAGGTCCAACTTCAAGAACTCTTAGACAAGAAATTTATCCGTCCGAGTACCTCACATTGGAGTGTTCCAGTGCTATTTGTTAAGAAGAAAGACGGGTCATTGAGGCTATGTATTGACTATCGAGAATTGAACAAAGTAACTGTCAAAAACAAGTACCCACTACCTCGAATTGATGACCTGTTTGACCAATTTCAAGGAGCCCAAGTGTTTTCAAGTTTTTGGGCAGCATTTTGATGGCTGTCACAGTGAGTGGGGGAAATCAACACGTGTCACGTGTCTCAGTGAAGACACGATGTCAAGAGCGTGAAAAGACGGGATGTACGACCGACGCAATTTTTGGAAACCGAGCGAAATTTGTGCTCGGTCAGTATGAGTATTTCCGCTTGGTTAAGCTGGATGGTTTGGGGGTTTGGTTGGCGTCGACTTTGACAGCTCGGTCAAAACTAGATAATCCCAAACATGTTGCACAGATGGAATTAAAGGGCAATTGAGAGGGTAATTTATGTGAATTGTTTGGGTTGAGCTAAGTCCATTTATCTTAGACATTGGGCCGAACTACTAGCCGAAGTACATGTTTGGATAGCACGGTCTTGGATCATCTACGCCTCAAGTCGGTCAGAGATGGGCTGCCAGGGGCCTGACCTAGTTATCCCAGGCTAAACCCCATAGAGGACTGAAGTGTCAGTAGGAAGGAGTGTTAGTAGGAAGGAGGATCGAGCTAAGAGTAGCTCTGCTGGGTGCCATCTCACAGTTAGGACTACCATGGTGTTGCCTAAAGCATCACCGAGCCGTGCAAGCTTGGTTAAGTGTGGTATCAGCTGAGGTAAGAGTTGCAACCATCTTATTTGGTTGGCAGTGAGTAGGGTATTATTAGGATAGACATTATCTTTGGGAGTGTGATTCCTAGGAGAACTCTGCTAAGGAGAGTTAGAATTCTACTAGGATTGTGCCAAATGGAATCTATAAAAGCTCATGACAGGACCTATGCACAAGTATCACAATTCTTATTCTCAAATACACAGTGCTTATTGTCTATTATCTAATTGTTGACTTAGGCATCGGAGGAATTTCTGGCACACATCCGCCGGCTAGCTCACGTTTGTGTTTTCAGGAAGTAAAGCAAAGACGTTTGAAGGAGTGCAAACTTGATCAAAAGGATTATACAAAAAGATTATATTGTGCTCGTACAAGAACAATATGGGAAAATGACCAAACATGATTAGTCGGGCACAAATGCATCTTTAGGGACACTCTAGTGGCTCTTGAGATGGAGTTAGGTTAGAGACCAAGTCGAAACACTTTTCATACATTTGAAACTGAATTGTCATAATTTAAATAATTAGAGACTAATATAACACAACTTAGTTACATACTTTTTTAAAACTAAAAAAATATTAACCCTATTAATTATTCCAAATAAACAAAAAAAAAAAAAATTGTGCTTTTTAACACTTTATTAGTTGTTTTTGTTTGCAATTGCTATAGGGCAACTAATGCATGTTCTTTCTATTTGATGTATTCCTTTGTTATACATTTTGTTTGCTTATTTCATCAACATTTTGTTTGCTTATTTCATCAACATCTGTAATAATGAAAGTATGCACATTCACATGCACATGCACATGCACATGCAGTATGGGTATGCCTTCTAGGAACAGAACTCTTATTTCATCAATAAAACATATTTTTGCTTATTAAAATTAATTCACAAATAACATATTTGGTACACATACATATTTTCAAAATATATTAAAAAAATAAAAAAACATATTTGATGAGTTGTCAGAGGAGAGGCAACCGAACCGGTAGAGGACTACAAGGTAAAAAAAAAAAAAAATTGTTTGAAAAATAAGTGAAACACTTTTTTCTTTTTTAATTTCTCAAAATTTGAAAATATCATTTTTAGAAATAAAAGCAATTATCAAGTATTTTTTGTTTCCATTGTTAAAAAAAAGAAAAAAGGGCAAAAAAAAAAAAAAAAGAAGAGCATAAATGTACTACCAAAAAGTTGTTTTGGGAGCAAAGTAGAAGAGGCTATCGCGAATTTTCGCCAACAAACAATAAAGTACAAAAGACACATTAATCATTTATGTGATCCTTAATTCACATTACCTCTAAATATATACTCTACACATTGGTCATGTTTGTTTGGGCAGACTAGATTAGGTTAGATTAGTATTCCCAAGATTAATAGTCTTAGGATTATGAATCTTTTTGAATTGTATATCATATCCTATGTTTGGATTGAGTTAGAATTACAATGAGGGATTAATAGTCCAGACTTTGGCTTAATTTTTCAATTTATATCCCATCCTTCTCTGTGAGATTAAATAATCCATCATATGTGAGATACTATATCCGGATGGATTGTTAGTCCGTAATTCAATTGTTTAACTAAATATCGGATTAATAATTTTATTAGACTATTAGTCAAATCCGAAGCTCATGGACACCCAAACAATCATGGCTATAGAGTATATCTAATTATTAATATAAGGGGCAATTACACACACACACACAAAAAAATAAAAAAAAAAAAAAGGAAAAAAAAACCCCAGGGCTTAACCTTTGTAACAATATAAATCCTGAATTTTTAATTTTATCAATTTAAATTAAAATCTTTTGATTTGTTTTCAATCTAAATGTCTATTTTTGGTAAGGGTATTTTTATCATTAAACTCAATGAAAAATAATATTTTAAATATGTCTTGTACACCTACATTGAGTTTAATAGTTAAAATATCTCTTTTTTTGTCAAAAAAAAAATAACAGTAAGAAATTTTGAACTTACATGGCCCAAAAAAATAAGAACATAATGGGAAAATGACCAAACATGATAAGTTGGGCACAAATGCATCCTTAGGGACACTCTAGTGGCTCTTGAGATGGAGTTAGGTTGGAGACCAAATTGAAACACTTTTCATATATTTGAAACTGAATTATCATAATTTAAATAATTAGGGACTGAAATAACACAACTTAGTTACATACTTTTTTAAAACTAAAAAAAATATTAACCCTATTAATTATTCCAAATAAATAAGTAAAAAAATTGTGCTTTTTATCACTTTATTAGTTGTTTTGTTTGCAATTGTTATTGGGCAACTGATGCATGTTCTTTCTATTTGATGTATTCCTTTGTTATACATTTTGATTGCTTATTTCATCAACATCTGTAATAATGAAAGTATGCACATGCACATGCACTTGCACTTGTAGTATAGGCATGCCTTCTAGGAACAAAACTCTTATTTCATCAATAAAACATATTTTTGCTTATTAAAAGTAATTCACAAATAACTTATTTGGTACACATATATATTTTCAAAATATATTTAAAATGATGAGTTGTCAAAGCAGAGGTGACAGAAGGGGTAGAGGACTAGAAGGTTTAAAAAAAAACAAAAAATTGTTTGAAAAATAAGTGAAACACTTTTTTTTTTTTTTTTAAATTTCTCAAAATTTGAAAGTAAGTGTCATTTTTTAGAAAAAAAAAAAACAATTATCAAGTATTTCTGTTTCCATTGTTCAAAAAAAAAAGAAAAAAAAAAGAAGAACATAAAAATACTACCAAAAAGTTGTTTTGGGAGCAAAGTAGAGGAGGCTATAGTGAATTTTGCCCAACAAACAATAAAGTACAAAAGACGCACTAATCATTTATGTGATCCTCAATTCACATTGCCTCTAAATATATACTTTACACATAGAGTATATCTAATTATTAATATAAGGGGCAATTACAAAAAAAAAAAAAAAAAAAAAGAAAGAAAGAAAGAATAAAGAAGCCCAGTGTTTAACCCTTGCAGCAACATAAATCTTGAATTTTTAATTTTATCAATTTAAATAATAATATTTTGATTTGTTTTCAATTTAAATGTCTATTTTTGATAAGTGTATTTTAATCATAAAACTCAATGAAAAAAATAATGTTTTAAATATGTCATGTGAGTTTAATAACTAAAATATCTTCTTCTTTTTCTTTTTTTTTTTGTTGTAAAATTGCTCTACAAAAATAGATAAATAGTTTAGATTGAAAATAAATCAAAAGATTATGATTTAAATTGACAAAATTAAAAATCTATAATTTATTTTGTTATAAGGATCAAACTCTAGGGTTTTATTTGTAATTATCCCTTAATATAATTTAGCACAATTTCAATTGTGTTGAATAAATTTTGTTTCAGCATTATTTTTGAAAATTGACAGAAGAAAGTCAAGCCATCTTGTGTACCAAAAAAAAAAAAAAATTTAAGGCATCTGATTTTAATTTGAAATAGATTCTCAATAATGAAATGCAAGAAATTTTAAAACCTCATCTCTAAATTTACCTTTAATGATGTCATAAAGAATTAAGTTTTAAATGGTTAATTTTTCAATTAATTAATAATTGACCTAAAATAGTCCACATCATTTTATATAACTTTGATATTTGAAGAATTTCAAGTTTTTATCCATTCCCAATTCAAATTTGGAGAACGTCGTTTTCACGTCTTAAACCATATCCAAGGACAACACTCTTCTTGTGTCTCTTGGCGTGGCTCGAGTAAGCTCAACTTTCTTAAAGAAAAAAAAAAAAAAAAAAAAAAAAGAAAGTTAATTCGATAATGCTACGTAGCTCAAATTTTGTGGCTCAAATGGCCAAAACGACTTCGTTTTGGCCATTTGAGCCACTTTTGAGTCACAAAATTTGAGGTACGAGACATTTTCCTTACACAAATAGATTTTAAAGTGACACAGATCACACACACAAATATATATATATATATATATATATATTTATAGATTTGATTCATATAAAATATTACAATGAAATTCAATAAATTATAATTATAGTAATGAAAATCAAATATAATATAATTTTTTTACGAAGAAACTCCCAAAATGGAAGAAAAAGTCCCAATTAATATATAGGGAATGAAAGATCTAAAAATTCTAGAGATATTGATTTGTGATTATGTATCACTTTTAAATAGTAAATAACAATCCCAATCAAACAATCAAGATAAATCGATACAACGATTTTAACATGGAAAAATCACAATTGGAGCGCCTCCAATTGTGATTAAAAGTCACGGGCTAAAGCCACAAAATAATTCACTAAGAAGCCACAAAACAATTTACTAAGAAGATACAAAGGAATTACACAAGTATATTCTCAATTACCTAGCGAATCCACACCTGAATCGAACCGACCTCTATATGCCTCTTCCAGCACCGTTTTCACCTTGAAATTGTCTTGCCCAACGTTGAATTCACAACGCCGATGTCGAATCCACGACGATGAGCCACTTTAAAATCCACCAAAGCTTCAGGCTCAAGTTCCATGGAATCCACCGAAGAACAACTCTCTCTTTCGTGAATAAAACAAACTAAACAAACTCTTTGATATAATCTACTCAATTCACGATTAAACTCTCACAAATATCAAAGGAAACAAGCAAAGAAGCTCCAGAAGAAAACCCTAATACCCAAGAAGAAGATCTAGAAGTTGTACCCTAAAACTTGACTAAAACGCAGCTTTCATAGCAAACAGAGCCGTGATCTTCGTTCGGGTGCAAGAATGTCCGCTCGAGAAAGAAAAAAAAAAAAAAACAACTCCCAGTACTTTTGCAAGCGAGTGAAACTTTTGAAAGGTTGCAATCTTCACTCGAGCGCAGGAACGGTAGCTCGAGTGGAAAAACAGCTCGATCCCCAACATAGTCAGCAAAGTAGCAAACATGATAGTATTAAGATCACAAACTCCTCTGCATAGGCACAATTCGGGTTAGATTCGTATTTAAGTACTCATAGCATCACTTACATAAAAGATCGAATAAAATTACAACTGAAAGGAGTTTTGTCAAATGGGATTGCCAATAACAAAAACCTAATATGGAATAAGCCCCACATGCAAGTGGAGAGATTCAAACTCTGTTGGTTCACATATCACATACTTTAAAGATTAAAAATATATATTTTTAGTTACATTTACACATTTATTCATGAATTTAACGACATCTACAAGTAGAGTTGGGTTGGAGACCAAACCAAAACACTTTCTATAAATTTGAAACTAAATTAATATAATTTAAATATTGACACTAAAATAACTAACTTGCCTATTTTGTGGACTATAATTTAAACACTGACACTAAAATAACTGTTAGAATAATAGTACCCAACTATATGGAAAATATAATTTAAAAATATGTAAACGGTTTTTGGGCAAAACTAAAACTAAAATAAATCGACATAATTATAGTACATAAATAGATAAAACCTGATCGAGTCGAGTGTGTGACACTCTTTCCTTAAAATAGATTTGTCCTCCCACCGGTGCTCAGGATTTAATGGACTTCTATCTCTCAGGGTACAACGATTAATGCCCTGCACTAGCAACATTACTATTGCAAGCCTAGCAAACTTCGTTGTGCATGCACTCTCTTTCTAAAAAAATTAGACTCAGGAAAATATGAAGAATAAATGAAAAGATGAAGAAGAAATGATGAATTCTCTATCTAAATTGAAGTGAGGGAGATGAAATTTATAGATTCCTCCGTGACTCTTCAAAAAGATTGTGACCCTTCAAAAGGACAAACTCTTCCATCTCAAGAGACACAACCATTGGAGTAAATTTTAATTCAAAATTTCCAACAATCCCCCACATAAATGAAATTTACGGAAAGGACATGCAACAACATACAGACAAAGAGAGAGTATCTTAAGGAAATACCCTGCATCGGGATAAGTAGCTTTTGGTTTTGAACCTTCTCTAGTGAAAGCCTATCAGACTTACTAGCTAATCAATTGTAGCGACCCTAATTTTCTTAAGTCATAATTTTATTATTATTATTATTATTATTATTATGGTTATTGTTATCTTATTTTATTTTTGGTTTTATTAATTGGGTGGTTACATGAAATTTAATGTGATATTTAATGAATTGAATGATGTAATTATTAATTGGGTGGTTACATGAAATTTAATGTGATATTTAATGAATTGAATGTTGTAATTATTAATTGGGTGGTTACATGAGATTTAATGGGATATTTAATGAAGTTAATGTTGTAATTAATACATTTAATGTATATATATTTAATCTTATATATATAGTAACATAGAAGTATTTAACTAGGTTGAAGAGATAAAAAGAAAATAGAAGAAAGAAAACAAAAACGAGAGAGAGAGAGAGAGAGAGAGAGAGAGAGAGATCAAAGAGAGGGACGGTGGCAAGGAAGAAAGAGGAGAGGGAAGAAAAGGAAAGATTAGGGTTTTGTTTTGGTGGCTCTATTAGTTTTCCAGATATTCTTTGATATTCTATAAAATATTGGGGTACTTACGTGTAGGTCCTATTAACTAGACTTATTTACCTACAGGTCCTAACTAATAAATTTAACACTATAAAAATAAGAGATTGATAAATTTATCACTATAAATTTATTCATAAAAATAAAGAGACTGATAAATTTATCACTATAAATTTATTCATAAAAATAAAAGACTGATAAATTTATCTTTATCACTTAATAAATTTATCAACAGGACTTAATGGGTAATAAGTCTCAAAAGTAGGACCTATTGGTAGTTTACCCTAAAATATTGTGAGTACAAAATCCACTTCTCTTGATTTATGTGTAATTCGTTGTTTTTACTTATTTATTTTTATTTGATTGATGTTAGTTTGATTTTGTTTTTACATAAAGATGATAGATTAATTTTGATTATTTTGATTAGTTGGGTATATGGATTTATTTTATTGCTGTAATCACACTCATGGTTATATGAAAATAAAATAAATTAGAAACCCATAGATAAATTCCTTATATTCCACAATGACTCCATGGATTGTTGTTTTATTTGAGTGATGGGAGAAAGAGTGTATAAAAAAGTGAGGATTATGAGAGTTGTTTAATGCCTTATGCCCGGCATTGTTATATTTGTCTCATGATGTTGATGAGATGTTATTTATATTGTTGCTCGTTCTCATGAGTAGACGAGTGCTTTGATTTACGCGCGTACGTATATGCTAACTATCCGGGGAGTGTGAGTCAAACTCGAGACGATATCCCCGTGCAAGTTTGGCTTCGGAGCAGTGTTAGATATACGGGAGGCACATGAGATATATGTGTAGGCCGGAAATGGAGGCCGAAGTGGTGGAGTTAAGGTACAAAGAATTTAATTATGAGATGATTGTTATAGTGTGTATTGTATTGATTTGTACAGGTTGAAAAATAGTATACGACCTCAGTAAATTATGAAATTGGAGCAGAGGCATGTATACGTGATTCTAGACAACTTTTGTGTTTTAAGTTGTTATTAAAAAGATCGATTAGAACTTGTAATCGGATGATCTTGATTATTGTAGTTTTGATTTATTTTGGCAATACAGAGTTTAGAGGTTGTTTTTAGGAAATTTAATTCTGTACAACTTTCGTCCTTTGAGTTTTGATCAATTCGAATTATTTAAGCATGAAACGGTGTATTTTTTTATACTTCTTTAGCAAATTGCTTATGGTTAAATTATACTAACTTTATTTTGCAGGATGGTGGGTCTTACTAATTTTTTTTTATGCAGGGCTGACCCACTATATTTCTATTTCTATTTTGTTTATTTTATAATCAATTTATATTTCGTTGTGTACGGGAAAGAAACTAAATGCCACTGTATCTTGAGAAACTACCCATTTGTCTTGGTGCAGTTGGAACTACTTGTCTTGTCCCGTAACAAGAATTAAATGTATTTTTGTTTGTGTCTGGTGAACACGTGGGTGTCAATTCTTGTACTCATACCAGTATACCTGTATACTGACCCGTTTTCTCTCTTGGCAACTCGGGTGTGTTCTGTTTGAGCGCAGCCGAGCTTCCTTTGCAGGATTAGTTAAGGCTACGGTGGTGACGTGGAATTACTTTAGCTGTTGGACTTCTCGTTTGCATTTCTTTTGTTTTCTTGAGCATAGGATTGATATTAGTTTATGTATTTATTATTATTTTTTTTGATGACTTTAGTATGGGAATAATTTGGCATGGTTTGTAACCGTACTTTATTTAAGATTGTCTTGACTATTTATTGTTACCTTGATATTGAGGTATTGGTTAGTTATGAATTTATGGTGAATGGTTTGGTTTGCGTTTAGTTTTTTTGTTTCACCCCTAGGATTTGGATGATGAAATATTGATTGGGGTTAGTCCTAATATAATATTTAATTGTTCGAATTTTGGGGTGTGACAGTTTGGTATCAGAGCCCTAGGTTACCCTAGACTAGTGGGAGTTTAGGTGATCCTCGGATTGTGGAAACATGGGTTAGCTAGTTTATTTTGGTGGTTGAGTTTATTCTAAGTAGTTTTGAACGAATTCTTTTTGTGTGTTTAACTTGAAGGTGATGGCTGGAAGATATCTTTAATCCTTTTCAAGAACCCATCAGAATACTTTTTGCTACTAGTGCCTCTTATCCTTTCATATCTATACAGTTTGTAGAAAGAGAACATATTGCAACTACCTCATTATTTAGACTTATTCGTGTTGAGACCCCTTTAGGAGGGGCGGTTACTCTTTATGAGATGTGTAAAGATTTTGAGATTGACTTTGCGGGCAAAGTCTTGTATGCGGACCTAATTGTTTTAGGGTTTGAGGGGTTTACAATTATTTTGGGCATGGATTGGCTGCGGAAACACTTTGTGACTCTAGATTGTGCTAGAAGGACTGTAAATATAGATATTCCCGGTATGCCACAGCTTACCCACACCTCTAGAGATGGAGAAGAGTCGGTGATGGCAAGTTTTCTATGCTCGGTAGAAATCCCTAAGCAGGATATTAGTGAGGTAGATGTGGTGCGTGAGTTTGAGGATGTATTTCAGAAGATACCTGGACCTCCACCCCGACGGGTAGTAGAATTTCGCATTAACCTAGTGCCGGGAACTGCACCGATTTCTAAGGCAGCATACAGAATGGCGCCTAAGGAGCTGGTGAAGATGAAAAAGCAGCTGGAAGAGATACTTCAGAAAGGGTTCATTCATTCAAGTAACTTCCCGTGGGGAGCACCCGCGATCTTTGTCTCCAAGAAAGATGGCACTCTCCGTATGTGTATAGATTACAGAGAGCTAAACAAGGTGACTATGAAGAACAGGTATCCGCTACCTAGAATTGATGACTTGTTTGATCAGTTGAAGGGGGCAGCCATTTTCTCTCAGTTTGATCTCAGAACGAGTTACCATCAGATGGGTGTATCAGAGGAAAGTATACCGCTTACTGCTTTTCGGACCCGGTATGGGTTGTACGAATTTCCTGTAATGCCTTTTGGTTTGACCAATGCTCCTGCCTATTTCATGGACTTTATGAATAGAATTTTTCAACCGTATCTAGATAAGTTTGTGATTATCTTCATAGATGATATCCTGGTGTATTCTACGAATAAGGAGGAACACAGAGAACACTTGAAAGTCGTGTTGCAAACTTTGAGGGAGCAGCAGTTATACGCTAAGTTCAGTAAGTGTCACTTTTGGGAAAAAGAAGTTCGATTTTTGGGTCATGTTGTATCCAATCAAGGAATAACAGTAGATCCTGAGAAAGTGGTTGCGGTCAAAGAATGGAAGCAGCCCACGAACCCTACAGAGGTGAGAAGTTTTTTTAGGACTAGCTGGTTATTACAGGAGATTTATAGAGAAGTTTTCCACTATTGCAGTACCCATGACCAGGTTGACCCGCAAGAATGTGAAGTTCGTATGGACAGATGATTGTGAGAAAGCTTTCTAGGAGTTAAAGCAGCGGTTGACTACAGCACTGGTGTTAACTATACCGGTACAAGGGGAAAAGTTAGTAGTGTTTACTGATGCGAGTGGAACTGGGTTGGGATGTGTATTGATGCAACATCAGAAGGTTGTATCTTATGCTTCTCGACAATTAAAACATTATGAGAGACGATACCCTACTCATGACTTAGAGTTGGCAGCAGTTGTTTTTGCGTTGAAAGTGTGGCGACACTACTTGTTTGGGGAACACTTTGAGTTGTACACAGATCACAAGAGCCTCAAATATCTCTTTTTTCAAAAAGAGTTGAACATGAGGCAGCAGAGATGGGTTGAATTCGTCAGTAGTTATGATTTCGAGATCCTTTATCACCCGGGGAAAGGAAATGTGGTCGCTGATGCACTTAGTCGACAACATGGGGTTATAGCTTCTTTGATGATTCAGGAATGGAAGTCCTTGGAGTTAATTTCAACGCATGATGTTTAACCAATAGAGAGTGCTGAGAAGGCATACATGGGTAGTTTGACCGTGCAGCCGACGTTACTAGGTAAAGTTCGTCAAATGCAGAATTTAGATGGGATTCTCGTCAGCAAGGTCGATGACCTTGTGGTGGATTTGATTGATGATTGCCCTACTGATTGGTCTGTGGACTCAGATGGGGGATTGCGATTCAAGGACAGGTTGTGTGTACCTAATATTGTTGAATTGAGGAAAGAGATTATGGATGATGCCCATAGGTCCCGATATACCATTCACCCTGGTGGGACTAAGATGTATCATGACCTGAAGAGAACGTTTTGGTGGGAAAGTATGAAGAAGGACGTAGGAGAGTATGTTTCTCGATGTTATGTGTGCCAACAGGTTAAGGCAGAACATCAACGACCGTTTGGACTGTTGCAGCCTCTTGAGATCCCTACTTGGAAGTGGGAGTGCATCTCTATGGATTTCGTGGATGGATTGCCACGGTCTAAACGAGGCAATGAATCTATTTGGGTGATAGTGGATCGACTCACAAAGTCTGCACATTTTATTCCTATCAGTGTTTACCGAACTGCGGATAAACTAGCTAGGCTATATATTCGGGAGGTGGTGCGACTTCATGGCGCACCCGTTTCTATAGTTTCGGATCGTGATCCGTTGTTAGGGCCAGAGTTGGTGAGGGAGACTACGGAGAAGGTAAATATTATTCGGGAACGTATTAAGACTGCGCAAAGTCGTCAGAAGAGTTACGCTGATAGAAAACGTAAGGGGATTGAGTTGAATGTTGGAGATTTCGTGTTTTTGAAGGTCTCACCGATGAAGGGTATCATGCGATTTGGAAAGAAGGGAAAATTGGCACCTAGATTTGTGGGACCATATGAGATCTCTGAGAAGATTGGTAATGTAGCTTACAAATTAGCCCTACCACCTACGTTATCTATGATTCACAATGTGTTCCATGTATCTTTATTGCGGAAGTGTGTACAAGACCCTTCCCAAGTAGTATCACCAGAAGTATTGGAGATTAGTGACCATCTAACATATGTGGTGCGACCGGTTACTATTCTAGATCGAGATGCAAAGCAGTTGCGGCGCAAGAAAGTGAACTTGGTGAAAGTGCAATGGAGCGAGGATGAGAACGATATTACCTGGGAGTTAGAAGAGAAAGTTTGGCGTATGCACCCGGAACTTTTTGCTTAGTACTCTCTCCTATCGAATCTCGGGACGAGATTCTTTTAACGTGTGTATATTGTAGCGACCCTAATTTTCTTAAGTCATAATTTTATTATTATTATGGTTATTGTTATCTTATTTTATTTTTGGTTTTATTAATTGGGTGGTTACATGAAATTTAATGTGATATTTAATGAATTGAATGATGTAATTATTAATTGGGTGGTTACATGAAATTTAATGTGATATTTAATGAATTGAATGTTGTAATTATTAATTGGGTGGTTACATGAGATTGAATGGGATATTTAATGAAGTTAATGTTGTGATTAATACATTTAATGTATATATATTTAATCTTATATATATAGTAACATAGAAGTATTTAACTAGGTTGAAGAGATAAAAAGAAAAGAGAAGAAAGAAAACAAAAACAAGAGAGAGAGAGAGAGAGAGAGAGAGAGAGAAATCAAAGACAGGGATGGTGGCAAGGAAGAAAAGGAAAGATTAGGGTTTTGTTTTGGTGGCTCTATTAGTTTTCCAGATATTCTTTGATATTCTATAAAATATTGTGAGTACAAAATTCACTTCTCTTGATTTATGTGTAATTCGTTGTTTTTACTTATTTATTTTTATTTGATTGATGTTAGTTTGATTTTGTTTTTACATAAAGATGATAGATTAATTTTGATTATTTTGATTATTTTATAATCAATTTATATTTCGTTGTGTACGGGAAAGAAACTAAATGCCACTGTATCTTGAGAAACTACCTATTTGTCTCGGTGCAGTTAGAACTACTTGTCTTGTCCCGTAACAAGAACTAAATGTATTTTTGTTTGTGTCTGGTGAACACGTGGGTGTCAATTCTTGTACTCATACCAGTATACCTGTATACTGACCCGTTTTCTCTCTTGGCAACTCGGGTGCGTTCTGTTTGAGCGCAGCCGAGCTTCCTTTGCAGGATTAGTTGAGGCTACCGTGGTGACGTGGAATTACTTTAGCTGTTGGACTTGTCGTTTGGATTTCTTTTGTTTTCTTGAGCTTAGGGTTGATATTAGTTTATGTATTTATTATTTTTTTTTTTGATGACTTTAGTATGGGAATAATTTGGCATGGTTTGTAACCGTACTTTATTTAAGATTGTTTTGACTATTTATTGTTACATTGATATTGAGGTATTGGTTAGTTATGAATTTATGGTGAATGGTTTGGTTTGCGTTTAGTTTTTTTGTTTCACCCCTAGGATTTGGATGATGGAATATTGATTGGGGTTAGTCCTAATATAATATTTAATTGTCCGAATTTTGGGGCGTGACATCAATGGACGTGATGCCTTGAGTTGTTCAGCCGTTTGTGTAAGCCAAGACAATAGAATTCACACAAAATATCTCTAAACACAGCTTAGTTCTTACGGTTGTGCCCGTTTTGGCCTTGGGCATGTCCTGGTGTTTTATGAGTGCTTTAGAAAAATTAGCCTTATCAATTCTCATAGAAGTGTCCCTTCAAACTATAGGTGATCCTTATTTTGAGTCTCTTAAATACTCCTCTTGAAATATATCCCTCCAGGGTTTTCAAGACATAAGTGATCATTAAAAGCATAGCTTACCCTAAGTCTCCTACATATAACATATGTTGCAGTTATCACTCTCATCATAAGAATGGATATGAGATAGACTCCTTTAGTGATTGCTGGCGAGCCACGCATAACTTAGTTGTCCCTTTAAATAGTTTTTGGGATCTCCAGTTATCTAAGTAGGGTTACCATTATAATGACTCTGATGTAATAGGCTTTAATCACATTTCCCTCGATGAACTTTCCCTCATTTTCTCTCTGGTCAAACTTTTTGTTTAACGGCTGCTATTTTTCATTTGACTTTCTCAGTTGTATATTATTCAGTAGTTAGTGGATCCATTATATTATCCTTAGATAATATTCACAATTGAAAGCAAATGTCCTACGGTATTAAGTCTTTGATTACATCGAGACTTACCGTTACTCTATGTCACTCCCATTTTCAAATTTTTATAATAAATATAGAGTTGTTCCTTAGGAGTTAATGAAACCATTTTTGTTTCTACTCCAACTTTGTCCTATAGAAAGAATTGAGATTCTTTGTGAACCTATTATCGAAACCGTTACTTTGATAAGGAAACTTAATTTTTCTTGCTGATGTATAATTACACAAAAATATTAATACACCTCCAAAATTCTAAGGTAAATCAGAATATATCATTAATTGGCATGCTTGAACTAAATAACAAGATGTAAATTCCTTTGTGAATATAATCACAATACTAATTTGTTTAAAATACAATTAGACTTCATAACTTTCTTTTGCAGTACAAATAAAAAATGACTAATACTGGTTGTGGCCATAACACTTTGTCAAATAACATTTCTTTAACCATACATTTTTTTTTTTTTTTTTACTGCAACCCTTAATTCCAATATCAACATGGAATATAAATATCACCATATAATTACATTTACATCTTATTTTTCTTATCCAGTATTGGCGATTACGTCGACAATTACCAAAGCGTCTTTCACCCATGAAATATTTTAACTCATATAATATTTTACTACGGAGTTATTGGTCACCACACCAATTTCACAGTCATTATTTCAAAGAATAGTTAGAATTCCTCTTATGTCAAAACACATAAGTTCACATTTTTATCAAAACTTTAATAAATAATTGAAATCCATTTATAATACACCACATACCAAATTGATATATCAAATATATTAATCAATGACATCATATCACAAAGAATTGCAAACATTAATTATCAACTCTATAACATATGTAGGAATAAAAAAACTTTTATATATAAAAAGTTTTCTATATAGACCATCATAGCCATCATGGCAAATACCAAACAAAGTACAGATGGAAGACAATTAACACAAAGCACATAAACAGAGAAATCTGGTGCCATAGAAAGTCTTCCAAAATGCCACAAAGAACAGAGTGAAGAAAGAGAGAGAGAGAGAGAGAGAGAGAGAGAGATATATATGGCTGTTTAACTTATGCAATCTAATGTCCGGTCGCATCATGTACCTCTCTGTCTCTCTGTGGTTTTCTTTATCTATTCCTCTCTATACACTGATAGTACACGAAAGTACACTGTAATCACGTAGTAAAATTCAAAGTTGCATCATTCCATCTTCAAATAAACAATGTACAAAAATAATTGATTTGAACAAATCATTTTTTAATACCATATAATCGAATGATGACTAACATAACACAAACAAATATTTATCATGGTAAGTCGCTACAAGTTTCCAGTTATACAACAATAATAATTGCATATAAACTATTAACAACCATTAATCAATAAATTTGAATATTGAAGAAAAAAAAAATATGATGGTCCAACATATTGCAGTGCCACCGGCTTATGCAATTCACCATATACAAATAATAAATCAATTATATTTTCCAAAAAACCATAAACAAGATCAAGTTTGTGTTAAGATTGTTTGAAAATTAGTATCAAACTATATGAAAAATATAATTTAAAAATATGTAAACGGTTTTTGGGCAAAACCAAAACTAAAATAAATCGACATAATAACGCAACAAAACTTACAGTACATAAATAGATAAAACTTGATCGAGTCGAGCGTGTGAAACTTTTTCTTTAAGACAGATTCGTCCTCCTACCGGTGCTCAGAATTCAATGGACGTCTATCTCCCAAGATACAATGATCAATTTCTTGCACTAGCAACACTACTATTGCAAGCCTAGCAAATTTCGTTGTGCATGCACTCTCTTTATAGAAAAATTAGATTCAGGAAAATATGAAGAATAAAAGTGAAGATGAAGAAGAAATGACAAATTCTCTATCCAAATTGAAGTGAGAGAGATGTAATTTATAGATTCTTCCACGACTCTTTAGAAAGGTTGTAACCCTTCAAAAGGACACACTCTTCCATCTCAAGAGATCCAACCATTGGAGTAAATTTTAATTCAAATTTTCCAACAATAACTAACTTGCCTATTTTGTGGACTAAAAAGGCAACTAATAACCCTATTAATTGTTTCAAATATTTTTTTGGTTTTGCAATTGCCATAGGGCAACCAATGCATGTTCCATTCTGTTGGTTATTTCATCAGTAAAAGACTTGATAAATGAAAAGTGTGCACGTGCTTGGCTTGTACTTGTTTTATATATGCATACCTTCTAGGAGCATACTGTAATTACTTGATCATATCCAGCTTAGAACCTGTTTGGAAAATTTTAAAAAAAAAAAAATAGTAATTTATTGGCTAAAATATAAGGTAAAAAAAAATTAGAAAAGACTTTTTAATTTTTTACGAAAAATAAGTAAAAAGTAGAGTGAATAGTAAAGAATCTTTGATTTTTTGTATGAATTAAATTACTTTTTATATTTTAACTTTTTAACTAAAATATTTATTTTCCAAACGCACCTTTAATTAGGTGTCTCATTTGAAAAATAAAAAAGTTGGAACCAAATTGGTGTATAGTTTTCATGGGATCCACAGTTGGAGTTTCTTTCATTTGTTGTTTGTTTTTCAAATCTCACAACAGTCCAGCACAATAATACAACTTACTTCTATATAAAGCTAAGCTTAGAGACACTTTAGCAAGCCCACATTTTACTGTTTAGTCTTGAAGGTGCTAAAGGGGGCTCTTGCCACTGAGAAAAAGCCTCATGCTATTATCGACTTTCAGCTTGCAAAAAACTTACACTAAACAGATATATAGGTGATACATTTAGCTTTCACTTTTATCTATATAAAGTTTCAGCTTAGAGAAACTTTAGCAAGCCTACCTAGCATTTCACTTTACTGTATCTATCGTTGAAGCCCTTATGGAGTCTCTTGCCACTAAGAAGCCTCATGCTATTTTTATCCCATTCCCAGCTCAGGGACATGTTAACCCAATGATGCAACTAGCAAAGCTTCTTCACTCAAGAGGCTTCTATATCACCTTTGTTAATACTGAGTTCAACCACAGCCGTTTGGTCCAGTCCAGGGGTCCCAACTCGGTCAAGGACTCGCCTTTTTTTAAGTTCCAAACCATTCCTGATGGGGTGCCACCATCTAACCCTAATGCCACCCAAAGTGTCACTGCCCTCTTGTATTATACTCAGAAACACAGTTTGGCCCCACTTCGTGAACTGATCAGAAAGCTCAACTCTCTGGAGGATTCGCCTCCGGTTAGTGTAGTTATTTCTGATGGAATCATGAGCTTTGCTATTGAGGTGGCAGAGGAACTGGGCATACCAGAGTTTCAATTCTGGACTGCTTCCTCATGTGGGTTCATGGCCTATCTTCAGTTTGTGGAGCTTACCAAAAGAGGCATTTTTCCTTTGAAAGGTATAGTCCGGTTCATCTATGATTAATTTGTATAGTAAGTTATGAAATATAATTCTTTGATTGGTTAAAAAATTGTGGACATGTAAGTGTAAAATTTAAGAGCAGTAATGCTAGGTATCATGAAAAACCTTTCATGAAAGCTTTGTGACCCTTGAATTACATTTAAAATAAAGCACCTCACACTAATCAAGGTAATCCAAGGATCATAAATCTTTCATGAAAAAATTTTCATGATCCTTAACTTTTCTCATTTAAGAGTCCAGGTTCATCAATGGCTAATTTGTGGACATGCAAGTGTGGGCACATTACTGATACGTCAATAAGTGAATAAGGCAAAAGTTCTTTTTAAAAAGTAGGATACTAGTATAGTCGGACACATCCATAAAATATATTTTTATAATTTATAATAGTACGTAGATGATATATAATAATTAAAAAATAAAATGGAAAAATAATTAAAATATTTTTGCAATGGTCAAAAAAAGAACCCTAAGTATTTTTTAATTTTGATAATTCTAAAAATATTCTATATTTAAAAAAAAAAATTAGAAATAGACTCAACATAATATTTCTAGTACTTTTGTATTTAAAAAAAAAAATTTGACATTTATGCCTTGAAGTACCTACAAAAGTACTAGAAATATTTGTTTTTTTTAATTTGTTTTCTTTTCTTTCCTTTTCTACTTGTTTGATTGGTTGCTCGCCAATCTTGGACTGTGTGCTTGCATATGATAGGGTTTGCTCTTCGGTGCCAACCTAGTTAGGATTGTTGAGTTTAGCTTTGATACTCGTTGCACCTCCCATCCTTATTGTTGCAAGCTTTGTGTAAGTTTTTGCTTTTTCATTTATAAAATTTTCTTTTGTTGATAAAAAAAAAAAAAAGTACTTAAAATATACCCATCCCGTACACAAAATGTATCCATTCCATACTTGCCCCTTTATTCATGTTGTACCAAAGTCATACCTAAAGTATTTCCCGTATGTAGTATGCATGTGACATATCGATACCCATGCCCCATACCAGTATTGTATACATATGATAATATTTTTGGAGTACCCATACTTTATAGTTCAAGTATTGTTGACGTACAAAATGCTTCAACATTTCACTAGCCAAATACGATAAAAAGATTCTAGACATCTTACTTTTGTTGCATCTTTGAAAGTATTTGGAGTCTTCTTATTTCATGAGACTTGAGATCATGGTTTTTCATTGATTGCTTTATGTGTTTTTCATGAAAATAAGAATATGCTTTACATGCCATTTTACTTTTAAGAAGTTGTATGAAATGATTTAGCAAATACTGTCATTCGTTTCACAGATGAGAACGACATCACTAATGGCTATCTCAACACTCTGCTAGACTGGATACCAGGAATGAAAAACATGCGAATGAAGGACATGCCAAGCTTTGTCAGAAGTACAAACCCTAACGATATCGCCTTCAACAGATGGTTAGAAGAGGCACAAAACAATTTAAAATCCCATGCCATTGTATTCAATGCATTCAGCCAATTTGAGCATGAGGTTTTGGAGGCAATCACATCTATATTCCCTCGCATATACACCATTGGCCCCCTCTCACTGCTTTGCAAAAGCTTGCCAGAGAACGAAGTGAACTCCAGAAGGTCAAGCCTGTGGAAAGAGAGCAATGAATGCACTGATTGGCTTGACAAACAGGGGCCCAACTCAGTAGTTTATGTTAACTTTGGTAGCATTGCTATCATGAGTGACAAGCATTTGGAAGAATTTGCATGGGGGCTTGCGAATAGCAGGTACCCATTTTTATGGATTGTCAGATCTGATCTTGTGATGGGTGAGTCAACAATGTTGCCAGAATCATTCGTTCAGGAGACTAAGGATAGGTGTTTGATAGCGAGTTGGTGCCCAGAAGATCAAGTTCTGTCTCATCCATCAATTGGAGTGTTTTTGACTCACATCGGGTGGAACTCTACATTGGAAGGCGTTTGTGGAGGGGTGCCAATGATTTGTTGGCCATTTTTTGCAGAGCAACAAGTGAACTGTAGGTATGCTTGCACCACATGGGGGATAGGCATGGAGATCGAACACAATGTGAAGCGAGAACAAGTTCAAGATCTTGTTAGCAAAATACTTGAAGGAGAGGAAGGAAAGAAGCTGAGGAACAAGGCCATGGATTGGAAGGAGAAAGCGGAAGCTGCAGTGATTGAAGGTGGGTCTTCTTATAATAATTTCAATCTACTTGTGGAGGAGCTTCTACAAATGTCTTTGAATCATCGCAAACAATGTGGGTGAAACATCATCTCGAGCCTTCACTAGCTTGCTTCTGCATACGTTTGAAGATGTTTTTGTTGGTTGTTTTGCTTATCTGTACATTGGGCTAAGACATTCATGACATTATGTATGGTGATACAAGTCTTATGGAAGTTTGACATTATATAAGTTTAGAACTTATTTGTCTCATGTATGTCTTCATAGCTCAATAAACCTTGCATTTTGTAATACTAAGGCCTTATTTGGGAAGTTGACTATTTTAGTTTTTGGCTATTTTAGTAGATTAAAATAGTTGTGGTTGGGAAGAACCTTACTCGGGGGTAACAATACCGTGGTCTCATGGCCCTTGCCCATGGGTAATAATACCGTGGTCTCAAGACCCTTTCCCGGGGGTAATAATACCGTGGCTCAAGTATGTTACAAGTTTCTCGGTACCAGAGGTTCTTTAATAGAACTGACAAGCATGATAACGCTAATGGATGTACCATGTATGATTAAGCATGGACTCTAATTTCTGTATATGATTTGAACAAGAATATGAATATAAATCTGCTTCTGATGTGAACTTTGATGTCTGAATTTGTTATGGACATCATTTATTTAAACCCTTTATTCTGTTATTATTTATTGGGCTTCCGCTCACTATTTATATTATGTATATAGGTGAGCAGGCGCGTGACCAGGCCTAAGTTGCTGCCTGGAGTGTTTTTGAGTCAGCCAACCACTGTGCCTCCCGAGGAGGTTTCTTTTGAGAAGTCAAGTTCTATGAACCTCATGAAGATGTTTTTGTTGGTTGTTTTGCTTATCTGTACGTTGGGCTAAGTCCCTCATAACATTATGTATGGTGATACAAGTCTTATGGAAGTTTGACATTATATAAGTTTAGAACTTATTTGTCTCATGTATGTCTTTGATAAGCAACCTGATAAGCCACCAGCCACTCAGTCCATTCAAGCCAAGGCAGCAGCCAAGGCTTCAGCTAAGACATCTTCAGCCGTGCAGCAAGCTCCACATGCTACAGTGTACCAGAGCATTCTAGCACATGTGTAAATAAAGTAGAGGTAGTTAGTTTGTTAGGAATTAACCACAAGTAGTTAAGTGTTGGTTAGGCAGTTATGGTCAGTTTACCCATTACCTACTGTAGTATATAAACAGATCTTCTCTGTATCTGATTTGTTAATAAGAATAATATCAAGAACTCAACTTCTTTTTATGGTATCAGAGCCCTAGGCTCCTACGAGCACTGCTCTTCAAGAAGCTCATCAATGGCTTCTTCCATCATCATAGGTGTACCAGAAAGTGTACCAGAGTCATCTTCTGCAATTCCTTCAAACCTCACATTGTTGATCTCATATCTTAATGCATTTGTTACTATCAAACTTGATTCATCCAATTACATAGTTTTGAAGAATCAATTTTACAACATCTTAAGAGCAACCATGCTTCTTGGCTATATGGATGGATCTAAGGTATGTCCTTCACCAGTTATCTTAGATTCAAAAAATCTCAAAATTCTGAATCCCAAGCATACTCTGTGGACTACAATTGATGTACATCTCTTGAGCTGCATAATAGCAACTCTATCACCTTCACTCTTCACATCTGTAATTCACTGTCAAACTAGTCATGATGTTTGGCATACTCTTGCCAAAAGGTTTACTTCTCTTTCTCGATCTCACATCCATCAACTGAAGAACAAATTAAGTCATATTGTTAAGAAATGATCCACTATGGAAGAATATCTGAACAAATTCAAAGTCCTTGCAGATCAGCTTGCTTTGGCTTTATCATCTGTTGATGATGAGGATTTAGTTCTTTTAATTCTGAATGGATTACCTGAGGAATATAATGCTTTCAAAACTACTATAAGAGCTAGATCAGATCCTATTGTTGTGGATCAACTCTGTTCTCTTCTGTGTTTTGAATCTATTCATATAGAGTCTTCTCTTAAGCATCAACAAACTTCAGAAATACCAGGATCTGCTGCCTATATTGCTCCTCGAGGACATTATTCTAATAAAGGTAGTCAGAAAAGCTATTATAGGGGCAGAGGCACTTTCAGAGGAAGGGATGGAGGTAGGTTTCGAGGTCAAGTGTCTAGTCACTATCAGAGAGGAGGATCAAGTCAATTTCAGAAAAGCAGATATAGCTCTGCACACAACACAGGACCTAGCTCTAGCTCCGCAAATAGCACAGTCAATGCTTCTTTAATTTGTTAAATCTGTGGAAAAGCAAACCACACTGCTCTAGACTGTTGGCACAGGTTGGATGCTGCTTTTCAGAGCTCTCAGGCTTCCTCTTCATCCTTCAATTCTTCTCCAGGTCAAGGCCAAGCTTATATAGCCTCTGCTTATGCACCCTCAATCTCTTCACCCTCTTCACCTGAAACCAACTGGTTTCTTGACTCTGGAGCCACTAACCACATGACAAATGATTTACGTAATCTCTCTCTTTATCAACCGTATCAAGGTCATAATCAAGTGGCTATTGGTGATGGTTCTACTCTTCCCATTACTCATACCGGTAAAGGACTCCTTCTTACTCCTTTTTTTCCTTTTCATCTTACCAAACTGTTGCATGTGCCTACTTTTTCTTCAAATTTACTCTCAGTACATCAGTTAACCAAGGATAATGATTGTACTATTACTTTTGATAAAGATTTCTTTCTTGTTCAGGACAAGAATACTCAGAATATTCTATATAAAGGTTGCTACTCCAATGGCCTTTATCCACTCATCTCTTCATCCTCTACTGGTTCCTCTATTTCTTCATCAGTCTGTCTTTCATGTTCTACTACTTCAGCTGCCTCCTCTTCCCCTGATTGGCATTCTCGACTTGGTCATCCATTTTCCAAGAAGCTTCATCACATTATGGCTCATCACCACTTAGGTTCTAAGTCTTCGGCTTTGTCTAACAAGAACATCAGTCTTTGTGAACACTATTGTGTTAGTAAAAGTCATATGTTGCCTTTTACTTTGTCCAATTCCACTGTTAATAAACCTTTGGCCCTTATCCACACAGATGTTTGGGGCCCATTTTCTGCTTCTATTTCTAGTTTTAAATACTATGTGTTGTTCATTGATAATTTTAACAAATTTACTTGGATTTTTCCTCTTCATTACAAAAGTGAAGTGTTTGACAAATTTCTTGAATTTAGAAGTTTTGTTGAAACTCAGTTTCATACTCACCTTCAAGTTTTAAGGAGTAACAATGGGGGAGAGTATTTGAGTAAGCCATTTCAACTTTTCTTAAAACAAAAAGGGATTGAACACCAACTTACTTGTCCTCATACACCATCTCAAAATGGTGTTGTTGAAAGAAAACACAGGCATCTCATAGAGACTACTGTGACTCTTATGCATCAATCTTCTCTTCCCTTGGCTTACTGGTTTGATGCACTTGCCACTGCTGTCTTTCTTGTTAACAGACATCCCACACTCAAACTTCAAAATCTCACTCCTTATGAAGTCTTGTTCAAACAAAAACTTGATTACACTTTCTTGAGATCCTTTGGTTGTAGATGCTATCCATGGCTTAAATCTTATACCTCTTATAAACTTCAAACCAAATCTATTCCTTGTGAAGAGTCTATATCTCTAGACATGTGGTCTTTGATGAATCCTTTTTTCCTTTTCAGTCTTCTCATTCTTCTGTTTCTACATCATCTTCAGTACCACAGTTGCTGAATTTCTTTTGGTCTCCCTCAGACCAGTCCAGTTCTTCCTGTCAAACACATGTTTCTTCTTCAACTTCACCTTTCCTATCTGCCCCTGCAGTAACTCAAACTGCCCCTGCAGCACCTCAGCATACACATTCTTCTCAAGCTTCCCCAGCTGATGTTCCTCAGTCAGCAGCTCAGCCATCAATTTTCTCTCATACTGCTACCCTTCCTTCAGCCTAGGCAGCTTCTTCTTCTACTCCTGAAACTCACTCAGAAGCTCAATCAGTCTCTTCCATTTCTGTTCCTCTTCTATCCACAGTTTCATCTGATCAGATTGCTATTTCTAATATTTCTATTGATCTTCCCTGTATTTCTTCCAATACTCATCCCATGATTACCAGATCCAAATCAACTTTTCATCATTCTTCTCTCACTGCTTGTCTTTCTTCTTCCTCTCCTCAGTCTGAACCACAAACTTATCAACAAGCAACTTCTTCCTCTGTTTGGCAGATTGCTATGCTTGAAGAATTTCAAGCATTACAAAAACAAGGCACTTGGTCTTTAGTTGATCTTCCACCTGGAAAACAAACAATAGGCTGCAAATGGGTTTATAGAATCAAGAAAAATTCAGATGGTTCTATAGCTAGATATAAGACAAGGTTAGTTGCCAAAGGTTTTCTTCAAACTGAAGGGATGGACTATCATGAGACTTTTAGTCCTGTGGCTAAGCAACCAACTATCAGAATTCTGTAACGTCTTGCTCTACATTTTGATTGGCCCATCAAGCAGCTTGACATATCTAATGCATTTCTCCATAGTGTTCTTGCAGAAGAAGTTTATATGGTCCAACCTCAAGGTTTTGTTCAACCTAATCAATCTCAGCTTGTTTGCAAGTTACACAAGGCCCTCTATGGTTTAAAGCAAGCTCCTAGAGCTTGGTTCTATACCTTCTCCAACTTTCTTCTCGCTCATAAATTTGTTCAAAGCCATTGTGACTCTTCTTTTTTTTTAAGAAAACTTCTACTGCTATTACCATTCTTCTCATCTATGTAGATGACATTTTTCTTACAGGAAGTGATCCTCTCTATGTTAACTCTCTCATTACTCATATGCATACAACCTTTTCCATGAAGGAGCTTGGATTTGTCAATTATTTCTTGGGTATATTTGTCACCAAAATTGCTTCTGGTTATGTTCTTTCTCAGCAAAAATATGCCTCAGATTTGTTGGCCAAGGCTGGTATGAGTGACTGCTAATCTTACTCTTCTCCCATGGCTACTAAGTCCACTTCCAGTTCTCTTACTGCAGCAGATGATTCTCCCTTTTCTCAGCCAGCTTTGTACAGAAGTTTGGTCGGAGCACTTCAATATCTTACCCTTACCAGACCAGATTTCGCCTTTGTGGTTAATCATCTTTGTCAGTTCATGCACTCACCTATGACTAGTCATTTTACCTCAGTCAAAAGATTACTAAGGTATCTTAAAGGCACCATATCTTATGGCCTTCATTTCACTTCTGGCCCTCTTCTTCTCAATGCATATTCAGACTCAAATTGGGCAGGTAATGTCCTTGATCGAAGGTCTATCACTGGTTACTGTGTCTATCTTGGTCCTAACCTTATCTCTTGGTCTGCCACGAAACAACCAACTGTGTCTAGATCTTCTTCTGAGGCTGAATATAAGGCTTTAGCACAAACTTCAGCTGAACTTAGTTGGATTGGGATGTTGCTTACTGAACTTCGTATCTATGTTCCTGTGCCTACCCTATGGTGTGACAACTTATCTGCCATAGCTATGAGTAACAACCCTGCGTTTCATGCCCGTACTAAACACATTGAGGTCGATTATCATTTTGTTCGCGAAAGAGTTGCCTCCAAGAAGCTTCATATCTGTCATATCCCCACTTCAGATCAAGTTGCTGATGTCTTACTAAACCACTATCTGTTGCTCGTTTTCAATATCTTCAGCACCAGCTCAATGTCCTTCCCAGTCCACTGAGCTTGAGGGAGAATGATAAGCAACCTGATAAGCCACCAGCCACTCAATCCATTCAAGCCAAGGCAGCAGCCAAGGCTTCAGCCAAGACATCTTCAGTCGTGCAGCAAGCTCCACATGCTGCAGTGTACCAGAGCATTCTAGCACATGTGTAAATAAAGTAGAGGTAGTTAGTTTGTTAGGAATTAACCACAAGTAGTTAAGTGTTGGTTAGGCAGTTATGGTCAAGTTACCCATTACCTACTGTAGTATATAAATAGATCTTCTCTGTATCTGATTTGTTAATAAGAATAATATCAAGAACTCAACTTCTCTTTAATCTTCACAGCTCAATGGACCTTGCATTTTGTATAATTGCTTTCGCAGCCCCTTATATTCTGTTATTCTGTTAAGAGGCCTTTGGTAATCCAAGGATTACTGGCCGGTTACATCGCTAAACCCAAAAGGGACGAGTTTGGGTCGTGACAGGGCCTCAATGTGATCCCCTGTCTCTCTGCTTCAGACTCAGCATAGGGTGGCAAAATGTGTAAAAATGGATTTCTAAGGTACAAACAGTGGGAATATGGAAGGTTTGGGATTGTTTTGGAGCTTAAACATAGCCCTTTCGTTGAGACCTCGAACCACGCACAACACCACTTTCATCATCAAGTGTACCGGGCAAAGCGCTCGAGCCTTGCGGGCGATAAAAAATAGGATGTCTACAATTACACTTTCTAATTTGGCCCCAAAAAGAATAATTCCATTGTGGACTAGAAATTTACGTGATTTGCTAGAAATACAATTGTGATACGATGGCAGAGATGAGTGCAGAGAGGCTGATGCTGATGCTCTAACCCCCTATGTTGATTCCTTCTGTTGTACATGTTGATTCGATTACTCCTGAAAAAGTGAAATCGACTTCTAACTTTAAATATTAAAATCAGCGTAGTGAGTAGTTAAATATATGATAGACGACTAACAATTTTTAAAATAAAATCTATACCACTTCCTGCTTTCTCCCTCTAAAATAATGTCCTACTCCAATAGTACTCCTCTCTCTACTTTACCACCAATCCTTCTGTTTAGAACCCCATCTCTCTTTACTATGAGCTCTCTTTATTATAAAGTTCAATATCTCTATAGTTTGGATCTCAAATTGAAGAGTCCAATCTCAAGCCAAATGGCGTCACATCAATTTTTTTTTACAAATCTAAGGTTCAAATTTGACCAACTTGACCACCACACACAAATTCAAATTTAAATTCGATAAAAAAAAGTTACTCAATATTAAATGGATCAATTGACTTTGAGTGATGGAAAAATTATACTTTCAAAGTTATAAAAAAAAAATGGTATTATCTCGCTTAATGCTTGGGATTGGACCTCCTCAATTCGGAACTTGAGAATAAATCATTCTCTCTCTATATAAAAGCTCACAAAATGCTTCCATACAAAAGGCATATAGATTCTATAGTGTTGAAAGGTTCTCCAAGTTTATGATGATGCAAAATATATCCAAACCCAACACCATCGATCCTTGCAATATTCAAATCAATGAGAGTCCAAAATTAAATTGATGGAACATAAGTTTTGTTCCATCAATCCCACCCTCTGCTTTTATATGTTTTTTGTGCCTGTCCGAGGGAGCTTCTCTATAACTAGTGTTGGTTCTCTTTTGAAGCCTCTCTTTTGGAGTTTTTTTTTTACTAGTAAAATTTTAAAATTTAGTAAAAAAATTTTTTTTATTACTTTTTAGATCTGTTTAAATTAGAAAAATCTTTAAAAAAAAAAAAAAAAAAAAAAGAAGCTAAACAACCTTAAAAGTTGAAAGTTATATCAAGACATTATCTTATCTAAATAAGGGCAAGATGTGCATCATTCAAATTTGAATGACTAGAAACAAAATTTCAAGATTGTTTATAATGCCATGGAAGACAATTTTAAGGAAAAAGAAAGGGTAAATTACACTTATACCCCTAAGATTTAGTTTTAATATAGATATTTCCCTGATATTCTGGAAATTACAATAAACTCCCATCAAAACTTATCGATTAACCCCTTTAAGAGAAAATTTAAAATGATTTTAATGTACTTGCATGTCATCTCTTTGAGATAGACAAGGCATGAAGCTTCTACTACACCACGCATTTCCTTCACAACCCATCTCTCATTCTTCATCAATGGCAACTTTGAGTGAAAGAAGGAAATGTTAGAATTTTGTGTTTTATTATTTATGTATATGATAGATGATGAATATAATCTAACAGGCTAAACAATTTCATATCATTCAACAACTATTGATTTTTATATTTATACATAATTCAAATTTTGGGTTGCCTGGCGTCTCCACAAAAGACTGATTAAAATTTAATTCGAGTTTTTGAATTTTTGTTCAAGCTTGAAATCAAAAATATATATTGTCCAAGTGATAAAAAAATCTAGATTGAGCTCCGATTGCTCAGTTTGTGTTAGAAATGGTTTTGGAAAAATTTTCCTCAACTTTGGTCTAATTTTTAGATGGGACCCATGCGCCAAAGTTGGCAGGTCTAAATGGCAACGCGTTATATGCCGCGTTGTGATTCACGTAGTATATTTAGTTGCTCAAAACCATTATCTGATGAATGAGAAATTGAAGCCAAAGTGAGCTCCATAAAAATGGTCTTCCTGAAATTTCAAGATGGTAGTGTGCCCATCTAATAGTAAGGAATTGTGTACTTACATGGCCCAAAAAAATAAGAACAATATGGGAAAATGACCGAACATGATTAGCTAGGCACAAATGCATCCTTAGGGACACTCTAGTGGCTCTTGAGATGGAGTTAGGTTAGAGACTAAATCAAAACACTTTTCATACTTTTGAAATTGAATTGTCATAATTTAAATACTTAGAGACTAAAATAACACAACTTAGTTACATACTTTTTTAAAACTAAAAGAATATTAACCCTATTAATTATTCCAAAAAATTTTGTGTGCTTTTTATCACTTTATTAGTTGTTTTTGTTTGCAATTGCTATAGGGCAACTAATGCATGTTCTTTCTATTTGATGTATTCCTTTGTTATACATATTGTTTGCTTATTTCATCTACACCTGTAATAATGAAGGTATGCACATGCACTTGGACTTGTAGTATAGGCATACCTTCTAGGAACAGAACTCTTATTTCATCAATAAAACATATTTTTGCTTATTAAAAGTAATTCACAAATAACTTATGAAAAATTTACCCATAAGTCTTAGTTTTTGAAAAGTTGAACCATTTAGTCCTATAAGTTTTCTTATGCTCCATTTAGTCCCATTTGTACATCAATCTAATGTTCGAAACATTAATCTGATGTTCGAAATCTAATGTTCGAAACATTAATCTGATGTTTGAAACATTGTAATAGGACCTTTCAGTCTATAAGAAAACTTTTAGGACTAAACAGTGTATAAGTTATTAATTTAGGATTTATTGGTGCATCCCCCATAACTTATTTGGTACACATATATATTTTCAAAATATATTAAAAAAAAAAAAAAACATATTTGATGAGTTGTCAAAGGAGAGGTGACCGAAGGGGTAGAGGACTAGAAGGAGAAAAAAAAAGAAGGGTAAATTATGCAAATAGTCCTTGTACTTTATATGATGCGTCAATTTGGTCTTTATAGTTTCAATTTGCTCGATTTTGCCCTTAATTTAACGGATTGTGTCATTTTAGTCCAATAAATAACGGTTGTTAAATTAATTTAACGAAATGTCAAATAATGTGTCAATTTGTCCCTGTATTTTACACGATGTGTCAATTTGGTCCCTATAGTTTTAATTTTCTCGATTTTGACAGGAACTAAATTGACACATTGTGAAAAATACAGGGACTAAATTGACATATTGTTTGACTTTTAGTTAAATTAACTTAACAACCGTTATTTGTTGGATTAAAATAACACAATCTGTTAAATTAAGAGTCAAAATCGAGCAAATTGAAACTACAAGGACCAAATTGACACATAGTGTAAGGTATAGGGACTATTTGCATAATTTTTTCAAAAAAAAAAAAAAAGTTTTGAAAAATAAGTGAAACACTTTTTTATTTTTATTTTTTAATTTCTCAAAATTTGAAAATAAGTGTCAGTTTGTAGAAACAAAACAATTATCAAGTACTTTTGTTTTCAGTGTTCAAAAAAAAAAAAAAAAAAAAAAAAAAAAAACAGAACATAGAAGTACTACCAAAAAGTTGTTTTGGGAGCAAAGTAGAAGAGGCTAGAGTGAATTTTCCCCAACAAACAATAAAGCACAATGACACATTAATCATTTATGTGATCCTTAATTCACATTACCTCTAAATATATACTTTACACATAGAGTATATCTAATTATTATTATAAGGGGCAATTACAAAAAAAAGAAAAAAAAAAAAAAAAAAAAAAAGAAACCCAGGGTTTAACCCTTGTAACAACATAAATCCTGAATTTTTAATTTTATTAATTTAAATTCTAATCTTTTGATTTATTTTTAATCTAAACTATCTATCTATTTTTGCTAAGGATATTTTAATCATTAAACTCAATGAAAAATAGTATTTTAAATATGTCATGTACACTTACATTGAGTTTAATAGCTAAAATATCTCTTTTTTGTCAATTTTACTTAACAAAAATAAGTAAATAATTTAGATTGAAAATAAATCAAAAGATTATGATTTAAATTGACAAAATTAAAAATTTAGAATTTATTTTGTTACAAAGAGCAAACTCTAGGGTTTTATTTGTAATTATCCCTTAATATAATTGAGCACAATTTCAATTGTGTTGAATAAATTTTGTTTCAACTTTATTTTTGAAAATTAACACGAGAAAGTCAAGCCATCTTGTTTACCAAAAAATAAAATAAAATTAAGCCATCTGATTTTAATTTGAAATAGATTCTCAATAAAGAAATGCAAGAAATTTTAAAACATCATCTCTAAATTTACCTTTAATGGTGTCATAAAGAATTAAGTTTTAAATGATTAATTTTTAAATTAATTAATAATTGACCTAAAATAGTCCACATCATTTTATATAACTTTGATATTTTAAGAATTTCAAGTTTTTGTCCATTCCCAATTCAAATTTCGAAAACGTGGTTTCACGTCTTAAACCATATCTAAGGACAATCTTGTGTCTCTTGGCGTGCTTTGAGTAAGCTCAACTTAGAAGTTAATTACACAAATAGATTTTAAAGTGACACAGATCACATACTTTTTTTTATTTAGGTAAATTACAAACACACCTCTTGATATTTATTTAAATTACAAATATTTCCCTGTAGTTCTAGAAATTATATTATGCCCTCTGAGATTTCTAATTTCATTACAAATAGGTCATTTTGTTAATAAATCATCAAGTAATTAACAGGTTTTAATAATGTTAAAATTTTATTTCAATTAATAATTTAGATAATTTTATTATTGTATAGGTAAACAGTTAGAAATTTCACTTTTTCAATTAATTCTGTTAAATAAAAAATTTTGACGAGGAGGTATTTGTAAATTTTCAAACCACAGGGGACAATTCGTATTTTAAATAAACCTCATGGGATGCATTTATAATTTACCCGAATTATAATTTTTTTTTTTTTGATCAACAACACAAAACTTTATTGATGAAAGAGACATAATACATGTAAAATTACATCAATAAAGCGGGGGAGTGCAGAATGCATCATAGCTAAACTTAACAATCCCAACTAGGTTGGCATTGCAAAGAAAGCGCAATCATATGCTAAGCACACGACCTAGGATTGGTGAGGAACCAATCAAAAGTAAAAACACTCAAAGCGAAGAACAACCAAAGGATAAAAAACAAAAAAACACCCAAAGAGGAGAACAACCAAAAGCTAATATAAATGATTCACCCTATTGATGGACTAATGAACCAAAGAGCTCATATGAAAAGGTGGGGAATTGGCAGCAGAGCATTCAGCCTCCAACAGAGAGCTAGCATCCAGCAGAACTAGCAGCAGACCTGACCAATCAGCAAACAACATGAGACCTGACCAGGCAGAGTACCACCAGACTGGCTCCAAATCATTCAACCTCCAGTTCTGATGCAGAGCTTCACCAATAGACAGCAAACAGCAGCATAGCAGATGCATATAGCAGAAGCACATAAGTGTGTTCGCTATGTAAATAGTTTGTAGTGCTGCTATTATTCACTGTTGATCATTTTATCCTGAAAGATAGATGTCCACAATTTGAAAGCACCGTGCAGAGGATGAATCTGTTTTAAGGACACAGTGTTAAACACTGGATTTGATCAAAAATTTGTTCGACAAATAAATAAGGTAATTAATTAATTTACTTTCTGTGTTATTTTTTTATCAGATTCTGATTTTGTTTTTGTAACAAATTAAGAATTTGTTATTTTATTTTATATACTGTTTTGATTTTTGTGATCAAACAATTTCTCTCATTTCTTTAATTAATTCTTCAAATACAATAAAGACTGTCCAACAGTTTGAACCTACATGAGTTGCACCCCTCATTGTGAAGCAAATAAATGATTTATTTTTGAAATTAAACGACAAGAGAATAGTTTCTCTAACCTGAACTACAGAGTTCTAGTCCCAAGTATTAAATAGTGTTATATGAGTATTTTTTTTTTAAATAATTTTTTGTAAATGAAAGATTTGAATTTGTTTATCTACTCTCAAAATTTATTGACTCATTTAAAATTAGGTTAAATGTTTTGAACATATTTAAATTTGAGTTTGTGTGTGTTGATCAAATTTATACATTTAATTTGTATAAAAATGTCATGCACCATTTAATGTTCATGACTATTCTCAAACAACAATATACAATGTTACCCATTATAGGGACATATTCACTTTGATTGGTTTGTGTTTTTTAAAAATACTTTTCAGTAAATTCTATTTTCTTATTTTTCGTATTTTTTTATTTTTACTAAATTTTTTAAATATTTTAAGCAATTTTCTTTTAATTTTTAGACACTCCTAACATAAATACACTTAAAAAGTATAATTTTTGTGAAAAAAAAATCTTTAAAAAATTCATTAAATACCAAAAATACAAACAAAAAAAAATGAAATTTCAATATATTTTTCGTATTTTTATGTATCTATTAATTTTTTGAAATATTTTTTCACAAATATTTTACTTTTTAGATACATCTAAATAAGGTGTATCTAAAAAAGTTTAAAAAAAAATGTTTAAAATTTTAAAAATATTTACAAAAAAAAAAAACATGAAAAACAAAAAATTTAGGCTCCGTTTGGTAAGACTTTTTAACTATGATTTGAGAATATGAGTTATATTTGAGTTTGTGTGTTTTGAAATTATGATTTGAGTGTAGAAAATTTGTTCGATTATGATTTTTGAATAGAGCGTTGAATTGAGTTTTGAATTGAATGTGGAATTGAGTTTTGAAAGTTTGATTTGACATGTGAAGTAAGAAAATTTGTTTGGTTAAGAGTTTTGGAAAGAGTTTTCCAAAACTTAATTTAAATTGTTATAACTCATAACAAAATACACTCCTTTCACATTATTGAAAATTTTGATCAACACTCATAACCAAACTCTTTTTAAAATTCAATTAAAAAAATTATTATTAACAGAAAATAACATTAATCAATTTTTTAATTGAAAATACTACAAAAGAAATAATTTTTTTTCAAAATAAATATTCAAAAATTTAAATCATAAATATTTAAATAATTTAAATAATCTAAAAAATTTAATAAGTAAAAAATTAAAATAATATTCAAAAAATTTAAACCGTAAAAATTTAAATATTCAAAAATTTTAAATAATTTAAAATTTTAATATTTTAAATTTAAAAACAGCTCTACACTCAAATCGTAACCAAACACATAAAACAAAACTCAATTAAAAAATTATTTTTAAAACTCATAACCAAACACATAACTCGAAATTCCATACTACTTTCACAACTCTACACTCAAATCGTAACCAAATACATAACAAAAAAATTAAAATATTTAAAAATATTTTTATAAAATAGAGTTTGAATTTATTTTTATAAAATATTTTAAAATTTAAAAAATTAAAATCATAATATATAAAAATTAAAATATTCAAAATATTCAAAAACTAAAAAATTAAAAAAATCGTAACATATTTAAATATTAAAATATTTAAAATCTTAACAAAATTAAAATATTGATTTGAATTGAGTTTTGAAAAGAGTTTTGAATTATGTGTTTGGTTATGAGTTTTGAAAAGTAATGAATATGTTTTGAATTGAGTTTTGAGAAATGGGTGTAGAATTATGATTTGAAAGCTCAAAACAAACACCACACTCAAATCAATAGGTAAAACTATAATTTAAGAAACTTACCAAACAGAGTCTTAATTTTTAAAAAACTGAAATCAAACACACTGATTAGTTCTTCAACAAAATATAAATTGTTAAAGAGTGGATGTAATGGGAGTTCACTTTTACATCCAAAATTATTGACACTATTATAATGATCTTCATACTTTCTTTGGAATTGATGAAAGGTGGTTGGTGGATACTGCCATACGAATCCGGATCATCGGTAGCCTTTTCCTATAGCCCTTCCTGTAGCGCCCCCAAAACGACGTCGTTTTGGGGGCAAATCTCAATTAAAAAAAAAAAAAAAAAAAAAAAAAAAGCAAAACAAGAACAGAACTGTTGCATCTTCCCCAAATGTGCATCTTCCCCAAAGCCGTTCGATCCATCGTCAACTTCTCTTCACCGAATTGGGTCTGAAGATGTGAGAGGTGTGAGAGAGAAGTAAAGGGATTAAGAAGAAAATGATGAGTAAAGCAAGGATTGGGATGAGTATGATGAGCACCACCGGGTTGAGAATCGGAGGCGAGGAGCAACGGCGGTGGAGGAGGGCGGTGGTGGGTTGGGGCCTCCTTCCATGGGGTTTGATTTGGTCCTCCAATTTCTTCCTTTTCCATCAAAAACCCAAGAAACCCATCTCCCTTTTCTCTCAAATGTATTGACCCACCTCAATTTCTTCCTTGTTGCTCTTGATCTTCTCTGTTCATACCCAAAACAAATCATCAAAACCAAAACCCATCAAATATTCATACACACATAGATAGATAGATATATAGATATATATATATATATATAGAGGCAAAATTTCGATGTTTATCAAAGAAACAAAAAAAAAAATTCAAACCCAATCAAATCCATTTTCCTCTGTTTTTGCTTAATTCTCTTTCTCTCTCTCTCTCTCTCTTTTTCTTTTTTTCTGGGTTTGTTGTTGATGATGATTATAAAATTTTGTGTTTTTTGTTTCTTACCCAAAATTTCAACTCTGTGTTTATCACAGGAGGAAAATAAATTTGTGTTTATCAAATTTGTGTTTATAAATTTGTGTTTATAACAAAAAAAGATTAAGAAAAATAAGAAAGAGAAGAGGGTTAACAGAGGATGTGATTGAAGAGGGTAGAGAAATGAATGGACCTTGGTGGGTTTTGGGTTGTTGAAGAGCAGTGTTGTTGAGGGAGAGGTGGATGATTTGTGGGTTTGTGGGTTTGTGGGAGAAATCTTGCTTTTTTGGTCTGAAAGAAGAAGTAGAAATCAAGAAATAGATATTGAAGATGATGAGTGAATCACAAAACCCAGAAATCTTGCTTTTTTGGTCCTCCTCTCCTCCTCTCTTTCTCTGCCTTCCTTCTTCTCTTCTGTTCTTGTTTTGGTTTTTTTTTTTTTTAATTGAGATTTGCCCCCAAAACGACGTCGTTTTGGGGGCGCTACAGGAAGGGCGATAGGAAAAGGCTACTGATGATCCGGATTCACTGGGATACATCCTTACCATTGGATAGCTAACTTAGTGGCATCATAGGTTTGTAATTAATGGAGTCTCTCTCCATCACCTTCGTCTAGGTGAAGAAAGTTACTAGGAAAAAAGAATTAGATGTACAGCTTGTGGTGGGTAAGATTTTTTGCTCCTTTTTTAGGCGATTAATTTTAGCGATGAGATGTGTCATGTGCAATGAATAGATCAGTAGACTTTGGCAAGGGTGCTTGTCAAATTAGCACTTCGATGGTTAAATTAATTTCCAGTGTTTGTATACCTATCTTATTTCACAGAGATGAAACATCTACTTCACCAGAAGACTCCATCACCCTTTTTATAGAATTCTCGCCTTTCACTTGATACCAACCTTTTCCCTTCCGCAAGTAGGGTAACCGCGTGTGGGATAAGGCCCAGGGAAACCCTATTGATGGCGACAAGAGATGTCTTAGTCGACTTGCCATTCCTGCTCTAACATACGAACGATGTCCCTTGTTTTATGTCTGTTGTTTTGTCCTTAGCTAAGCGCTTTGACTTCCAAGTTCCAATAGGAGGCTGCTATGTCTAAGATGTGACTTTCGAAAAGGAGTGCACCTTAACCAACTTTCCCACAGCCAGGGACGAACGTAAGATTTTATATAGGAGGCTGAACAAATTTATACTAACGAAATTCTTAAAACGAAAGTATGAATTATAATATCGATTTCTACAAGTAGTATGTAAAGTGAAAACAAGGTGAAAAAATTATATAAATAGTATGTTTTTTGTATTTACATTTAGTAACAAAAGATAGCAATTATAAAATAATCTATATATTAAAGTAATATATCTTGAGTTGTTATGCTTGACACTCTTTTATGTCATTAAAAATGTAACAATCCCATCACGTAATACCTTATATTTAATTAATGACGGAGATTTGAATTTTATGGCCTACTATTCTGATTTAATTTGGGAATTATGGAAATCATGGAGATTGATTTGTATATGATTTTATGGGAAGTTTATTTTGAAATTAGAACTTGAAAGCCTTAGTGGCTCAAGAAAGAATAATTGATATTTTAAATTCGAATATCGGACCATATAGAGGTTTGATTAAATATTCGATTCAGAATCATAAAATTGAGATTCGATTAATTGAGTTCGAATTGGAGTTAATTACATTATGAGGATTGGGACCTAAGGTTATTGTGGATTAAATTTATTTATGAGGTATTTAATCTGAGTATATAATTTATTACCGGAGACCTTGAGTTGACCTGAAATTGAGGGCCTTACTGATGTGAGATTTCACAACTGAAGATGGAAATAAGCTTAATTAGATATTTGGAGTCTTTTGAGAGTTTGATTAAAAATATGATTCGGACTGATAAATTTAAATATAATTAATCGGGCTCTAATGGAAGTCAAATTAGGTTAATTAAATTATGTGGGACTTGTGATTAGTCATGATTTTATGTTATTGTGTGGAATTGCATTGTTTAAGGTTGTGAATCATAAGGATTTGAAGTTGTATCTGTCGGTTATAAGAAATATGTTGAAATTGTGACATTTGGACTGAAAATTGAAAGCCTTAGAGGTGCGATAAACCAAAAGCGACCACATATTTATGATCAGCATGATTTTTGGAGCCTAGTATGAAGTTTTGTAAAAATCTAATTTGGAACGAATTAAATTGATTTTATTAATATTATATCTTTATATATATATATATATAGATATATGTCTTGGTTGAGAGAGAGACTCAACAAAAGAGAGAAGGGAAAGAAAAATCTGGAGAGCAAGAGAGAAGCAAGAAAAGAAGAGAAAGCTTGAGAATGAAAAAGAAAGATGGGGAAATTGATGGAATTAAAGTAGAATTTAAGAGATTGGCTCAAGGTATGTGTAATCAACTTAACCTCTTGAGATTGACCTATTAGTTGTTTAAATTCATGATCTAAGATGTGGAGTAAACACCTAATTGAGTTGAGGTTGAGAAATATAAGTTTAAATGGGCTTTCTTCATGGAATTGAACTTTGATTTTTTAGATTTGCTTGATTTAAGAGTCAATTTCCTTACATTTGCTTATCTTGAAGTTGATTATGAGATGTTGAACCTTAATCTTGAGGGTTTGTATGGTTAATTATATATGAGATGAAGATCTACATGAGTTTAGAAGAAGAAGTTTTGGGAAAAGTTTGATAAAGAACTAAATAAAGATTTTGATCTTTCTTGCTTAAAGATTCATGGTATTTTTGGTATTTTGATTTAGAAAGCAACCATAATCTCATGTTTTCTATTAGTTTTACATGTTTTTGAATGATTTAAGTTGAAACCTAACTTAGAAAATGAAAGAACAAGTGTTAGAACCAACTAGTATTTTCGGACAGCAGTTTTTGCCTAGAGCCGCACGTGTAGCGGGGCTTCCCGCACGTATGGGAGCCTTCTTCTAGCAACATTTTTTATTCTGAAATAAAAGCACATGCCCCCGCACGTGCCCTGGATTTCCCGCATGTGCGGATTTGGTCCCGCACGTGCGGCACTCCCCTGTTTCAGCTTAACTTCAATAAGTATATCTCTCTCATCCGGACTCCGTTTTAAGTGATTCTTGAGCCTAAATTCAAGCCCCGGAAGTCTAGTTTCCAATGGTGGTGGTCTCACATCCAAATTCTAAGTATACAAATAGATATACTCAAATTAGTAAATGTTGTTCACTTTCTGTCCACCGATTTCATGCTATTTCTTCTTCTAACCCAGTTTCCTTTCGTTTCCTCCTATTTTCCTAGACACGGATTATGACCTATTGAGGACTAATAAGTTTAGAACCAACATAACTAATTGATTATAGAGCAAAGAAAGGGATCGATTATATTCATATGTTGTGTTATGTAATTGTGATTGTAGGTCAAGATGAGACATCGTCTAACTGCTACCAGAAGCCCATCACTGTGAGTAATAATATAGTAAAGATTTGTGTGCATTATCTATTTTGGCTAATGTGTGACATGATTCTCTAAATATTGTATTTTGTCAAAATGCACAAGTTCCAAAATGCGAAATGAATTATGAACAAGAAACGTGAATTATTTACAATATGATATGGTGGGCCCAAGGCCGTTCTATTTATCTGTTCCGCTTATGCTATGGCATGGTATGAATTGTTTCGGTCTTTAAGACCTAATCATTTTGGTATGGAACAAAGTGTTGTACGGAACTAAGTGCTACAGTGTGAGTCACCTCTAGAGTCCGTACGAGACACCTCTTGAGTCCATACATACATGAATTGGGCCCAAGGAGAGGTGGAGACATGTCGATGTTCCATCTACTCCATGATCAGATATAATGATACGATATGATACGTTTGGACCGAAGGTCGTTTTGATATATGATTGGGCCCGAGGCCGTTTTGTTATACATGGACCCGAGGTCGTTCAGAACATATGATATGAATATGAAGGTTTTGACATCGCTGTATGACTCATGTTATGATGTGTTATTTTATCTGCATGAATGGATGTTCTATTTTAAAATGTGCTTCTAACCTTTTGTATAAGTGGGCGTACCACGTACCACGCAAAATGTTTTGTAATAGTTCAATTATATATTCCATTCGAAAGGGTATGGATCATGATACGATAACTGTTTGTATTGAAAAGATTTATGATACGTTTCTAAATTGTGAAATATGTTTTCCTAATGTTAAGGACATCATTCATTAACCTATTTACTTTAATATTACTCACTGGACATTAGCTCACCCCTTTATTTTATATATATGTAGGTGAGCCATCAGGGACCAAAACTAAAGTTGTATCGAGGTCCGTCTCTTTGTCAAGCCGCCCAGGTTACGCCTCTGTGTCGAGGCTTTAACCTTGTATTGGAGAATTATGTATGTTATTGAGTCTTATGTATTTGTGTGTGAGATCTATATAAGTTCTGTGATTATATGTATATATGGAAAGTGCATTTAAATGCTTAAATTAATCTAAGTCTTCATGTATGCACAAGCTCAATGGGCATTATCTTTATGTTGGTATTTGCTTCCGTTTAAGGCCCCGTATTTGAATAGATATTCATGAAATTTTGTTTTGAGGCCGATGTACAGGCCGGTCATGGAACAAACTTTTAGGGGTAGGTTTGGGTCGTGACAAAAATGTCTATGATAGAATAGATATTAAAATTTTGTACGATGTCTCTCAATAAACATGATCAAGTAAATAGTTGATACATTGTTTTATTCTTTACAGACTAGGGCTTGTAATTAACACTAGTTATAAGAAATTACTTTCTTTAATTGTATTTTGTCCTTTTTTTTTTTTTTGGATTTTATATTTTGATCCTAAATTTCATAGATATAAGGTGGCAGTCACTTAAAACGTTTTTAAAAATCTAGAGAAAATGACTACTTAAAATTTGTAGAAAAAGAAAAACTTAGAGGAGACAAACATTTATAATTTGTAGATAATTGTAACTAATACTACTATAATGGGTTGTTTTTGAAATTGTAAGAGGGGCAATTGTTCCCATCTTGCCCCCTTCTAGGTCCATCATTGCCCACATCATTAGTTGTTATAATGTCGTTTGGGTATAAAGGTTCCTCCTATTGCACAATGATCTTTCTCCTTCGGTTGAAGATGCCCGAATTGCTATTTTTGAGGTTGGTGTAATTCTAACCCCCCACATAGTCCATCACCATCAAACAAATCAAATAGTTGTAAAATATTTATGTAAAATACATTTCAATTGTGTTTGAATTTTAAATTTGTGAAAAAAAAAAATAAAAGTTAAAATTTTTTAGTAGTCCCTTTTTGACCATTTTTTTTCCTTTCATAATTTTCTTTCACAAATACAACATTTAAATACAATAATTAGGCTTTAGTCCATTTTGTGACCAACTACAAACTTAGGTATGAAGAGTTGATCATCTATGACTCTGAAGTAACGATAAAGCTACTTTTAATAAAGGTTGTTAGTGACATTCATAAGAGCATTATATTTGTATTTTATATCGTATGATTTGGCATAAGAACACTAGAACATAGCCTATTGTTTATGTCAGCAAATAGTTGAGAAAGGACAGTTAATAAACAAGCATTTTTATTTTTACTGTAATGGGCTAGCACGTGGATTGTTAGAGCATCTTTAATGGGTTAGTTAAAAAAATGTGTTATATGACAAAAAGTGTAGAAAGTGAGACTCAACTGTGTGTGTTAAGTATTTGTCATTTTAGAGAGTGTGTATTCCAATAGTATATGGGAATAGCTTTTTTACGGATGTCCCTTGAATCTTGGTTTACGGGCAGCCAATGAAAAAACGCCAAAGCAGCCACTTGTAGTTACATTTGCAATTGTTTACTTCCATAGAACTCTTGTGATTATAGCTCTCTCTTTGTCTCTTCACCCCCGACTCACCAACACCCATCGTTACCGAAAATCCACAACAGGCATCGCCCATCGTCTTCCCCCACCCACAGAACACACTACTAACCACCGCTCTCTCTTTTCCCTCTTTTCACTCTTCGTTCCCTCACCTCTCCCTGTTGGAACAATCTTCTATGTAAATAACAAAACTAAAATAAATGACTTATAGAATTATTCTTGTATAGGAATTCTGAATAGAAAAATCACCAGAAAGTTTAGAACAGCAAAATCAAGATCCTTAAGACAGATTTGCCGCTACACAGGTGCTCACAGATTATTGATGTCTATCTCCCAAGATACAATGATCACTCTCACAGATTGTAATAGCACTACAAACAATCTGTCTTGCGATCGAGAACCTGAGTTCTATAACTCTTTAAAACTTCTAAGAACTAGTATGAAGAACAAATGCAAGAAAGGAAGAAAAATGGGAAGGAATTGAATGAATGAATTTGCTGGAGGACTCTGTATTTATAGGCCAAGAGGTGTCTATTTGGAAGGGCAGAAAACCCTTCGAACAGGTGTGAAACCTGGAACCACCGAAAAATGAAGAGAGGCAGCTGGCGAGGCATTATTCCAGGAAGCAAAAATTTGAATTCGAATTTTGGGGCAAAAGTTTGAATTAATTCATTAGGATTTCAAATTTTCCTCTAGAATTTGAAAAAAATCAAATGAATTTTGTCCAAAAAATTAAAGCTAGGACCCGACTTGACCCGACCCACACCCCACACACCAGCGCCCAGCAGGATAGACAACGGCAGTGGTGCGCGCATGCGTGTGTGGTGGATTTGGGTCAAGCCCAATTTGTCCATAACTCATCTCCTTACAAAACTTGGGGTGCCTCTTAAGGCCTATTCCAAGTATGTCAACCTAGAGCTTATATACTCATACATGCTCTTATATCGTTTCTATGTGGGACAACCAAAACAAGGTAACCCACATTTAACTCTTCAACTTCTCATTTCACGAAACTGAAAGCGACGTCAACTTCCAATTTACGCATAAATGGTTTTGACAAACCGTCTTCACCGTGTGACTTGTCATGCAGCAAGGAACACGCCACCACTTGGACCTATCTCAAAAGATGTATGGGCCCCACTTAAATTGAGGCTCAAAGTTGGCCCAAAATAAGCCTATAAAACCAAGATTTCCAACAATCACCCACGTGAATGGGATTGACGAAGAGAAAATACAACAACATGATGTTTCTAAAGAGAGTACAGAAATCAGAGATATTCTGCAAAGGAATGTAGCTTTTGGCTTTAAACCTTCCCTTGTGAGACACTATCGGAGTTACTAGCTAATCAGTAAACATGATGTCTTGAACTGTTCAGCCATTTGTGTAAACCAAGACAATAGAACTCACATAGTATATTTCCAGACACTGTTTGGTTATTACGATTGTGTTCATTTTGGTCTTGAACAACCTGGTACTTCATAAGTGCTCTAGAGAATTTTAGCCCTTACAAAACTCATAGAACCGACCCAGTTCACATTTATATAGGTGATTCTTATGAAAAGTATCCTGCCATACTCCACTAGGTATTCGTAGATATAAGAATCATTAAAAGCATTGCTTATCCTAATTTCATCATTGAAATGGGTAGGAGTTTGACTCCCCAGTGATCCTTATGAGTTATACACAACTCGGTTGTCCCTGTGAATCTAGATCTTGGGATCTCCAGTTAATTAGATTGGGTTACCGTTGTGATAACTCTTATTTAATAGGCTTAAGTTCCATTCCCCTAGATGAATTCTCATCTAACTCTCTTGCTAACCCTTTGATTAGTGGATCCGCTATGTTGTCTTTAGACTTCACATATTCAATGGAAATAATTCCATTAGAGAGTAGTTCTCTCATGGTGTTATGTCGACGACGAATGTGTCGTGACTTACCGTTATACATATGACTTTGTACTTTACCTATTGCTGATTAACTATCACAATTTATGCATATAGCAAGCACAAGTTTCGGTCACATTGGAATATCTTCAAGGAAGTGACGAAACCATTATGCTTCTTCCCCAACTTTATCTAACGCTATAAACTCTAATTCCGTAGTAGACCTAGCAATGCAAGTCTGTTTAGAATATTTCCAAGATATAGCCGTACCACCAAGAGTAAAGACATACCCACTGGTGGGATTTGAGTCTCTAGTATCTGATATCCAGTTTGCATCACAATGTCCTTCAAGTACAGCTGGATATCTAGTATAGTGTAGCCTAATGTTATGAGTAAATCTGAGATATCTTAGAAACCTTATAATAGCTTTCCAGTGTTCTATTTATGGATTACTTGTATATCTACTTAATTTACTTACTGCATATGCTATATCTGGGTGAGTGCAGTTCATCAAGTACATTAAGCTTCTAATAATTTGGACATACTCTAACTGAGAAATATTTTCCTGTACATTCTTAGAAAGAAACAAATTGACATCCACAGGTGTTCTAGCAAGATGATTATCATCTTTGCTAAATTTGTCAAGTACTTTCTCAATGTAATGTGACTGTGCCAAAACATATCCTTCTAATGTTTTAATAATTTTCATACCAAGAATTACATCAATAATCCCCATCTCCTTCATGTCAAAATGTTTATTCAACATTTTCTTGGTAGTTTTAATCATGTCGTTATTACTATCTATGATGAGCATATCATCAACATGAAAACATAACATAACCTTTGTTTGTGTTTTTAACATAAACGCATTTGTCATATTCATTCATTTTAAATCCATTTGACATCATTGTCTTGTCAAATTTCTCATGCCATTGCTTTGATACTTGTTTTAAACCATATAATGATTTAACCAATTTATACATTTTCTTTTCCTTCCCAGGAATAGAAAATCCTTCTGGTTGTTCCATGTAGATTTCTTCATTCAACTCACCATTTAAGAAAGTGGTTTTCACATCCATTTGATGAATTTCTAGGTTGTATAAAGATGCAATGGCAATTAGCATTCTAATGGATGTTATTCTAGTAACTGGTGAGTATGTGTCAAAGTAATCAAGACCTTCTTTTTGTCTATATCCTTTGATCACAAGTCTTGCCTCGTATTTGTCAATTGATCCATCTGCTTTTTTTCTCTTAAAATTCCATTTGTATCTAAGAGGTTTAAAAGCTGGTGGCAAATCCACCAATTCCCATGTGTGATTTTGCAAGATGGATTCAACTTCGATATTTACAGCTTCCTTCCATAAAGGAGCCTCAGGACTGGACATAGCTTCTTTAAAAGCTAAAAGCTCATTTTCTAATAATAATGTTAGAAAATCTGGACCAAAAGATTTTGAGGTTCTAGCACTTTTACTACGCCTAGGTTTCTCTTCTTCATTTGATCTATCTTTTGCTCTTGTACTTGATATTGTTCTTGATCGTGACTAGTAATAACATCATATGATCTTTTGTTAGTACTATCTCTTGTCTAGTTTTATTAGGAAAGACATGTTCAAAGAACGATGCATTCTTAGATTCAATAATAATATTTATATACATTTCTAAGTGTTCTATCTTATAAATCAAAAATCAATATGCACTACTATTCTTGGCATAATCGATGAATATGCAATCAACGGTTTTTGGACCTATCTTAGTCTTTTTAAGGCTAGGAATAACCACTTTAGCCAAACACCCCCACACTTTTAAGTATTTGTAGGATGGTACTCTCTCATGTCACATTTCATAAGGTGTTTGATTCACTTTTTTTCGGAATACTTTATTAAGAATATAATTGGCATAAAGTATTGCTTCCCCCCACAAATTCAGAGATAATCCAGAACTTATTAACATGGCATTCATCATTTTTTTTAAAGTCCTATTTTTCCTTTCAGCAATTCCATCTTGCTGCGGTGAGTAAAGAGCGGTGGTTTGATGAATTATTTCATGTTCTTTACAAAAATTACCAAAAAGTGATTTGTATTCACCACCTCTATCACTTCTTAGAATTTTAATTTTCTTTCCAAGTTGATTTTCAACTTCATTCTTATATTGAATGAAAATATCCAAAGACTCATCCTTGGTTCGAATTAAATAAATATAACTATATCTAGTATAGTCATCTATGAAAGTGATAAAATATTTTTTCCCACATCTAGTTTGAATTGATTTAAAATCACAAATGTCACTATGAATTAATTCAAGTGGTTCAGTACTTCTTTCAATTGAATGAAAAAGAGTTTTAGTTAATTTTGTCTCAACACAAATTTCACATTTATGATTTGGATCAATTTCAAATTTAGGTAAATATTCCATATTAATTAATCTACGCAAAGATTCATAATTAACATGTCCTAATCTACCATGCCATAAACTAGAAGACTCAAGCAAGTATGAAGAAGATGTATTTTTATTAATCATAGAAGATACAATAGTCATTACATTCATTCTGAAAAGGCTATCATTCATGTAACCTTTTCTTATATGCATCTCGTTTTTGATAAGTACAAATTTATCACTCTAAAAAACTAGCCTAAACCAATTATTGCTGAACAGAGATCCGGAAATAAGATTCTTGCAAATGTCCAGTACATGCAACACATTGTTGAGGGTGAGTTCCTTTCTGTCACGACCCAAACTCGCCCCTATAGGTTTAGAATCGTAATCGGCTAGTAATCCTAAGATTACCTACGTCCTCTTAACAGATTAGTAAAATAAGGGGCTAGCGGAAGCAAATATAAAAAATAATATAATCATCCTGTATTGACTTATATGAGACAGAAACTTTAAACATACATTTACATACATATATCACAACATCATCATTCTTATGCCAACCACATACATATGAAAAAAAAAGAAACTTAGCCCTGTATACAAAATAAACAAAAGACAATAAGAGCTTAAGACTGATCACAACACTTGTTCACGAAACTCATCCACAAAAGACTTTCAAGAACCTCCACGTGAGGCATTTAGGATGGCTGACAAAACGAAAGTCCAAAGAGGCGTCATTAGGCTTGGTCTAGCACTCACTGACCTATATATATACAAATAATAAGCTAAAACCCCGTGAATAACATTAAGGTAAAGAGGTTAGTGAATGCATTCCAAACATATCATAGTCATAAAACAAATCATTCTCATATCTGAACATAATAATGGTACGTCCAACAGAACATAACATATCGTCTTCCGACTAGAGTAATCGATCTTGGACACTGATCATCAAACATAACACCACTTTACCAAGTGGCTAGCAAGATCTCGTGATCACATATATGTCATGGACCCGCATTAACATGCTATCCCCCATGACTTTGAACTTCCTTTGGATGCCATAATAGATCAAAAATAGGACATTCGTTCACGTAAACAAAATATCATTTTAGAAATCATAACTTATCAAATAACATTTCGAACATAATTCATATGAACATATCTTTACAATAACGTTACTCACAGTGAGCTTCTAGAAACAGTTGATCGGTCTCCAAATCTTGACCTACAATCACAAACGTACATAGCACAAAACATGTCTTATCATTACACATTCATATGACCATCATGGCTTAGCTTTCCTCACATTAGCTTCATATCTTTCATATCACATTGCTTGAACACATTGAAACACACTCTCTGGATATACTTGACTTTTTCATTCTTTCTTAGTGTGTTTTTAAGTCTTATCCTCATTATTGTGGCTTAATCGTGGCTTAAGAATGCCTAGGATGCAATCATGCTCTTGGAAAACACTTAGCAAAATTTCAGAAACAGGGTAGTTCACTCAAGTGGACCCCTTGGTCTACAAAAGTATTAGATGTTAAAAATCTAGGCTCGAGCCAACTTTTGGTTGCTCGAGCCATGTGCCTTGAAAATATAAGTTCACTCGAGCAAAGCTTCAGTCGCTCAAGCCAACTGCCTTGACTGCAAAACTTTTGAGAGCTCACAATGTGCGCTCGAGCGAAGCTTCGGTCGCTTGAGCGATGTGATAGAATTCTGGAATTTCTAGATTTGCATTCAAAGCTCAAAACTCAATTCTAATGCTCCAAACACATTCCTTTGGGCCAAAAGTTGAGAAAACATTTAGAAACTTGTAGAACATCATGAATTGAAGGTCATTTAGCAAAATCAAAGCCCAAAAGCATGTCAACTCTTCAAAACCAAACTTTAAAACACATGTATGTAATGATCATGAAATCCAAACTTCCAAAACATGGACAAATGAGATGTTTAAGTATGAAGTCATGGTAAGCTCTCAATTCTTAGCAAAAATATACACTTGCATGTGTGAATTCTTAGAAAATAAACTCAAAACTTGCATGCATGTGGAAATCCTCTCCAAAATTCTTTATTAAACTTCAAAAACATATAAATCACTTTCAAAACTTCATAACTCATGCATGCATGTTACTTATAGCTTCAAATTCATCTCCAATGACATATATAAGTTCATGACAAATTTATGCATGCATGTATGGAATTGACCTTAATTCACACAATCTTAGCTTAATTATCATATTATTCACATATTCTACTTGAATTCACAACTTATGACTTAATATCATGAATTAGAGTTCAAACTCTTACCAAAAGTCTTATATTACACTTGCACTAGCCAATTCTTTGAGTTCGACTTCACATATCTTCAATCTCCTTGGATTTCTTCAAGTTCATTTTCAATTACACACTTTCTCTCTCTACAAGTGAGCTTACTCTCTCTCTAAAACTTGATTTTTAGATTTTGTGAGTTTATAGTGAAGAAAAGATGAGCTCACATGAGCTTAAGGCTCAATATATATAGTTGGAGTGGCTTAATACAACAATTAGAACATTTGGTCAATTAAATACAACTCAATTTGTCAAACTGAATCAATTTTTCATTAAACTTACCAAAGTGCTCTAAAAATTCCAAATAACATATTGATGTAACCAATTTCGGTTTCGGATGTCAATAAGGCTTTCTATTTTCAGATCAAAATAAAATTCCAGACAAATATTTCTACAAGTAATTGATATAAAGTCAAATAGCATACAAAATACACGATAAACACATAATTTTATTTTAATCTCTTAATTGTCATCCTTAATTACTCATTAAGAGCAGATTACGGATTGGGGTTGTTACACTTTCCAGATGTCATCTTCAGAATAAACTTTCCTTGTCCTTTGACTTTAGAAGTCGAGGAGTTGCTCATGAACAATTGTTCTCCATTGTCCACCACTGAATAGGAGGAGAACATCTTTTTGTCGGCATAGATGTGACGAGTGACTCCAATGTCCATCCACCAGTCTTTGAGATTTTTGACAAGATTGACCTCGGAGACAACGGCTGAAAGGTTTATGTCATCAACACCATTTGAGATTCCGTCCACTTCAGTGACATTGACTTGAGCAAGTTTCTTACTTGAACTTCCTTTACCTTTACACTTGCTACGACAATCTTTGGCCCGGTGTCCCTCTTTGTCAAAGATGTAGCATTTGCCATTAAACTTGAATTTCTTAGTGTCCCCTTCCTTAGAGTCTTGTGGGGAACTTTCTCCGGTAAATTTTCGTTTCTTTGCTTTTGGTGCATGTTCCACCATATTAGCCTTTGACTGCATGGGATGCTTTCCAACCCTCTTCTCATAAGTTCAGTTGTTTTCCTCAATCCTCAAACGCACAATCAATTCCTCTAAAGTCATTTTTTTGTGCTTGTGTTTAAGATAGTTCTTGAATTCCTTCCAACCTTGTGATAAGTTTTCAATTAGGGCAGCAACTTGGAAGGACTCACTTAGTGACATGCTTTCTGCATAGATGTCAAGCAGAATGAGTTGGAGATCCTGAACTTGGCTGATCACAGTTTTTGAATCAACCATTACAAAATTCAAAAATTTGCCCACCAAGAATTTCTTCGAACTAGCATCTTCTGTTTTGTATTTTTTTCGCCAATGACTCCCATAATTCCTTTACCGTCTTGATAGGGCTATAAATGTTGTACAATGTATTAGCAAGCCTATTCAATATATAGTTGCGGCAAAGGAAATCCGCATGCTTCCAAGTATCGATCGCAGAAACTACTTGTCGGTTGATTTCATCCTCTTTTAGAACAAGAGCATCCTCACAGCGGAAATGTGCCGGATTTAATGTAGTAAGATAAAATAGCATTTTCTGCTACCATCTTTTAAAGTCAGTTCCTAGGAACTTTTCTGGCTTTGCCCCGTGATTCACTGGGATTGTCACAACAGTGAGAGGGATTGAGACAGTTGCAATATCAGTCGGATTAGAGGTTTGAGCAGTTTTAGTAGCCATTGAATTCTAAGTTATAAAATAGAATTAGAATTAGAATTTTATACTTCAAAAAAAATTAAACCAAAACCACATAATATAATTCTGTAAAACAATAAAAGAAAAAAAATTGTAACCTTTATTTCAAATTAATTTGAAAATAAACTTCTATTTAATCAAATTAATTCCACACAGAATATTATTTCTGTAAACTTCAAAAATTAAAATACTGAAGACCAAAATTTTAATTAATGAAAACCCAAAATATTATTTCTAAAAATTCAGAATTGATTTCTAACAAACTTCACACAGAAAATATTTTTTGTACAAAAAAAAAAAAAAAAACAACAAAAAAAGAAAACTAAAAAGAATTTTTGAAAAGGAAACAAATGAGAAATTCTATATGTACAAAATAATTCGGCCTTTCTTAAGATTGTTGGAACAATCTTCTATGTAAATAATAAAACTAAAATAAATGACTTACAGAATTATTCCTGTATCGGAATTCTGAATAGAAAAATTACCAAAAAGTTTAGAACAACAAAATCAAGATCAAGTTGAGTGTGTGAGACTCTATCATTAAGACAGATTCACCGCCACATAGGTTCTCATGGATTATCGACTTCTATCTCCCAAGATACAATGATCACTCTCACAGATTGTAGTAGTACTACAAACAAGATCACAAATTGTAGTAGTACTACAAACAATCTGTCTTGCAAACCAGAACCTAAGTTTTGTAACTCTCTAAAACTTCTAAAAACTAGTTTGAAGAACAAATGCAAGAAGTGAAGAAAAACAAGAAGGAATTGAATGAATGAATCTACTAGAGGACCCTGTATTTATAGGCCAAAAGGTGTCTGTTCGGAAGGGCCGAAACCCTTTTGAACAGATGTAAAACCTGGAACCGTTGAAAAATGAAAAGAGGCGACCTGAGCGGGACTATTTTGGGAAGCAAAAATTAGATTTCCCACAAGAATTTGAAAAAATTCAAATGAATTTTGTCCAAAAAATTAAAGTTAAAACCCGACCCACACCCACACCTGGGCTCAGCCAGCAGGCCAGATGGCGGCATGCGTGTATGATGGATTTGGGTCAAGCCCACTTTGTCCATAACTCCTCTTCTTACAAAACTTGGGGTGCCCCTTGGGGCACATCCTAAATACGTCAACCCAAAGTTTATATACTCATACAAGCTCTCTTATTGTTTCTATGTGGGACAACGAAAACAAGGTAGCCCACATTTGGCTCTTCGACTTCCCATTTCACAAAACCGAAAACGATGTCAACTTCTCATTCACCCATAAATGATTTTGACGAATCGTCTTCACCGTGTGGCTTGCCATGTAGCAAGGAACACGTCACCACTTGAACCCACCTTAAAAGACATGTGGGCCCCACTTAAATTTGGGCTCAAAGTTGGTCCAAAATAAGCCTATAAAACCAAAATTTCCAATTTCATAGATCCATCACCACCATGGCCTCCTCCCTTTCTTATCTCTTTCCCCAAACCCTAACAACCACCACATCCTTGCCCATATATAACCCCTACCACCGACTATTTCCATATCTTCCATAACTCACTGTTTATTCCCTTTATCGCTAAGCTATCTCCCTCACTTTCTATTTCTTTTTCTTAGCACAAAACCCCTCTCCCTCTTCCTTCCATAAACTAACTCCAGTCACATCCACCACAAAACCATCTCCCTTACAACCTCTAACCATTAATATACTATTGAGTTTTTGTTGGAGTTGATATTTGACCATAGTTTGGATCAATTACCCAATATTGAAGTCAATAGAATGGGTCAACAAACACTAAAATATAATAGTTGAAAGTTGTTTAACGTGGTGGTGGATTTATGGTGGTTATGATGTGTTTAGTGATAATTTTAGGTTTATAGTTGGTGTTGGACGGGGATGGCTACGATAGGAACATAAGGGACAAAATTAAAGAGAGTTGTATGAAAAAGAGGTCGGTGGTTGGGGTTGGGGAATGAGAGGTAAGAATAATGAATGAGGTGGTAGTGGAGGTTGTAATAGAAGAGAGGAAAGAGGTGGTGGTAGTGGGCAAGGAAGAAGGTGGTAGGGTTGTTATTAAATGTATGGCTCTCCTCCATACTTATCCTCCGTACTTCTCTATACTTCATTTTTTAGGCTCCATTCTAGGCTCACAATGATAATCTAAACCGTTCGTCTTGTAACTCTTGCAATGAAAACCATTTGTGCAAAAAATCAACTTCATCGAATATCGATGAATACATAAAACAAATCACTTTTTATTTCATAGAATGAAAGGTTTGTGTTTAAACTCACAATTCCTGTCCATTTAAAAAACAAGATGCAATTTATTCATATATCTAGTGATATCTGATGAAACTAATTTTTTACATAACTCATCTAAATTATTGAGATTACGAGATGAATGGTTTAGATTATCAATGTGAGCCTAGAATGGAGTCTAAAAAATAAAATATAGAGGAGTATGGAGAATAAGGATATGGAGGGAGCCATTCCCCTATTATTAATAGGTATTGGGATAGAAAGGAGGCTAGCATTGGCGGTGATCATAAGGCAGAAGAACAAGAGACAGGAGAGTTATCAAATGTGGTTGGGTGCACATGAGTAATATGGAATATTTTAGTATAATTTATAAATTGGGTGATGTTTCCTTTGTTGATTACTTGTCGTAAATTCAAGCATTTATGGGTAAGTCGTAAAAAAGTTAATCTCTTACGTCCGATTTATTTTGGGTTATTGGGGATGGAATTGGATTAGAATAGATGTGAAACTATTAAAATAGTGTTTGTTTGTAAAATTAAGAAAAAGATCCATATGATAGGCATTGGATGAGAGGATTAGCAAATGCCTCCCGAGGTTGGGTTTCAAAACTAGTGAGATTAACTTGGAAAAAAAAAACAATTTTGCCTATGTTGTTTGTTTGTGTGTTTTTTTGTTTTTTTGTTTTTGATATTAGGTCATTATATATATATATATATAATATTAAAATAATATAGTACAAAAAATATTTATAAAATTTAATTTTTAATATTAAAATATATCAAAAATACCAAAGGATATTTATGGTATTTCATACAATTAATCCCCTCACTAAAATATATCACAAACAAATATAATTTTTCTCAGTCCCCTCGCGCACAATCTTCATAATAACAATTTCACCCAACCTAACTCTTTTTTTGTTTTTTTTTTTTTTGTTTTTTTTTTTTTTTTGTTTTTTGATTCATTTGAAAGGTTAAAGACAAGGATAACAAATACAGTCTTGGGAAAGTTTAATCCCTACTAGAACTAGCAATTCTCATATCAGTGATTAACAAAGGAAGGATGGAGCTTGGTGGATTATCTAGAAATATGGTATGTTCTTGTTTGTTGACTCCTAAGTTTGCCATAGCATCTGCACTTTGGTTGGCTTCCCTGGGAATGGCTTTGATTGAGCATTGACATCTCCTTAAGAAGAAGCTTGCAACTTCAATGAGAGCTCTATAGGGTGAGTTTATTTCAGCTCCATCTCGAATAAGCTCCATAGCTGTCTGGGAATCTGTCTCTATTTCAATATTGGCCATCCCCTTTTGCATGATAATGGTTAGTCCTCTATAGATGCCCTAAAGCTTAGCTTCCAGACTTGTACAATTGCCTAAGCAGCCATAGTACCTCCACAGCCAGGTTCTCACTTCATCTCTAAGCTGCCCTCTATAACTTGATTGACCAGGGTCTCATTTGGAGCTTCCATCTGTGTTTAACTTGAGTTTACCTACAATGGGACAAGACCACAACATTAGTTTAGGATCTCTGAAATTTGGATTCAGGATGTTTTGAAAGGCTTCCTGAATTTCCATGGCTTGTTTAAGGGTGGAGTTAACACTGATATGGGTAGGCTGGGACAGGTTTTTAATACTTTCTTATTCCTCTCTTTCCAAATGATCCAGAGTGTTGTCAACAACACTATAGGCCATTGAATATTGTTCACTTGGTCCTTGCTTCTTAGATTTGCTTTGATCCATTCTTGCAGAGGAGTGTTGATGTTGTGCTGCCACCAGCCAATGTTTTTGAAGTTTAGCCAAATTGCATTGGCCTTAAAGCAGCCTCTTAGTAAATGATGCATATCTTCTCTGTTAGCTTGGCACCTAGGATATATCTCAGAGTTTGATAGGTTTTTTGATGAGCCTCATATGGTTGGTAAAAGCTTCTCATGCATAACAAGCCAAAGGAAACTTTTGAGTTTGTAAGGGGCCTTAAGTTTCCATAGCCACTGCCAGTCAACTTCCTCTCTTTCTGCTTTTATTATGAGTTTATGAGGGGCCTTAAGTTTCCATAGCCACTGCCAGTCAACTTCCTCTCTTTCTTCTTTTATTATAGCTTGGTATGCTGCAGCTGTAGTAAAGTTGCCACTAGTGGAGCCTTTCCATTGGGCACCCAACCTGACTCTGAAAATAAATGGACCCTATATGCTAAAGTGTTATGTAATATTAGATTCCACTTATATGTATATTGATATTAAGTAAAATAAATAAATAAAAAAGTACATTACTGTACACTTTCTTTCCTTACTGTTAGTCATACACATTGTCACACTTTCAAACTCACACACTCTCTCTCACAGAACAAAGTGTGCTAACTTGCTCTTCAATAGTAGCTCTTCAGTAGTAGCACACCACTTAGGTGGTGTTTGATAAAATTAAAAATTAAAAATTAAAAATTAAATATTGAAAAATAAATGTTGATTTTTTTTTTTTTTTTAAGTTGAAAAGTTAATTGATAAAAATTTAAGTGCTGACCTAAAAATAATTTCTTAATATGTATAAGATCAAATTTGAAAGTTATTATCTTCAAATCGTATATTTTAATTTATATATTGTAATGGTGGTAGTAATGGTAGTGGTAGCGATGGCATGGTGGTAACGGTAACTTTAATGGTAGTGATGGTGGTGGTAGCAGCAGTAACGATGAAATGATAGTAAAATGATGGTGTTTATGGGAAGAATAATAATGGTGATGAATGTGGTGATAGTACTGCTGGTGGTGGTGGTAGTGGCATGATGGTAATGGTCACTACAAGAATTTACACTTTTGGCGACCAAATTTGGCAACAAAAAGGAATTTAGTCGCCAAAAATGTCAATTTTGGCGGCTAAAAAATGTATTAGTTAGCGTTGGTTTAGGATATAGCTACTAAATTTTTTTAGTCGAGATATATTAGTTATTGGCGACTAAACTTTTTTTTAGTCGCCAAAAGTGACATTTTTTGTGTCTAAAAAATGTATTTGTCATCGTTAGTCTATATTTTAGGAGACTTTTTTTTTTTTTAGTCGTCGTATAATAGTTTTTGTTGACAAAAGATAATTTAGTCGCCAAATAACGGTGATATTTTAATTTAGTCGAAAAATGTAAAGTTTTGATGACTAAAAAAAAATATTGGTCGTCATATATTCATTTTTTCTGACTAAAAGAAAAATTTAGTCGCCAAATTAGTACTTTTGGCTACTAATATTTTAGTCGCCATTGATTGAGATTTGGCTATCGAAAATTCGCCGGTGGTGGTGGTGGTGGTGGTGGTGGTGGTGGTGGTAGTGGTAGTGATAGCTGTGGTGGTGGTGAATTTATAATAATGTATATTGATGAATATATTTAGTATCTATAAATTCAACCATAATTAAGTAAGTTTCATATGATTTAAAATTTTCTCAAGTTTTAATCTACATTTTAAGAGATATTTAAATTTTTAAGTGATGTTAATTGTAGTTATCAAACGGGCTTAATTAATTATCACTTAATAGATTCAATTTTAAGTGCTGAATTAGATTATCAGACATCCTATATTGTTTGATCATTCTAGAAAATACACTAACAGCACCATTGGAGCATATTTGTCTTTTGTTTGTTAGCTAACTGTGACTAACTGACACTAACAATGCACTTAGTGAATGCATTAGTTAATGTTTGCAATGTCGAAGTGTTAACTGTGGCTAGACAATTAGCACATATAAGAGAGAAAGAGAGAGATGTGGTTGCTGGCGATGGCCTTGTACCTACTTACAACTTTTTTTTTTCTTCTTTTTCTTCTTCTTTTTTATTTTTTTTTTAAAGAGGATTTTGGCCATAGCTCCCTCTTCACAAAACGTTATTGTGAAAAGGACATGAAAAAAACATTTCATGCACGAGGTCCTTCCGTTAAACAAATGGAAGCAAGATGGTATATGTAGATGGTAAATTTGTCTCCACAAGGATTTAGCTAAATGTCTCCCTGCAAGAAAGACCCAGAGTTAGAAATCACCCCCAACCTAGGTAGGTCAGGAGGACCCTCCAATGATCAAGTTAGTGCTGAGATCAGGCATAATTTAAGAAATCAAAATTTAGTAAATGTAATGATGTTTTCAATGCATATCTCCTTTTCTTTTATCTCCTCGTTTGGCCCTTATTTTATAGCCAGTCATCATTCAACTTGTACTCGTTATTGGTCGTTGGATCCCTAGTTATCTCATATGTCACGACCCCATCCCGTCCTAAACAGGACAGTGTAGTGATCGATCAGTAGTCGTGGACTATCAGAGGCCTAACTTACAAAGCAAGTTGGACTCATATGATAATTAGGGCAAATTTTTGCATTTCAATTGCGGAAGCCATTATTTTCTTATATTAAGTCCATTTAAAAATCCATTCAGAGCAATGCATAACTATATGAAATTAAAGCATACATTCCTCTTGAATTATTATTATCTTGCATTATTACATGATCTGTACATCAAAAGTAAAATACAACACTTATGACGTAGCTTTACAAAACCAGTACAAGCACACAAGACTGGCTTCTAATCAAATATCTTTCGTAATTGAGCTTTTCATCACCTACATATATATATATATATAAAAGGGAGAGGGGTGAGCCATTACCTAGTGAATAGTAATATAATAAAGCGGTAAATGAATGAACACCATTCTTAACAAATCCAAGTACAAGATCACAGTTCAAACATAATATAATTTGATCATGATAGAACAAAGCTCAACTTGCAAGCATATACATATAGCGATGACCATTCTAAGGTTTTCGAGAACATCAAGAGTCCACAACAGGTGGCAAAAGGAGTTCAGTTAGCTAGAGGTAATTAGTATAATTTCCCAATAACAAAGCAAGATCCAAGATGTCATCTTAATACATGATACAAGAATATAGGATGTTCATTGATAACAAAACAATAGCTTAACTTTCACAAACATAGCATAGGTTTGCATTTTGAATTATAGTTTTAACAAACATAACTTTACTACACTACTACTCACAAATGGCTCTTGGGCAAAGGGTTACTTCCTCCAAAGTGCTTGACCTACACAAATACGACACAAGCATTCAATAAAATACGGACCAAAGCGATGTAACATTACTCTTTTTAGTTCTAATTCTATTGTTCTAGCTTATGTTTATATTATTTCTCTAAACTATACACTTTTAGGTCCATTTTCAAGTCTTATTCAAGTTTATTTCAAGTACCAATTAAGATAAACCAGGCTCGGCAAATCAAAAAGGTGAAAAAGGAGAAAAACTAAGTAAATGCTCCGTTGGCCGCACTTGCGGGGCCTCTGGGTATGCAGATTGAAGGAGTCTCGGACTGGTTTTTCAACCCAACTTCAAATGATCGTATCTCCCTCATCCGGACTTGTTTTTTTAGCTATTATTGAGTTTAGATTCAAGCCCCGAAAGTCTAGTCTCTAATGGTGGTGGTCTCACATCCAAATTCCAAGTATACAAAGAATTATGACTAAATTAGTGAAGGCTGTTCATTTTTATTTAACTATTTCATGTTAATTTATTTTCTAACTTAGTTTTCTTTCATTTCTTCCTATTTTCTTCACTTCAAATCATCTAAACGTGATGTAAAACATAAAAAAATGTTATAGGATACATATTTGAAAAATTCTACACAAAACGCATTGATTTATTCAGGCAAATGATTGAATTCTTACAATTTCTTCTTAACCTAGCTTCTTTTCATCTCTTCTCCATTTCTTTTCTTTTAATCTATCAAGAATCTATCCTAAATCATTTTCTTGTTGGTTAACATTTATATCATTTGAAAGAGGTTAGAAATCCTTACCTTGTGGTGAATTGTACTCAATTTTTGGCCTAAGATTGAAGCTCCTCTTTGGTGGTAATTGTTGTTGTTGTTGTTGTTGTTCTTCTTCTTCTTCTTCTTCTTCTCCCTTCTATTTCATCTCTTTTCTCTCTAAGTCTCCAGTAGATTTTTCTCTCTCTTTTATTTTATTTTATTGTATTTTATATTAGGGAGAGACACTTGTCTTTCCTTGGTCCATACTAATCCTAAAGAGGTGTTAGTTTCACCTACTTGCTTCACCATTTTATAATCTCCCTCATTAGCTTAGTTAATTGAGATTAGTTCTAATTAATCAAGGTTAGTCTTTAACTGTCATGACCCGAACCCATCCCTATGGATTAAGGTCGTAACCAGCCAGTAATCATAACATTACTTACGGCCTCAAACAAAATCAGACATACATTAGGGGCCAAACGGAAGCAGACTTAAAAATTTTGTCCAACGAGCTATGCTTACATGGTAAAGCAAAACATTCTAAAAACAGTCTATAATAACTCACGCATGAAGTCAAAAGTTAACATCTTATATGTCCAGGAATCTTCAAACATGCAGTCAGCTAAACAAAAGCTTATGTACATGGTGATCCAACATATTCACTAAGATAACAAAAAGGAATCAAAAATAAAATAAACAAAACAAAGTCTCATACGTGAGACATTCAAGCTGACTCCACAAAAACTTAACTCCTCTCATGTCTTTCACTGGGGCTGATTTGGACATCTCTTTACTCATCTACACACACATAAATGAGAGTGAGCGATAGCCCAATGAATAATATCAAAATAAAGGAGTACATGAATGAAATTTGTAGCAGTCATATCAAACGGTTGTATGCGCATTCATGATTCTATCTAAAACATCAAATGGCCTCAGGCCCAATTCGTTCTTATCAAACGGCCTCGGGCCCAATTTGTTCGTGTCAAACGGCCTTTAGTCCATTCATTCATGTCAAACGGCCCCTGGCCCAATTATTCATGTCAAATGGCCTTTGGCCTAATCACTCATGTCAAACGGCCTTACGCCCAATTCATTTATGTCAAACGGTCTTTGGCCCAATCATTCATGTCAAACGGCCTTTGGCCCAATTCATTTTCATATTCATATTTATGTGTGTCACATATCCGTGATCATGATCATATTTGTATTCAATTAGTCTTATGCAAAAGGCTGATTTATCCACAGTTCAAAATACAAATCCATAAGGCACATACAGAAGTAACGTTTGGAAAATAACGTACTTGAACATATCTTTATTAAGATATTATTCACAGTGTTCTGCCGAATGATTTGCCCTTGCGCTTGACCCTACACATTGCATAACATACTGGGTCACAAACAGTTCAATCCGTTCTTAATTTATTTATCTCTCTTAGGCTTCTTCTTTATCCATTCAGGTCGATTACAATGCTTAATGTATGCCTAAGAGTGCTTAGAAATGAAAGAGAACGAAAAACCAATCTTAAAACAACCTTTCAAAATTTCTGAAATAGGGCTCTCCGCTCGAGCACAGCTTTGGTCGCTCGAAAGGACCCTTTTGGTCTACAAAAGTTCTGGTTGCTTGCAATTTACGCTCGAACGAAACTTCTGACACTCGAGCAAGAAGTTTTGCAAAATAGGGTACGCTCGAGTACAACTTTAGCCGCTCAAGCCTTCGTGTTTTCTCTGTAAAACTTCTGAGAGTTCGATTTCTACACTCGAGCGACACTTTCCCCCTTCGAGCGAACAAGCTGAATGCTGGGTTTTCCAGAACTCTGTTTGAGCTTCAAACTTGGTTCCAACCAATGTAACTGTAACAACCCCGACCCATGATTAACGCTAATTCATGTTTAAGTATGCCAAATGAGTAATTAAGAAGAAATCCTCAATTAATTATATGTGCATTGCATCATTTTGTGTTTATATCTGTCTAGCGTAGAAATATCTATTCTTATTTGAGTTTCGGTTTGCGAATTGGAGGCCTTATCGGCATCCGAATCAGGAATTAACTTGATTTATGTGCTAATTAGGATTTTTAGAATTTTATGGTAGGTTCAATTGAAATTCGATTCAGAACGATTAAATTAGATTAATTTAATGTCCACTTATTTGGCCATAATTAATTAGACTTTGTTTAAAGCCTAATTAAGGCATTAGTGGGCTTCCTTGTGCACTCATACACTCCCATATCACTCTTTTGTTGAGAGAAATGTGAGGGAGAGATTGAGGGGAGAAAATTGAACTCAATTGAAAGGAATTGCTAGAATAGAAGAAGGAACCTTGAAGATTGATCATCTAGCTCAAGAATTTGGCACCTAGGACCCAATTGAACATCTAAGGTAAGAAGTCAAGTCTCTAGTCTTGAAATTGAGTTAATTCATCTATGCATTCAAGTGAATTGAGTTATGAGATGTAAGAATTAAGCTTAAGAAGTAGGAAGGAAGATTAATCCATGCATGCATGTTCATTTCATTACATTTGGAGCATGTTTGCTAAGAATTCTCTCATGCATGTCATAGATTGAGCTTAATTGTAGGAATTCATCATGTTTTCTATAAATTTGCCAAGTATGATCATGGTTTGGAGGCTTGAAACTCAAATCATTTCATGCATGTTATGTTTTTGGAACATCCATAAAGTGAAGTTGAAATTGTGAACAATTGGCATGCTTTTGGGCCATGATTTCATGAAATGATCTTAAAGTCATGATGTTTTATGAGTTTCTAAATGTTTTCCAGAATTTTGGCCCAAAACATTGAGCTTTGAAGTGTTTAGTTTGAGTATGAGGCTTGGAGATCAAATTTGAAAATTCTAGAATTTGAATCCACGCTCGAGCGTAGGAGTTCACGCTCGAGCGAGCACTCTGAATGCATGCACTTCCGTTCGAGCGACATGATGCCCGCTCGAGCGTGAAATGCATGTATCCAGCAGTTCACAAGTTGTGCAGCACGCTTGAGTGACAGAAGTCACGCTCAAGCGAGGGTCTGAGTCTCACGCTCGAGCGTGGGTCGAGCATCCGTCGAGCGTGAAATGCAAGCAACCAGTACTTTTTCAAAGTTTACAGTATGCTCGAGCGAGAGAAGTCACGCTCAAGCGAACCCTTACTTCTTGCATGTCCGCTCGAGCAAGGAAAGCCATGCTCGAGCGTGGACCTTATTTTTAGCAAAATTTGAATAATGTTTTCAAATGCATTCTAGCATCCTCATTCCATCCTAGGCACTCTTTGGGCATGTTTAAGACCCCATAATGAGGTTACAGGCTAGAAACACACTAAGAATAAATGAAATAAGTTATGTACAATCTGAGCGTGTGCATTCAATGGATGAATCTGCCATGTTATGTAGGTCACGCGCCTCAAGATAGGTGAATTGCTTACCTTGCTGTCAATTTGGAGCTACCAATTATCTGTGAGTAATAACTTAGTAAAGCTGTGTTCAAGTAAATTATTTTCTGCTCACGGATTAAGAACTGTTTTATGAAATGTCGTGTTTTATGCTATGAATGATTGTCCAAGTCTAACAAGCACTTATGACATTATGCTATGATTCAAGTACCGCTATAATCCAAGTATATGTAAGTTCCCGGTACCGGAGGTTCCTTATGGGATTGACAAGCTATCTATACCCGGCTGGAGGTTCCTAAGTGGAACTGACAAGTTTACAAGTTCCCAATCCAGAGGTTCCTTTATGGGGCTGACAAGTTATTCTTACCCGGCCGGAGGTTCTTATATAGAACTGACAAGTATGATTTAAGACATTCTGTGTGTGGTCTATCAGCGCTGATGGATATACTATGTAAGACTAAGTATGAACCGTGAATTCTTTATATGCTCAGAACAAGAATATAAATGTGAATTACAGTTTTAGCCACAGTTATGGGACATCATTCATTTACCCCTTTACTTTGTTATTATTCACTGGGTCTCCGCTCACTAGTTATTTATTTTGTATGTAGGTGAGCAGGCTCATGATCAGGCTTAAGTTGATGCCTGGAGTATTTTGTGTTGGTCAGCCACCCCTTTGCGCCTCACGAGGAGGTTCCAGATCAAGTCATGTATCGTGGCTGTGCCAATATGGATATATAAGACTGTTTATTTTGTTTTATGAACAAGCTTTCTTTTTATGTGCTTGATAGCGACGTGTAGACACTGTATCCATGACGTCACTTGTATGTATATAAAGTTTAAGATTTTCAGTTCCATGTATGTCTTCACAGCTCAATGGACTTCATACATTGTATATTTGTTTCCGCAGCCCCTAACTATGTGTTATTATGACAAGAGGCCTTTGGTAGTCCAAGGATTACTAGCCGGTTACGACGTTAAACCTATAGGGGCGGGTTTGGGTTGTGACAGTAACTCATATCATAAGGTTCATATTACTACCATATAACTTTTAACATGAATATAAAGGCCAATTTTACAAGATTTGAACCTCAAATTCACATAAATCCATCTCATAAACTCGAATCATATCAAATTCACTTCATAACTTCAAAGCTCATGCAAATTAATTTCCATATCATTTTGAATTTTACATGTATGTGAAATATAGACTTCATCTTCAACTTAAATAATACAAATGATGATCATCTTCATGAAACTCAACATTATCGTGCATGTGACAAATGGCCTTCAATTCATCATAAAATGTATGTTTGTACTCAAATATGCAAACTCATGACAATTCTTTACATGCATGTACATACCAACTTCAAATTCATCAAATTCAACTCAATTCATATTCTTGATTACAATTTATCTTTGAGTTCACATAATTACAACTCAAATTCATAAATTCATGTCTAATTACTCACCTAGAGGCTCCAATCTTCCAATTTCTAGCTAGTTCTTGAGCCAGTCTTTCAAATCTTGAATTCTCTTGCAAAAATCTACAAGGATGGCTTCTCTCTCTTTAAACCAGCCCCCCCTCTCTCTCTAGAATGCGATTTCAGCCAAGATGAGTTCAAAAGAAGGAATTTGAGTGTATATAGGCCTATTTATAGGCATGTCTAATCAAATTGATTAAGGCTAAGTAATGGTACTCTAATTTAACCATATTAAACCTAATTATTTTGATCCGAATCAATTTTTAATTAAATTTCACCGTAGGTTTTAAATATCATGCTAAGCACAAAAATACAGTCAATTTCACTTTATGACGCCTCTATGACCTTCAATTTAAATTCTATAGTAGAAAATCAAACAGATTTTTCTACGGTGAACAGATAGGAATTCAAACATACACATAATCATGTAAGTAGTACTCAAAATCATATTAAGCACATAACCACAATCATAATTAAGATTAATTAATATAAAACGGGATAGGGTTATCACACTAACCATCATTAACTTAATTAATCTCAATTAGGTCTAATTAATCTCGCTTAATTATTGCTAATCTCGATTAAGTTTGGTACATCATATGGAAATACTCTACTCGTTAGACCTAAGTCATTAAGTACGTTGATTAGACTTTAGGATTTCTTATGATCCTTTAACTTCAATTTCAAAACCATTCCCCTAACTCTTAGTATTCTTCAAGTATTGTATTCGTAAGTTCTTTATCAAAGCATGCTCTTTGCTTCTGAATTCTCTATCCTTAATATATACACTTACTAAGTTCTCTATTGTATTAATCTTGTAATTTGTTATCCTACAAATTATATCTCTATTTCTAATGTAATGTAAGGTAAGGTAATTAAATTAGGATAAGTATTCGATCGTGTCACGTAAAAATGCTTATGGTGTGGTACACACTTGCTTACTAAGTTCAAGAGGTGACTACTTTCTAGGTCTTAACGGTTGGCAAGGAAATTCATCTGTTCAAAGCTCCCTAACTATTCATTGGCAAGGAAATTCATGTGTTCAAAGCCCCCTAACTATTCATTTCTAAGTTTTTCTATAAGTATTTTGTGTAATGAGCTAGTTAATTTGACTAGGCCATTCAAAGATAGATAATAATATGGTTATGGCATGTGGCATTATTTGGGGTGTTACATTATCGAACTTTCAACGTTCTATTAAAGGTCATTCCATCAGCAATCAATTTGCGCTCGTTATACTTGTCCTTTTATCAGATAAGCCTTTTGTTAGAGGTCACTTCGTATAGATTGGCCGAATTGCTAATCTAGGCTGACTAGTGTGATCGAGTCCTTTTGGTTTTCTATAGATGAACAAATTTTGATTTTGAGTAGTGAGTCGCTTATCATTTTCTGGGCTTGTTTGGGCCTAAGTTACTTTGGGCTGAATTCTTATCCTCCATAACATAAATACCCCTTATATGTGTATAATGATTTCAAGTTACCGGTGTAATCTAATTTTGGATTCAAAATATCATAATTCTTTATATAAATGTCTAATTTTAATAAAATTGATATTTTTAGAATCCTTTCGTTGAGATCTATTAAATAAGATCTATGTTGGATATGAAATTGAAAAAAAAAAAATACAGTAAAGTTTTACTATCCCAACTAACCTTAACATAGTAAAAATTTACTAATATTAATTGTAAAATTTTACTAACAAAGTTTTAACATTTAAATATTAAAATTTTATTTTCATCACTAAACGCCATACTTACTAAAACTATTATCGTTAGCAAAAGATTTATAGTTGCTACTACCAAATTTTTTTATTTAACTATGAGATTTGAGATCTCCATTCTCAAATTAGTTTGAACTAGAGTGAAATTTTGCTGTTTGAAAAATAGAGTATCGTGAGAAAAAGAAGAAGAAGAAGAAGAGAGAGAGAGAGAGAGAGCGCATAAATTTGAGGTGACTGATCTCAGATCTGAGGTTGTCGGTTTCACGTGTAAGACGGTCGAGATGAATAGTGAAGATAGTGGTTGCTAGTGGTAGATCTAACACGGTGGCATCGATGATGAACCATGAAGGCAACGAGTGGTGACAATGGTAGAGATGTTGGAGAAAGAGTTCTATAGTGAGACACAGTGGGAGTGGAGATGGAGAGAGAGCTTAACAATGGCTGTGATGGTGGTAAAAAAAGTTGTTACAGAGAGAGAGGGGTTGCAGAAAAAAATAATGAGAGTTGTGGACAAAAATGTCCAAAAAAATTTTAATTTATCTTTTTCACAATAAAAATATAAGATGAATGATTTTGTATATTAAAATTGTATAATTTGGACTTTTCAAAAGATGTAATTCATTTGACAAAAAATTATCACATAGGTCCATCTCATATCTTATGTGATATGTCTTTTATAATTCTATTAGTTATATACCCACTACTTCTTATTTTTTCTCCTATGTATTACATAAAGCAACTTCTATTATCATGTGAGCACATAACCTAATTAGAATTCTTAGAATACAGAATAATGCCTCCCATTTGAGAGACTTAAATTACAAATACAACCCTTGATGTATACTTAAAATGCAGTTGCTTCTTATTATTTGAAAAATTACAAATACTCCATTGTAAGAATTTTTATTTAACAGAATTAATTAGAAAAATAAAATTTCTAACTCCTCTCCTATACAGTAATAAAATTACTTAAATTATTAATTGAAATATATTTTTGATATTATTAAAAACTATTAATTTATTTAATAATTTATTAATAAAAAGACTCATTTATTATAAAATTACAAATTTTAAGGACGAAATATAATTTATATTTTAAATAAATCTCAAAAAATTATTCCATTCACAATTTAGGATAAACTACCAATAGATCTTAATAGTTAGACTTAATTCTCATCAAGTCTTATTGAAAATAAGTCTTTGTAAAATTGTCGCTAAAAATAATTTTTTTTATAACAATTTTTTACATACGTCTTTAAAAATTGATAATTAGTGACTTTTTTTGTCATGATTTATATAAATTTTTGCTAAAACTTACGAGTAATGACTTTTTTTATAACAATTTTTTTTCATAAAACTTATTAAATAATAAACCTACTTATTAAAACCTACACATAAGTACCTCTACAATTTATCCTTAAAAAAAACCCTATAATTTAGTAATAGATACCATAGCATTTTCTACGGGAGCTTCTATATACACACACCAAACACCCTCTCCATACACACTTAATGAAGGGGTGTGTGGAAAGTGTGTGAGAGGGAGATGTGTATTGAGGAGAAAGAGTGTGTGTATATAGAAGCTCCCATTTTCTACACATGGCTTTTTATAACCGGACCATTCACTCCTTGAGAAACACACGGAATAATCTCCCCAAAAGACTATTCGAATGCGCGTTTAGGACAAAAACAAAACCTCATATATCTCTAGCCTCTCTCTTACATTTAACTATTAATTGAATGCGAGTTTCCGCTTTTCGGTACAGCATTGTTCGTTGCTTCACCGCTCGTCCTTTGCCTCTCTTTTCGTGCGCTCTCTCTACTCTACTCAATTCTATTCGCATCCCATTCCTAGCCACAATTGGAACTCCGAGTGTTCGACGAAATGCCTGAGCGATGGTTTCGCTCATCACCTCCCCAAATCACTTCCTCCTCCCGCCTCGACTCCTCCGAGTTTTGAATTTTCCCGCCATTTCTCCACCTCCGGCCGCCGTCGTGGTCAATCCGAGGGGACGTCTACGGCGGCGGCGGCAGCAGCCACCGCGTACGGCTGTGTGCGGCGTCGATCTAGAAGAGTACTGTTCTTTTGGGTTTGTGGATTTGAAGAGGAGACATTACGAGGGGTCGTCTTGGTGTTGTTCGTGTAAGGGTTGGGATAGTGAGGGAGATTTGGGTTTGGAGGCTGAGATTTTGGAGTTTATGAACAAATCGGAGAAGCCGGAGGTGTTTCCCACGAAGAAAGAGTTGGTGGATGCAGGTAGGATGGATTTGGTGGAGGCTATTGTGAAGAAAGGGGGTTGGCTTTCTTTGGGTTGGGATTTGGGTAATGACAATGATGATGATGAGGAGAAGGTTGAAGAAATTGACATAACTGATAGAGATTGTGATGATGATGAGCAAGTGAAGGTTCATGAAAATGGAACAATGGTTGTAGATTGTGATGAGGGTGTTTTAGTTGGTGTTGTTTTAGGGGACTATCAACAGAGAATTGAGGGTAGTCAAGAGAGTAATTCGATAGGCGTCGAAGTTGAGAGTTATGGAGTTTCTTCTTCTGGTCGATCACTGTGAGATTCCTGGTTGGCTCTACTTGTCAATATTTGTTACTCATGATATTCTTGTTTTTTTTTTGTGTTTAAAAAAGGGAATTTTTTCAGACCCACTTGCACTATTTGTCTGTCCCACAGCATTTAAACTATATTTTTTTCATGGAAATGTTATTTCACTGAGATAATTATTTTTGTGCAGTGAAATGGGAGATGAGCAAGAAACTGGGATTGAGGGTATACTTAATAGGTTGGAGAAACAGAGAAATTTGTCTTTTGGAATTAATTTGGAGAAAAATGGATATTCTGCGGGTGCATCAAGTAATTACGGTGGAGATGATTCGCATGATGCGGGTAAGTCAGTTATTTTGATACTTCAGTAAGTTGGATTCCACAGAAACAAATAGCTTACAGGATAATTGTTGTCAGTGTTATTATTTGTTTCCATTATGTGCAATCCTTCAGCTTGGAGTCCACCATGATAGGGTTTCAAGTTATTTGAATAATCGGAATTATATACAAGGTTTATTATCTTCTAGGATCTGTATTTATACTATATAAACCTGAATAAGCAGGGTCATATCTTTAGCAGTTTAAAGTTAATACCACTCAACATTATATCATCTTTGTCGATGAACATTCCATTTGGTTGTCTATACCTTTGAAAGATATAACTAGTTTCTTGATAAATAAATCTTTTTTTTTTAATTGAATCTTTTTCTTAGTTGTATTTTAATTGGCACTGGATTTGGTTTTTATCCCAAAAAAAGAGGCTGGCATTGGATTTTTAATTACCATTTTAAATTTGTTGACTGACTTCTTTTTGTAGTATTTTACACCTATACACTCTAAAATATTGTTTGGTGTTTGTTACATTGTAAAAGACAGTGCTGACCTTGGAAGAAGCAGCAGACCCACATCAGGTAGCCCTAACAGGGGCAAAATCAACAATTCAGGTGGCATGTTTAGCCATGGAAGATCTGTCTCAGATTTTGATGGTTCCAAGAGCTCACTGAAGCCAGAAATGTGGCGTACTTGGAGCATTCAACGGGCAGGCTTCTCGGATGGAGAATTTGAGGGTATTCCATTTACTAGTTTCTATTGCAATTTACTTTCCCAGTTTTAGATCAATGATATATCCTTCCCCTTCCCAACTCCCCATGCTTGCTCTTACTATGTACAGCAGCTGAAATTTCCTTTAATGACAATCAAATTCATGAGGGAAAGGATGCTACAGAGTATGAAGTACTTGCAACAATGGAGGGTTCTACTGAAGCTTTGGACAAACAGGAAGCTATTAGTCACAAAGAGATACGAACTCGCCTTCAGCAGATGGAGCTTGAGCTTGCATCGGCACTTCACTTATTGAGGTCCAAGAGTGAGGAATTGGTTTTCAAAGAGGTAGCTAATCAAAATTTAGTTTCTTAGTTTTCAAAAAGTTTGGTTTGGTTTGGTTTGGTTTGTAGTTTTCAAAAAGTTTTTTTTTGTTTTTGATAAAAAAAAAAAAAAAAGATGCTCTGAGGTGTCATCACTGCATCTGTGGGTCCAAGTCCAGGAGTAACCGGTTGCCAGCCTAATTTGACCAAACCCATAGGAAGGGACCCACCATCGAGGCACCAATGAAGCTCAACTACATGCCACAAATGAGTTGGCATTAACCAGTGTGGTTTAGTTGCTCATTTGACTTGTTGTCATTGAATGTATAGGTAATTCATGGGTAATTAATATGATTGAGTTTTTGTGATAAAAATCAGTTAGTGTTTGATGTGCAGTATAATAGATCATATCCAAGATATGTTGAAAATGTACTTAACTGTAACATGAAGAACTTTGTTATGGTTTTGGTCATGTATAGACATATGATATATAAGTATTACTTAGAGGTACACTTCTCTTTTGCATCATTATATCTATATTAATATAAAATGGAAGAATACTGGACTGGTGTTCCCTTGTTTTGAAGCCTTGTTAAATTTTTATTTTCGGAAAAAAAAAAAAAAAATCAGTTGTTTAAGTAAATTATCTTGGATTATTGCTTTTTTAGGGGGCTTTATGAGACTTTCGTAATCATGTAAGGTTCCTATTTTGTTGCAAAGTCAGTAAAGTGCAAAAATTGGTTAACGGATTGATGGGGAGACAGTTATGCAACCACATTTTGGAGAAACTTCCGGTGACCATTCACTTCTTTGGTCAAATGTTCACATGCATAGTGCACTCATTCATGCTAGTAGTCTAATTAAAGTAATTGTTGTACAAAGAACTGAATAGAATACGCCTTTTCATTTTGCTATTGGCTATTGTGTTTTCATAGCATAGAGAGGCTATCGAAGTAGCCTTTTTTTTTTTTTTTATTCTTCTTTTTGATTTTTTCAGGTCGCTCTATTATTTACCTTCTAAATAAACATTGAGATATCTTATTCTATAATTGTTTAATCAGTACATATATGTTCTTGTATCTCAAATCACAAAGACATTAAAATTGAGATATTAATAATTGGAAAATATTAGTGAACATCAGTTTTAATTATGTAATCTAGTTGATTTCTTTGAATTCTAGTATAAGAGAATATTCTTACTACTTTATTGCAAAGTAGCTAAACTTCTTCTCAGGACTTTGACATCACACAGTTCCGTTGTGCTGTTAATGTAAAATTTGCTGGTGTTATCACATTTTTTAAAATCATTATTTAAATACATGTTTCAAATAAGGACTTTGAAGGAAGAAATTTGCTTCTAGCACCACTATGCAAGTAACACTACCAACTTTGATCTTAATGCAATTGTAAATAATTGACCTTAGCAAGTAGATAGTTAGATATTTGACAAGTCCCATGGTTTAGTAGCATGTATGTAAGTTAGCAAAAGGGGTGGCCATGGGAAAGTTTGCGTTTGAGCTAGTATTGCACTAGAATAAAACAAAGATATGCTGGCCCAAGTCTACCCTAGATCAACATTGGGGCTTAAATGATTCATCACAATCTGACCCAAAAAAAAAAATTTCTAAAAACTGTTAAATGAAAAATGTTTACAAAATTTAGGAAGAGAAATAGTGTTGATGAACTAGAGAATATAGGTTTTATTGTTGACTTAGTTTGAGGTGGAATTTATACTAAAGAAGCTGAAATCAGGTAAGACATTAGGACCAAAATTGGATCCTATTGAGGCTGAGATTTGATAGGGGATGTGTTGGTTAACAAAATTCTTTAATAAGATTCTAATGACTATGAAAGTGTGTGATGAGTGGAGAAAAAAGATTTGAATGACTATATATAAAAACAAAGGTGGTTTAAAAGAATGCAACAACTATAGAGGCATTAAGTTAATGAATCATACAATCAAATTGTGGGAGAGTGGTTGAGAATTGCTTAAAGGGTTACAACATTAGTGTTAGATAATCAATTTGGATTTATACCTTGTAGATTAATTATGGAAGCAATTTATTTACTAAAAAAATTAATAGAAAAATATAGAGAGAAAATAAGGGATCTAAATGTGAATTTTATATATTTAGAAAAAGCTTATGATAAGGTGCCTAGAGATATAATATGGTTAGTGTTCGAGAAAAGAAGTGTTGTCAAAGGGTATACTAATGTGATAAAAGACATGTATGATGGAATTGGAATTTCAATTAGATTACCTGTAGGAGAAACTACCAAATTGGGTAAATTATTAATAGGTTCTACTTTTGAGACTTATTTCCCATTAAGTTTTATTGATAAATTTATCAAGTAATAAATTTATCGGTGTCTCTTGTTTGTATGAATAAATTTACAGTGATAAATTTATCATTAGGACCTGTAGGTAAATAAGTTTAGCTAATAGGATTGATGGGTAAGTGCCCCCAATCACTGTAGAGTTGCATCAAGGTTCAACTTTGAAAATACATTTAGAATGATGGATAAGTGAAATTTGAAAACTAAGAGATAAAAAATAGTGAACTTTTTCGTTATCTAGGTTCGATTATTAGTAACAATGGTAAGGTTAGGAATGTTGTAATCTATAGAATCAAAGTAAGTTGGCTTTGAGTGGAGGATTGCGTTTGACATATTATATGATCGAAGAATACCAACAAAATTGAAAAGAAAATTTCATAAAATAGTTAGAAGGCTGCCGGAGAAGAAAGAGATGGGAGATTGTAGTGGATTTACTATTCTTCCCTCAAAACTAGGTCACCTGAGGTGTACTTGTCATTTTTCATAAAAAGGCCAAACATCCGTCATTGATTGGATTAAATTGAGATGAGATTAAAAATTTAGGGGCAAAAACGAGTCAATTAAAGAGGGACCAAATTGACACAAAGGACAAAATAGGGAAGTATCTGACGAGTGTCGTGTTGGATACAATACGTTACCTTCTTAGAAGTGTCCTTACTTCTTAGGATTCAGACCTCTGCAACTATGTCTTTGGAGTCTTTTAATATTTGTTTCTTTCTTTAAATAAAAAATAAAATAAAAAAGTATGTATATTTATACACACAATGTAGACGTGTATGCATAGAAATTAGAATTATTGGGATGGACCAGGCTGCTTTGGGTCTGGCCTTAATGATTCTTCCCAAGTCTGGCCCTCTAATATAACAGGCCTTAAAATCTTGTCCAACCTGGACCTACCGGCCTATAATCCGTTCCAGGCCCTAAAATATTTAAGGCTGGGGTGTGTGGGCCTGGCAGGCCATGAGCCGATGGCCACCCTAGCTTAGCTTCCATAAATTACATAGTTGAGTTGACAGGAAGCCAATTTAATTAAGCACTACTTTGAGTACTCTACAAGTGCGATCAAAATGGATGATATTAAACTGATTTCATGTTTAAAACTTAATGATGACATGCGGTTATAGAATTTTTTGAACTTTGACCTTGTCACGTAAGGAGAGTTGCCTAATGGAGAACTATAGGAACCCCAGGGATTATATTTCCCAGGATGTGAATGATTATGTTGTGTGTGTGTGTGTTTTAGTTTCTGTTTTACTCGTGCTTTTGGGGTTGGGATACCTGTGACATTGTATTTACAAAATACAAGTACTACTTCTAGTTTGGTTTGACATTATTCTTTGATGAATGAGATGTTGAAGTATCCACACACAGTAAAGTGCATGCGATAGTCAACTTCTTGAATCCTGATGGGGATCTAAGCAACAAATCTGATTCCTAAAAATTGTTCTTGAATGTTTTAAGATTTACGTAGTGGTTTGTATTCTCCATTTTGTAAGCTATCTTGCAGTGAAACTGATTTATTCAATGCAACTAGCTGGTGTTTTGGTTAAGTAGTAACCAATGCATTCCAGCTTCTGTTCTTGACCTTATTAGAAATAAGTGTTTTTACACTGTTGGTTGATACATGCATAAAGCTCAAGTAGGTCTCTGTCAGGCTTTAGCTACTCATAATTCAACCTTACTATTCTGTAGTTAAGTTTTGTTTTTTTTTTTTTTTTTTTTTGTGGAAGGGGGGTTATAGTTTTGGCTTTGATGTTCTGACATTTGATATACTCCTGATTTTTCTATAATTTATGGTTGTTAACTGACCACCTCTGATTTTAGCCTGCTTGCTGCCACACCACCTCACTCTTTCAGATGCATTTGTGCACACACACACACACAGGGTTCTGGTCATTTTCCTTTGGTCACAAGTTATTAGGGTTTCAATTGTCATGAGAATAATAACGATAAAAGAACAATATGTTCGTATGGGAATAATAAGAAAACAAATGCAGAAGAAAAAAGGACTAAATCTTCCAAGTGTGTTTACTAATAGGCAAAATATGTGTGTCTCAAGAAAGAAGATAGAAGTTATATACAAAATTTGTAAGTGTGTCAAGGAAGAAAATAGTTTAATATACTTCTTCACATCTATGTATTTTATGTGTCTGAGAAGAATCAGTTGGTTTTTTACTCTCCTTTTAATCAGTTGGTTTTCCTCTCCTTTCAAAAAGTTACTTTGGGGTTTTGATTTTTAAACACTTGATGATGATTAGAATCTTATAGCCGTGGTTCTTCATCAGGGTCATGAAACCTCCAATGATCTGTGGAAGCTTTCTGATGCTTGGGAGTTCCAGGAAAATGAGATCATGAGTGCCCAGGACAGATTGCGGTCAATACGTGCAAAGTTAGCTGTACTAGAAGGGAAGACGGCACTTGCAATTATGTAAGCCTAATTATGTTCATATAATGACATGTGCCTTTGATATTGCTTTTCCCCATTGGAATGTGTCTCAATCCTACAGTGCATTTACAGTGATGCACAAAAGACGGTAGAAGAGAAGCAGAAGAGGATTCATGGCACTCGTAGTGCTTTACAACTTCTTCGTACTACCTGCATAGTTTGGCCTAATGCTGCCTCTGAGGTTCTGTTATCAGGATCTTTTGATGGTTGGACTACTCAGGTTTAATCTCATCTTTAAATTGGCATTCTCCTTTTAAATCAACTATGAACCTATCTATGATGTAGTTATGGTGGATTTTGCTTCTCAATCATAAAAAGTTATTGGGTAAATTACCCTGACCTCCCCTGAGATTTGGAAAAATTACAATAATCCTCATAAATTTGCCATAATTACATTAGATTTCTTAAGATTTTAAATTTACACAACACTGAGATCCCGTTTCATTAGTAATTCATTAGTAATACAGATGAAAAAAAAAAAAGGCATAATTTCTTTTATATTAAAATATATATTTTACCTTGTTTATTTTTTTGTCTTCATATCATCTACATTAGTTCTAGTCTCTTTAATTAAGTCTGAACTGTGAGACTCGTTGTATTTTCTTGAAGCTTCGGGCAGGTTAGTGTAATTTACCCAAAATTAATTATCCTCTCACCAGATCCACAAGGAGAGGTTTTATTAAACCTAGTTTATTTACTGAGGTGTCATTTCTCTTTAGCATAGCCACTCTTACTGTTGGAGACCAGTCAAAGAGACCATGTGCATTATTGAATAATGACCTGCACCAGTAAGTAAAATTATGTGGTTGAAGTTGAAGGCACTGAAAGGACAAGAGGAAAAACTAAAAGAGCATTGATATTGTGTTTTAAAGATTTTATAATTTTGATTTGATTAAAAATATAGCCCAATAGATATCCTAATTTCACAAGGAAAGATATACATATTTTTGTGCGATGCTTTTGGGGTTGCTTATATTTTATGTGAATTATGATTTACAATGCTGTCTTGCAGAGGAAGATGGAGAAATCGAAGACGGGTATTTTTTCTGCGTGCCTGAAGTTGTATCCGGGTAGATATGAGGCAAGTCTTTTTCATCACCTTGATTACGACTCGAAAAAAAAAGTTATCTTTTGGATTGTACAGATTTCAAAAAAATTCTCTACAATTTCTGCAGATCAAGTTTATAGTCGATGGCATATGGAGGACTGATCCACTGCGCCCCACAGTTCGCAACAATGGACATGAGAATAATCTTCTTATTATAGAATAAAGGCTGCCAACTATATAATTCAATGATAGAGGCAGCACAGAAAGAGTACATGCTGCAGCCTTTTTCCTTTTTCAATCATCAAAATGGGTCGGGTGGTGAATTTCTTTTTTGTCAGTGGTATGAATAGTTCAATTCATTTTGGGGATTGTGGGGGTTGTGTTTTGTAAGGGTCTCTATCATTACTGTTTTTAAAGTATCTTTTACCATAGGAAATTGGTATCTATACCACCTTAATCTTACATGTTTGTATCATCTAATTGTTTTTCTTTAGATTTTCTTTTTCACTTTTATTTATTTATTTATTTCATGTGTACATCTGACTATGTGAAGATAACCTAATCCAATCAAATTGAAAATTCTTGTAATGTTATGCAATCTGCCAATATTTTATTGAAGGATCTATGATTATGTTTGGTTTTACAAGATCATATATATACATTTCGATTGAAGTCATCAAAATTGTGAAGAGCTCTCGGAAATGAAATTAGTGCAAAGTATTGGCTGAAAAGGGAATGAAAATTTGAGACATGCATGTGTTGCTTAGAAGCAGGAAAAGTACACGCATCAGATATGAGATTGTACAGACAATATGATACAAATACAACATTGACGTGGACAAGAACTTTCTTAAAAGTGTACGCGCTTAAATACATAGACATGAATGTGCACGTATGTATGCACTAGGGGCTGGCACTACAGCATCATATCATGAAATCCAACCTATGTAATTTTTATTAGGAAAAGGTGAGATGGTATAAAATATTGAGATTGTTTGGTACACTTTATATGAACTGCTTATATATATATACATATTCAAGTGTCAGATTGTTTAGTATGACTTTTACTAACAACTTATTAAATAAAAATATCTTTAATAAGTTAATTATCTAGAGGCTGGAAGAGTAATGCTTTGGGTAAACTACCAATAGGTCCTACTTGGAAGACTTATTACCCAATAGGTCCTACTTTGAGACTTATTACCCATTAAGTCCTATTTGATATAATTTATTAAGTGATAAAGACAAATTTTATCAGTCTTTTTTTTTTATGAATAATTTTATAGTGATAAATTTATCAGTCTCTTTTTTTATGAATAATTTTTTAGTGATAAATTTATCACTCTCTTATTTTTATAGTGTTAAATTTATTAATTAGGACCTGTAGGTAAATAAGTCTAGTGAATAGGACTAATTGGTAAGTACCCCTAATGCTTTTGATCATTATCAGCTTTCAACTTACACAAAAGAAGACCATTCAACATGACGAGTGAAGATTCGAGACTATGGAGCATTGTCAATGTGGGATGAGCCTTGACATTGATAAGTTCAACAAACAATTTAAGATGCACAATATATCCCACAAGACTATGGGTTAACAATTAGTCAATACATGTCAACTAAAAAAACCACATTTTTTGTTTTTTCGTAACACCATCAGTCAAAATAAGAGGATAGGGAGGGATTCAATCACTTGGCCTCAACAATCAAGGTCCCAGTGTCACCTTCCAAATGCCACTGAATTACATGGGTCATAGCTTAACCCTGCAACAGACTAGTTGTGCAGAAAATGCACCAGCTCCAGCTGTGGCACCACGAACATTGAATTAACACTGCCTTTTAATTGCATCACATTGCCGTCGTCTCATATTTTTTATTGGACAGACCAAAGGCCCATCGCATTAAGATTGACAATCCAAGTACACAAATCATGTCTGAGAAGGAAGACAGGCTGTCCTTGCAGCAAATGTGAACCCGCTTCCACAATAAACTTTAGTTCTGCTGTTTATGTATGGAAGTTTGTCACCGAGTTTAACAACCTGAGGACTAGTTTGATCATCTGTACTCCCCAAGCCAAGCTGACCATGTTCACCCCAACCCCATGTCATTACTAATCCATTTTCTACACAATTGCAATGATCAATGAAGGAAAATCAGTCAGCTTGTCTCGGAAAATAGAACAAGATAATATAGGACAAAATCTTACCTGTTACTAGAGCCGAGTGCTCGGCTCCTGCTGCAATCTGCATAACTTTTATCCCATTAAGACTGGGAATTTTACCCATAACAGTTTCCTTTGAATCATCTGCAGTATTAATTCCATAGATTTTACATTAAGACTAGTTCGCACTCACAAAAGCAATCACTCAATCAAAGAAAATTATCATCTGTTTTTCTAAAAAGTTCACATAATTACTGCGCATAGAGTTGTGCATTCTTTTAAGGGAAAATTACAAATCAGTGTAGAAGATCAAAAATAATTACAAAAACAAAGGGGGTGCAAACTTTTTCTGTGCAAAGAAATCACAGCAAAAGTTGCACCCCCCAGTTTTTGGTAAATATTTTTTCAATCTTCCTACTATCTTGTAATTTCCCCTTCTTTAATCCTTTCAAAGATTGATCGGCTGGCTAAAATAATCTGATTAAATAAAATTCCCAAGATAATATATCTGTAAACCTTCTCAAATGGTCCAGAGATGAAATATTAATCACCCCCTCCCCTTTTTCTGTCAATAAGGGAAGTAAATGGGATAAATGAAAAGGAAAAATGCGTCATGACATTGTTTATACAGTCCAAGCTATCGAAATGCATTACCAGACAAATGCTTAACCAGATTCATTTTCTGAGATTCGCCGAGCACACCATGGTGCTTGCCTCCAAGCATACAAACTTCCCCCTCACCTAGTTGAGGCCAAGACTACAAATTAATAATTCATAAACCTCCCTTTAGGGGAAAAAAATTTGGAGTAGAATGGTGAAGTATTATGTACCCGTTAAGAGCAAAGCGTGATTCCATCCAAGAGCCGCCTGGATGAATGATAAAGATGAACTTAAACACTGGGGAGTATACGCATCTAAACTACCATTGAACCCTCTTCCCCAGGTGTACAGATGCCCATCAGCTTATGGAATAGCCAGATCAATAGAATCAAATTAATAAAATAAAATAAAATAAACTAGGGTAAATTACACTTTTCATTCCTCTAATTTGATCCAAATTCACTTTGGTCCCTCTTATATTATTTCAATTTGAACAATATTAACTTTAGACATCTTGTTTTAATTTGGTCCATCCTCTCAAATTGGACGTTAAAATTCAAGATTATTTAACATGCGTCAGTTTAGACATCTTGTTTTAATTTGGTCCATCCTCTCAAATTGGACATTAAAATTCAAGATTATTTAACATGTGTCAGTAACCAAAGGAGTACAGAGAAGGGAAAAAAAAAAAAACTGACAGTAATTTGGACGAAAGGACCAAACTGAAACTGACTGAAAGTCTAGGGTAAACATTGTTCAAATTGAAACAATAGACACCAAAGCAAATTTGGGTCAAAATTATAGGGATCAAAAGTGTAATTTACAAAAAAACTAATTTAAAGAAAGCATATAATAGCCTGGAAATAATGCTACTCTTCGGAGCAATACAATCCTATAACTATAGAAAACTCCACTTATCCTTATTAGAGGGACTCACCAGATAATGCTGCACTATGGTCTCCATTTGCAAGAATACCAACAATCTTGATATCTTCCAATCCAAAGGTAGTTTGAGGAAGAGATGTTGATCCAGTTTTATCCTTGGAAATGCCCAGTTGACCACGCTTACCAGACCCAAATCCATATACTCGGTCTCCAGAATGACCTGCATAAGATTGCCCTTAGATTTTAGTATTGCCTTCTTGGGCTGGTCAACTTCAAAATTGAGTCAAGAAGTTTTCCACTTAAAACAGGGTTCTTCTCTGTCAGACAGGAATCTTCCAATGTAGGGAGACAGGCTGTTTGGGAATGTGGTGAGGCAAGGTGAGACATCACAAATATGTGAAAACTCCTTATTGTTACATAGTATGTGTTTTGACAACTGCACAGCAAGTATATTAAGATGACAGTTAACAAATTGATTCAATTTTAATTTATCCATTCACTTGTTGAGCTTAACGTAATCCCCAAGAAAGAGATGAGAAGGTTTGATGGAGTGTAGCGGATTGCAGACATCAAACGTGTTATTGTGTGAACAGAGTGAAACAATTCAACTCCACCCAAGTAATGCTATTCACTATTGCTCGCCAGGCATACAAATTAACAATGTGTGACATTGATCAGCTTTTTTTAACCTTTCACAATATACAAAAATAATAATTTGCACAAGAACAGAGTTGGTTACGATTGTTGGGTGTGCATATCTGTCTATGTGTTCAAGTGTCATATTCATCATGTCCAAAGACTCCAAGTCACAACTATAGTTTGTATTTTTTAAATACTTTATTTTTTACTGGTAAAATGGAGTTTATAAACTGGCATAGATCATTTTACGCATAAAATGAGATTTACACGTAGTTGTATAACTATTTAGGCATACTAAATGGGTGCATGTCCAACTACACATGCCAAAGTTTTAATAGGCTTTACTAATGCTTGCCTCGAGGAGAGGCTATGGTAAAACACATCAAGGCTTAGATTTTTAGGCTATACTCTCCAAAGGCTTGCTCATCACAGTCTGAGGAATGCGCCTTGTATGCCTTTTGCATAAGCATAAGCATACGAGGAGCAAGCACATGAAGAGGTTGTCTTAGGCTCTTGTTAAACTCAACTAATAAAAAAGTAAAAAAAAAAAAAAAGAACTCCCTTTGCAACCATATTCTACAGGAAAAATTAAGTAAATGACTAATCAAGAAAAAACAAAAAGTATTATGCTCAAGTTATAAGCCCAATCGCTAAAGCTATGAATGTCAATTTTACTTTTAATGAAAGCAAGCTTCCTTCTTTGCAATGAAATGCTTGATGCCTTGAGAAGAAAAATATTTACACCTTTAGATTTAATTTTTATTTATTTATTTTACTATTTTAAAATATTTAATTTATTTACTAAATATAAAAATTCAAAATGTTTACGTCTCAACGCCTTAAGACATGCCTCGCATCATGAGGGGTAAAACACCAAGTGTTACACATTCGTCTTTACAAACTTTGGACGTGCCAATTGTCAAGTGTTGCTGGTACTTCCGATAAGTCCATGTATACGTCCAAAAAAGCAATCATCGTTGATGACACCGGAAGAAACTATTTTTGACACCAGAAGAAGTCATTTAAGTGCAGTTCTTTCTCCACCTGACCTATCTTTATTCCTTCATTTCTAGGGTTATTGATTCTACAATGTTAATCAACTCTAAGTAATATGTATGACCAATTAAAATATTTTCTTGAATATAATTTCTAGAAAAATGTTAGATCCTGTAAATGTTTAGTTTCAGAAACGGATAATATCCTCCCCCAACTACACATTACCTCTCAGCTCGAGGTATACATCATAGTCATAAGTTTGTGGACTACATTTCACCAAGATGAAACAAGTGACAAAAAATAAATAAATAAATAAATAAAAATAAAAAAGAACAAGAAAAAATAGGTAGAGGAAATTCGTCCTTAGGAATGCGTTATTCAGATCTCTAAAGTCAAATCAAACAACTTTACGTTGACACCCCCTTTACCAATGCTTTAGACATATAACAAGCACATACACATCCTTCGCAATAACATATTACCATCAAGAGTAATCCAGCTGACTGTAATATTACAATATCATCACATCTTTTACCTTTCAACATGACCAATGAATGGCGCATACCACATGCTATCTGCTCAACATGCTTCGAAGTGAAGTATGAAAGCATTACAGGAGAGCTATGCGAATTGTAATCACAATGCCCGAGTTGACCAAATGAGCCATCTCCGCAAGTAAAAAGGCATCCAGTATCTGAAAGTAGATAGAAAGTGGGGATGAAGAGCAAGTAAGAAAGGTAAAAAAGTGATGCCCCAGGAGTAACACATCATAACCGACATTGCAATGAGGCAAAAACTAAATAGCAGACATTCAGTCTAGAAATTTATAACAGCACAAGCTAGAAAACAAGAACAGAGAACAATTTTGCCATGCAACACAGGATTCCCTAATAACAATTTCTCAGAGATAGGCACACTGAGAGGAAAATTACATTCAAAAAATAAAACTGGTTGTTTTGTATCTGTGCCCTGACCTTGAACATACCAAACAACCCCTGAGAATTACAAAATGGAAATTACCAAATAATTCATTTAGTAATTAATATCTTACAATTAGAAAAGAAAACAGGTTCAAGCACTCAACTTTCAAGTCATTGAAAAGATAGAAGGTAAAGAAACCAGTGACTGGATAAGGGATAAGAGGGGCCATTACACGGATCCAATAGAAAATTATGAGGAATAACATTAGGCTTTGTCACTATATACAATTATGATCATGGGCATGGACTTTCCCAATCAACAAAAGGTTTTTTTGACCTTAGACTTGTTGACGGAAATGAAAAGGTAAAAGAAATCAAATTAGTTAGAACTAATTTTTATAGGTAACAACACGAGTTTTTTATTTTTATTTTTTTATAGGTTCTTATTTCTCGAACCAAAAGAAAAAAAAAGGGAAGTGTAAAGAATTTAGTTTCTCTTCTTTCTTTTAACAAATTCAAGAACAAGAAGAGAGATGACTGATGATAAAAGTAACAATGGTATTATTTAAGAATAGACCTGTAACAAAGCCAGAGTGGTTCCATCCAGCAGAAACATGAGTCACAATGAGGGTCTCTAATAACTGGACAGGCTTAGGATGTAAACAATTGACCATCTCCCCATGACCCAGCTGGCCAGAAGTTCCTCTTCCCCATGTCAGTACTCTTCCACCTGTGCAAGCAATCGAATTGAGTGTTGCCACACATGTCCATTGCTCATCCCACCAAAGCCTATTTTTAATTTAACCCATGATTCATTCATTCATTCTAACCCCCAATAATTTTGATAAAACAAATTACGCTCTAATTTGTACTATCTAAGACTGAAAGGCAACTAGAACTACGATCGCAGCAAAAATTACAAATCAGCATTGTGTTGGGTGTATGTCTTCTATTATGTGGGGCCCATCCATGCAGTTACTCGTTTTCACATATATTTGGATTAGGTTGTGGAGACCAGAATTCACAATGAGTCCATTACATGTGTGGTTTTATTAATTGTGTCGGACTAGGATTTCTAAAGTTTACCTATAAATAGGGAACTAAAAATAATTCTAGGGTGTAAGATTGAGAGGGTTTGTAGAGATTTCGTGGAGACAGAAAAATACCAGGAACACTGGCTGAGCGGGGAAATGGGTTCGCTTTACCCTTGAGTAGGGAAACGTATATTGTTTCAGGGCTCGGGTATTGGTTTCGGGTTTTGGATGTTTTTAGTCTCATGTTTGTATTCTATATTAAAATGGATTTCTCTTTCTGTCTCACCTGTTGACTGTTGACATAGGCAAATTTGTGTTGAACCACATAAATCTCTATGTATTTTTCTCTTTGGTGTGTGCATGAGTGTACTTCGCATTCATGTGACGTGCAATAATCCCAACAAGTGATATCAAAGCCATAGTAGTCAATTTGAAGCCAGGGGAAAAATTAAGAGCACAATTTTTTTTTTTTTTTATCTCATTCGACTAGATCAAAATTTTTGATTTACACAGGAAAAAGGATTATTGCGGTGGTTGATTACAGAGAACAAAAAAGGAGAAGTGTAGCATGGTCGGTTGAAAATTGTGCAAATTTTTGCAGCAGTGGGGGCATTGCTCAGGAGCAAACCAATCTATTTCCTTTGGTGACGCACAAATTCTAGTGAAAAGGAAAGAGAGTTTTGTTACACAATTTTTCTCTATTGACATAAAAAGAAAGATTGGCTTGGGTAACAATCTAGTGTGATGGCTACTCTAATTTCGATGGTCTAAAATTTCTTTAGTTAGCAGAAAAATTCAAGGCAAAGGCGTTCTCATGATTTTTAGGTGTTGCAAATTCATCAGTGAGTTTAGGATTTTCAGATTTTGAATGATTTGATGAAATTGGATAGATTCAGAGGAGATTACAATTGATCAATGGCAATCAGGTTTGACCGCTAGTGATCCAAATTAATCTGATTCAATCAAAGATGAAAGACCAATCATCGACGGATGCAACTTCGGTTTTAGTTGCAGGTGGAGTCAATTAGATGACATTTTCTTGATTGGACAAATGATTGGCAAGTGATACAAGCTTGTGGAGAGTTTTATGATAGGTGGGGCTGCTGTCAACTACTAGGAAGGGAGTATTGGTAGGCGACGTAAGCAAATGATGCGTACAGGTAAATAGGGTTTGCTACAGTTTCAGATGCACACATCGGTGCATAGGTTCGTGCACGCGTGGGGGGCATACAAGTATGTGGATAACTAGTGTGTAGGATTCTAGCCTGATGTAATAGTAACAATTGTTGGATGTTCATAAATGAAGCTCTGAATAGAAAGATTGAGACGGTTGACGAAACAAGACGATGTGCATCCTGAACGAAATGGATCTCTTCTATTTTGGGTTTGGTTAGTGGCGGTGATCTCTTTGGTTGTGTCTATGAAGCACAGCACATCTCCGGAAGTCACGTACAATGTCCAACACGTGTCAGACACACTGGAAAGAGTCGGATACGTTGGGACACTTAGGACCCGCTACGGACACGTTGTGGACATGTTGGGACACACCGAGGACACGTTCGGGACATGCTGAAGACATGTTAAGGACACACTAAGGACTATCTTTTTGAAAAAAAATTAAAATTTTTAATTTTTTTTACTAACATAGCATACTTAAGGTTGATAAATTTGATAAAATTAAATATTTGACATAAAATATATATTAAATATTTAAAAATATGATATATAATAAATATATAAAATTATATGTTTTGCAAGTATTCCCAACCTTGTTGTGCCTGCATTTTTAAAAATTTATATGTCAGCTTGTCAGTGTCGTATTCGTGTCATGTCACCCATCTGTGTCCTTACTTCTTAGGGTTATGTGTACAAAGGAGCAAAGGTAGAGCCACAGCAGTCGGCAAAGTAATGAACTTTGCAGGGCATCTTGGTGTGGAGATGCACGCCATGTTGGTTCGAGTGTACTAGATTGCGACGAGGGGCATAATCAACTCTTCAAGCTGATTTGCAGAATTCAAGTTAAGGTAGAGATTGTTGGGGGTATGCCTTGTATGATGTGGGATCCATACCTTTATTAGTTTTTACATATATTTGAATTAGGTTATCGAGTCCAAAATTCACGATGTCTCCATTACGTATTATGTGTATAGTTTTATTCGAACAAGTTTTTAATTTTTACGAAAAGATATACAAATAGATATCACAATGAATAGTGACGTTTTGGCTAAAATGTTTAGGGTGCAATAATCCCAACACAATTGATCAGATGCAATCAGCACATAAAAATATATACATATAGAGAAGGGATAGGGTACCGGTGGTGAGAGCAATGACATGGGCGCCGCCGCAGGAGAGGAGGGAGATGGAAGCAGCGCCAGCAGCAGCGGCGGAGGAGAGAGGAAGTTGGAGTAGAAGTAGAAGAGGGAGGTGCTCATCTTGAAGCTTCCCTGTCCCTAGCTGTCCTTCCGTTCCTGCTCCCCAGCTCCATAGTTGTTGTTGTTCTTCTTCTTCTTCTTCTTCTTCATTTACTAGTCTTTCGTTTTCTTCCATCTTTATTGTTTTGGGGGGTTTCGTTTTCTTTCGTTTATGCCATGGGTTGGGAGCTCTAACTATTCACCTCCTGCTGCTTCTTGCAAAAGCCCATTTTGACCCAACTTTTGGGCAATCCCTCTTCCTATTTTCACATTCAATTTTACCTCATTACTAAAATTTATAACATGTGTTTTGGAATTGATTTTTTTAATACATTTTTAATTTTTTACTAAAAACATGTAAACAAAAATAAGGAGAATGAGCTAATTTTTTAGTTTTTTTTGGGAAAGTTTCCCAATCACCCTAGTGATCATTTGGGGTTTAGATGGTTTTGTAGTTTTTATTTTATTATTATTATTATTTTATTATTATTATTATTATTATTTTTTTAACTCTCACATAAGCTCAAAAAGCTAATCAGTTTAAAAAGCTATTAAAAAAATTATTTTTTTGAGTAAAAAAATTGATGTGACATTTAATTTTTTTAGTTGATAGCAAAAGCTTAGGCCTTGTTTGATTTAATTTTGAGAAATAAATTTTGGAAACTTTTTTAAAAATTTGTTTGGTTTAGTGATTTTGAAATTTTTTTTTCTAAAATTACTTTATATCTCATACATATCAATCAATCACTTTTTCTCTCTCGTCTCTCCTCTTTCCTTCTCAATTACTTTTTATTCCACACGCATCTACTTAACTACAACAAAATATCAAATTATCTCAAACTCCCATACTCCAAAACTATTTTCAAAATATACAACCAAACAAATCAAAAAAAAAATTCTAAACTCTTTCCCCAAGATTTTTTTTGAAAATTTATCTTCCAAAACTAAACCAAACACACCCTTAATTTTTTTTTCTTGTTTTTACCCTCCCCTTTTTTTAGTTAAAAATTGACTTTTTTAGAAGTTTCCAAAAAATCCCTTAGTTCTTTCATCTATTAATATTTTTTAATTTATATCTTACTTACACTTTATCTTTTGAACTAATACTCAATATCACTTTATTCTCCTTAACTAAAAAAAGTTAAAGGTCCACTACATAAATTAAAAAATTCATTGACCTCTACAAATTTGTCGTAATTATATTGTAATTCTTTAAATTTTGGATTCAAATAATAATTTATCAATTTTCAAAACTCATTTGTTTGTCCTGTTGATTAAAATAATAAAAAAAAATTTGTTAATATATATATATATTTGACTATCAATAATCTATCTATTTACATATTCCCCGTGTTAATTACGATCTCTTTAATTAAAACGGCTATCAATGTGATTAACTCGTAACATTTGTTATATTTTTGCAAATTTCAAAATTAGTCAATGTAATTTAACAAATAATAATAATAAATTCAATTTAATTTAAATTGAAAAAGAAATCATAAAAAGACAGTTTCAATACTACACATAAGTACCAATTCTTCAAAAATATACAATAATCATGGACTCTTACTAGTTACTTTTTGGTCCCATTTAGTAGCATTTATATATCAACTTATCATTTGATTAAAAAAATTTAACAAATGGTATTGTGGAGGGTAGAAATCCCAAATCCCAAATTCACCATCTACAAGTATGAATTCTAAAAAATTTCTGGCAAATGGCACTTTTCAATGAGTATTCAATTTATTATATAAAAAAAAAAATTAAAAAATTAAAAAAATTAGGGCTTCTTAGTCTAAAGCCCTAGAAAAATTTAAAACAAAAGAAATTAGGGTTGTTTTGAATGAACTATATAAGTGCACTTTTTAATTTTTTGGCTAAAAAAGTAGAGAAAAAAATATGTATATTTGGGATAACTTTATGACTATTTATGAAAAAATGTGTATTAAAATATTGTATCAACTAGAAAAATTACCTTCCTATCCTGTGCTGCACTGTGATGGTATTAAAATATTGTTTGAGTTCCATGCAGTGTACTGTGTTGCACTGTGATGATATTAAAATATTGTTTAGGTTCTGTGCAGTGCACTGTGCTGCACAATTTTTTTTTTTTTTTTCACCAAAAATGTCTAATGATATATGTAAATAGTGTTAATTTTTTTACTTTTTCAGTGGATGCCAAACACCCACTAAATGTATGACCCAAAAAAACTCATAAAACCAATTTTTATGTTGATACTAAACCAAACCTGCTGTGTTTTTTTTTTTTTTTTTTGGCAGTAACTAAAAACTACTTACTACATTTTTCTCTATGTCAAACGTATTCCAACAATAAAATGCTATGGAGACGGGAGAATGCGACTTATGGAGACAAGAGAGAAATATGTTTGCATTAACAAAAATTATTGGTAGTTTGAATTTGTGTTTATCTGAATCATCTAAATATGTGTATTTCAGTCAACCAACTGGATGATCGGTGTAACACTTGTCTACTGCGGTTATCACCCTTATCGATCGCGGCGATTACTTTATTGCTGAATGACCCGCAAGCCAAAATTTGAACAATTTAAACAAATCAAAATTCGTGCAATGTAACATTGCTCTTTGCACTTTTTTTTTTTTTTTTTTATCCTTCCTCATTCTATTTTTGTTTTCATAATCCAAATTTCTATTATAACCTTTTAATTATTTCTTGTGTTATGTTAAGTCTATTGAAACTCACTCTCCTAATTTCAAGGATAAAATTGTCTTAATGTGGTGAAGTGTGGGATTTTGTTCAATCTATATATGTGTCTTTTAATTTTTTCTCAAAAAAGAAAAAGGAAAAAAAGTGAAGTGTGGGATTTTGGAACTAGGTAATTATTGGAAAATTTAATTTTCATATATCCTTTCATCTATGTACACATCATATCTTAGTTCATACACTTATGAATTTGATTATATATTATTAGGATAATTCTATTTACACACCATCGATCCTCTCAATACACACCATTACTTAGTACATATACATAATAATTTTTAGATTGTAAAAATATCTTAGTTCATACCATAACTTTCCTCTTTTAATCCTAAGCTAATATACTGGTACACACCACCACCAAAATGTTAAATTTTTTTATGTATGAACATTTAATATTTGATCAACCTTAATAATTTGAACAAAATAATTTTGTTCAAATATAAATAATTGAACATTTTATAAATGTTCAACTTTGGTTATTCGAATACGTGACGAATAAAAAAGCCATCTTTTATACGAACGAGATAAAACAAAAAAGTAAATTGACCATTTCATTGTTGTATTGTTTCAAATCAACAATTTAAGTGTCATCCATAGTGTGCAAATCTTCAAAAACTAATTGATTTCAATGTTGTTAAAATATTAAATCTTTAAAGGCAATAATGATTTGAGTTTGGAAAATAATGGTGAAAATTATAATGGCAAAATATCAAAGTATGGGGTTGTTCGACCCGTGAAAACCGTTCAACCCGAACCGCTCGCACCTATTTGGGCCGTTTTACTGATTTGTTAGGATCAGATGCGAGTTAGGATTTTCTTATTTTGCAGGTTGCGGACGGGTCGCGGATGGGTCGTAAGTTTTACCCACACCCACACTCACTCATCCGCATTTATATATATATATATATATTTTTCGAAATTCTGGACCGTCAAATTTTCTTGTAAGTTTTGTAAGTGTGTAACCATAATCTTTTCTTTTCTCACTCACTTCACTCAGCAACAGCAGAGCAGTAACCTCTTCTCGCTTCTCTCTCTCTCTCTCTATGTGTATTGACCAACCAGCGATTGGCGAGTTGATACACTGAAAACCTTTGGCCGGCGGGAGTAGAGCTACAAACCTTCGGCGAATCGGTAAGCCCCTCTCTTTTTGGGTATTACGACTTGTACGAACACTCAAACATAAAAATATGGACTAGACTCGCCTGTAAATTCCTCCAATTATTTTTATTTTATTTTATTTTTGTGTTTTGATCATCATTTTGCAATTGTTTGTTTATTTTTTTTCTCATGTTTTATTTATTTTTCAATTTTTGATTTTCCTTTCATCTTCTCCTTAGGCCGATTTGTATTCTATTCCATTAATCTTGCCTTTGAAAAAAAAAAAAGAAAAAAAAAATGGGAGTTATTGAATTCAATTGATGTTGTCGGTTTGATAATGTTGTTCAAAGTGTGTTTTTGTTGTGTCTGGTAGATGTAGCATTACATACAATATGCTGGCAAAGACATGAATAAATGAAGAAGAAGAAGAAGAAGAAGGAGGAAAAGAACCACTGACACAACACATGGGACTTGAAGATGCATTGTTAGGACAGTGGGATGAAATTACGGAAATGATGAAAAAGGCCTAAAAAGAATATTTAAAAAATGGAGAAAAACAAGTCTAAAAATAAATTTTTAAAGGGAAAAACCCAATAAGCAAACTACCCCCAACCGCCCGCACATTCGCAAACCTTATCCACACAAACCCTGACCCGCATTGCAAACGGTTTGTGGGTTCAATTTTTCCCAAACTGTAGACATGCAAGCGGGTCCAAATCGGAAACCGAACCATCAAAAACCAATCAACGAGCAACCCTAGCAAAGATAATGAGTGTAGCGTGTTAGATTATAATGATGAAGATGATGAATGTAATGTGTCATATTGTAATGGTGAAGATGAACAGTGTTGGATGAGTGTCGGAAGAGACATTTGTTCCAAAAAATATAATGTATAGATGATATGATGTATAAAGAGAGATTTGTGTTTTCAAATGTGAATTATTTGAATGAGTATATATTCACCCATATTGTCCTTAATAATCATTTTACTTGAAGATATTATTATTATATAAATTTAATGGTTAAATAGCATGTACTGAGAAGATTTATGGTGTGTAAATAGAATCTTCTCATTTTATATACCATATATTTCAATTATAATCCTAACTCAAATTTTATACGCACACCAGTCCATCCACCTTCAAATCAAAACCCTAATTCACACACAATCCACTAATTTTCTCTTACTCCAATGCTTTAGTCTTCTCTCATCCCATCTCCTCCCAAATTTCGAGCCACGATGTCATCAATGTTGTTGTCGAACTGGAGCCTTGTTCAAATTGGCCCTCCACCAAGCCCAGATCCATATATTAAAGGAAAATACTATAAGTTCTAAATTTTTTACCAAATAAATAACCAAATGTCTCACATAGGTGTAGACTCCATACTCATGTAAGACATTTGATCATTTATTTGGTAAGAAATTTAGTATCTCTAGCATTACCCTATATTAAAACAATAAGATTGATGAATTTAATATTGATATAAATTGATCTAGATCTGATTAAAATATATATATAACTATGCAGATTGATAGGGTTATTTTAGATGCTGATGAGTCATTGTGGAAATTGCGCAATTGCGTTCATTACGCTTTGTTTATTAGTTGATTGTCGCATCAATGGTTGTGTGTTTTCTTGTTTGGTTACGAAGAAAATGTGTAATGAGAAAAAAATCTTAAACTATAGAATCTGAATTTAGAGAGTAAAGTAATATCAGATATGCAAACAATAGAATGTGTAGCAAGCAATGGAGGACAATAGAGAAAGTGAGAAATAATGGACAAACAAGGTTGTAAATTTTTTTTTTTCCTTCTAAAAAAGAGAAAATTAAGATTTTATATTTAGTGCGTGTTTTGATGTCCATTATGATCATTTTGTTTTATGGTAAAATTATCATTAAAATTTTATTTCATTAAGTGTGTACACAGAAATAAAAAGGCATGTAAAAATACAATTTCCCATAATTATTTTTTGTTTTAAGTCAATTGAAACACCCTCTCCTAACTTGAAGGGCAAAATTATCTTTTGATATTATGTCTAAAGAGTGTAGGAAGATAAAAGGAGAGTACAAAAAGAACTAGGTAATAGCTCATTCCTATCCCCCTCCCTGCCCTTTTTCGTTTTCTTGGACATCCTTATTCTTAGGGCAGCTTAGAATGTAAGTGGATTGAGAAAAAGTTTAAGATTTTTTATTTATTTAAATGTTTTATCAATTTTGTCAGAAGCCGTGATTCCAATTACTTTTTATCACATTGGCTTATATTAGGAATCCACTGATGACTTGAAAAGAAGAAAACCAATGCAAGAATTCTGTCTGGAAAATTACTTTCGAACAGAGAAGAAAAATCAAAACTATTTGTATAAAGAGGCAGAGATCATTTTCAATTTGTACTCGGTCAATCATCAATGTAACAGTTCTTTCTCGGAAAAGTTAATGTACCTTAAAAAAAATCTCAAAAATGAAAAATATAGTGTGGATTCAAACTTGATTGGTGTAAGCTACACATTAAATATATTAGATCCAAAGATTTCATTTTTGAATATTTCTCACTCTTTTGCTTTTCCACCAATCAGTAAGCTTTGGAAAATCAAAGGTACCAAAGAAGAAAGAAGCCAGTAACCATTCAACTAATCCAATCCATGTTGAACTCAGCCACTTGTATTATCTGATAAGGTTTTTTTGGCAATGAATGATCTAAGAAAAACGAATTACTGACCTCTCATGATTGTATTGAAAAGGAACTTTCAATTGAATTCAGATCGTTGACAACCATTTTCCTTGAAGTTAAAAATAAAGGTGATGAAGAGAGTAACAATTCAGATCACTGCCTAATAAATTACCAGAAAAGTGGAGAAAAACAAACTTGCCTGCAGCTGTTGCAGGATTACAACAGCAATGAGAAACCGGCTAAACAAATATACACCTCGGACAAATGTTAAAAACGTTGGTCTGCCACTTCCATCTTCTTCGGACAAAGCCTGCAAGGAAGTTGAGTAGAAGGAAGCTAACTTTCTCCATTTGCATATTGGAATGGAGGATAGCAGAATACCTAAAGATAGGACGGTTTTATGATTGAAGCAGCAGCCGCTCTCCTATGTCAAAAAATGCAATAATTGGCTTTCTCATATTTTCCCAGCAAGATTTGGACTTTCGCCAATGGGATTGGTTGGGTCAACAGGACATTAGAATCCATGTAATAAGAGAAATAATCAACATTGATAATTTCTAAGAATAGAAGATATAAGTCTTCACCACTAATTCTAACTCATGGCATTGTCCAAGCCAAAGTTGTTTGGACAACACCATGAGAAACCATCCTGCTGGAATCTAACTGAGCAAGAAACATTCTCAATTACTAGCATCATAATTAGCAATGCAATCCCACATCAAAACAAGGTCTACTCAATTTAACACAAATCAATTAAACCCATAATCAAATGCTTGCCCACAACACGAATTGGGAAAATATTAGATCACACCGAGTTTGGATTCTCTCAAGTTAGTCATCTTAATTTGAGAAAGGGTTTGGGCTTGGTAAGCCCACTTTGGAACCCATTTTGATGATCCGAATTGTTCACTTTGTAAAACTTGTTAAGTAGAATATTCATACAAAAAATCAAAATGATCGTACATTGATAACTACATTTTTTAATCAAATTTGTATTACAAAAAATGAATGGTTGTTTTTGAAGTTATATTTATCGTCCATTTTTTTAAAAACAAATATGATTTAAATATATAAGTAGTGATATCTAATCATCTTGATTTATTACATGAATATTCTACTCAATTAATCCTAAAAAATAAACGGTTCAGATCATTAAAATTGATTTCAAAATGAACTTACAAAGTCCAAACACTCTCTGAAGTTGAGATGACAACTTGAGACAAGCCAAACCCTTTACAACAATCATACATTTGAATTAGAACATGCAAAGACAATGTATACAATCACACCAAGACTCAGCTCAATAAGTTCATTATTCTTATTACTCAATCTTAACCCCACAACAATGAAAACACGAAATAAACACGAAAAATCAAAATCCACAGATAAATTTCCCTCACTAATTTCTATCAAAGTCCCAATCTTTCTAGCAGTTATAAAACAGAACCACTACGGACTAAATCTACAACACATGTAATGTTACAATCTAACACATGGAGAGCTAGAGAATATCATCATAAGCAACAATTTCTCTACCCTTGAAAGACACATCTAATCCTGAATCACTATTGTTACTTCTAGGGTTCACAAGAGCTGATCCAAGCTTATTACCTCTTCCATGTCTGCTCAGAGGCACTTCAGCTCTCACAAGCTTCGACGACGATGACGAAAACGAATCAGTACTATCCTTATGCTGTGGCACATCATCAGTAGCCCACGTTACCTGTACCTACAACAACAAAACCCTAATTTCAAAACCTAAATTGCTACAAATATATATATATATATATACACACACACACAGAGAGAGAGAGAGAGAGAGAGAGAGAGAGAGAGGGAACCTTGTTGGAATCGAGGGTGATGCCGAAGGAGGGGTCGAGGGAGGCGGCAATGGCGGACTCGGCGGAGGATTTTGAGCGGAAGGTGATGTAGGCGACGCCGCCGTGGTGGATCGTGGTGCGGGATATGGAGCCGTAGATCTGGAATCGGGATTTTATGTCTAGCAACGAGCAGTCCGGGGAGAGGCCGATCGCCACCACCGTCGAGGGGGATTTGGCGGCGGAGTTCTGGTGGCAGTCGTCGGAGGTGGCGGAGGGGGAGGAGAGGTAGGGAGGAGGGAGAGGTCGACGCCGTTTAGGGAAAGAGTAGGGAACATGGCGGGAGGTGTAGGGTTTGTCTCTCTTCCGACTCATCATCTTGTTTGGGGAGAAAGAAAATTTGGGAGCAGTTGGGTAAATATTTTCAAAGTCTGTTTTTAACATATTTTTACACAAAATCAAATAAAAAAATATTGAGGATATTAATTACTATATTTGTTTTCAGTTTTTTAAAAATATTTTTTAGAAAATTTTATTTTTTATTTTTCGTATTTTTTTTTATTTTCATTGAATTTTTTTTAAGGGGAAAGCACCAATAAATCTCAAATTTAGAAATGTTAACCTATTTAGTCCCGAATATTTTTTGTTAGACTAATAGGTCATATTTTTCTAAAAGCTTACTATAGGCTTTTTTATGTAACGTCAGAAGTATTTATCAAACATTACCAACGTCAGGATTATTCATATAATTTCGGTGAAAACATTATCAACGTTAGAATTATTCATCTAACATCAAACACAACTATTAAACATTACGATTATTCATCAAACATCAAACATTATTCATCAAACATTAAAACATCAAATTTATTTTTTAAAAAATTGAAACTAAACATCACAACATCATCATCAAAACAACATCAAAATAATGATTAAATAATTTTTTTAATAACGATTAAACATCAAAATAACGATTAAAATAACCCTAATGTTTAATGGTGCTCATCCGATGTTTGTGGGTGTTCATCCGATTATCATCAACATCAGACATTATAATCATCAAACAAACATCAGATTATAGACCTTTTTTATGATGTTTCAAACACCCACAAACACAGATGCTAAAACATCGAACACCAAAACAAAAAATTTGATTGTCAGATTATCACCGATGATCATCAAAAACAGAACATCTGATGTTCTGCTGTTTATCAAGTGGGTTAGGACCAAACATGCTGAACAAAGAATCTGATGTTCAACTAAATGTAAAGACATTAGTAAATGGGTTAACACCCACCACCATCATCAAATAATCATCAAACATTTTTGATGATGTTAGGACCTATTGGGTGTTCTTGATTTGATGATGTTTTGATAATCTGATCATCGTGAAACACCCACAAACATCATCAAAATATCAGCACTAACATCATCAAACAAACACTAAAAATCATCCGTCAAACCTCTCCAAATGCCACCTTCCTTTCAAAACCCTAGTTTTCTCTCTCCCACCAAATCCAATCTTTTCCCTTTTTTTTTTATCGCCAAATACATTTCAATTCTCTGATTTCCAAATTCTTTGCTTCCCAAACCCTGAAATCCCAAAAATTTGTTCGGTTTCATGGCCTAAGTTGATCGAAATCTGTTGATTTTCAGATTTTCTCCAGTTAATTTGCATTCGGTGGCATAATTTCCATGGGGTTTCCAATGAGTTACAACTCCTTGGACAGGAACAACTCTGCTGTCGGACTCGATTTGCTCAACTCTCGCCATGTTCGAAAGCTTCGATGAGTCGGAAGAGCCGCCATCACGATCTTAAAGCTCTAATCATTGAGATCCAAAGCTTTTCTTCCCAATCGATCATGACTACAACATGATCATGATCTTAAACAGACGCCATCGTGATTAGACGATCGAGACTATCGGAGCAATTGTTACAGATTTGCCGGAAAACGTTCAATCCTCTGATCGAAATCTGTTGTTTTTGATGATGTTGTTTGATGAGGGTGTTGTGATGTTTGATGTTGTTTTGATGATGATGTTTGATGTTGTTTTGATAATAATGTTGTGATGTTAAAAAAGGACTAAATGGTTTACAAAAAAACACTCAGGACTAGTTGGGTTAACATTTTCCAATATGGGACTTATGAGTAATTTTTCATTTTTTTAATATTTTCAATAATTTTTTTAATTGTTAGACACACCTAATAAAATAAAAATATAATTTTCGTAAATTTTTTTTTAAAAAAAATTACTAAATATCAAAAATATAAAAAATATATATATAAATTCAGTATATTTTTTGTATTTTTTTGTATTTATTAATTTTTACAATATTTTTCACAATTATTTTACTTTTTAGATACATATAAGTAAGGAAAATTATTTATAAGTCCTATTAGGGAGATTTATGCTACATATGGTCCTACTAAAAAACTTATATTCCCATAAGTCCTGTGTGAAGTTTGTTGACACATTTACCCTCAATATTAGTTGTTATATCATAAATAATGATAAAACCATATATAGGAAATTGAATGCTACCATAGATTAAGTTTGCGAAACGTAACGTGACACCTACATAAACGTAACGTAACGTAACGTAACGTAACGTGATCATATCAGATGGGACATTACATAAACATAACGTGACGTGACACCTACATAAACGTAACGTAAGGTAACGTAACATGACACCTACATAAACGTAACGTTAGGTGTCACGTTACGTTTCGCAAACTTACTAGATTTTTGATTTTTTAAATTGAATGTGAAAATGTTACTTGTTCGTGTATTTTGAAATTCACATTCATATAGATATGATCTCTAGTAACATTCAATTTCTTATATAAGAAAATTGAATGTTACCATAGATTAAGTTTGCGAAACGTAACGTGACATCTACATAAACGTAACGTGACGTGACACCTACATAAACGTAACGTAACGTGACACCTATATAAACATAACGTAACGTGTCACGTTACGTTTTGCAAACTTACTAGATTTTTGATTTTTTAAATTGAATGTGAAAATGTTACTTGTTTGTGTATTTTGAAATTCACATTCATATAGATATAATCTATGGTAACATTCAATTTTCTATATATGGTTTTGCCATTATAGTGTATAATAATATATTAATACAATTTATTTACAACTCATAGGATCTTGTGGAATACATTTCTATCTAAATAGGACTTGAAACTCTATAAGAAATTACACAGGACTTAACATAGCATAAGTATCCGAAAAAAGACTTATAAATAAGTCTTCCATCTAAGTAAGATGCATCTAAAAAAGTTTTAAAAAAATACTGAAAATTTTAAAAAAAATTTATTAAAAACAAAAAAATACGAAATTCAAAAAATTCAATTTTCAGAAAGTTAAATTCAAAAAATTGAAACCAAACATACTAAATAACATTATTAACAAGTGACATTACATCCCTTAATTCTGTTTCTCCAATTTTATTGGCCTACTTACATATGAAGCAATCACACATTCCTTTTCCTCTGATCTTTAGCCTCTTTAATTTCACATTACTAGGGATAAAATTAAGAAAATGAATCATTATTCATTAAACTCTAAGGGCTGATTTGACATACCCCAAATAATTTAAAAAGTCAAAAAGTTATTAAAAAGGTTAAAAAGTTATTATTATTCATTAAAAAAAATAAAAAAATTAATTTTACACAAAAATTATTACAACTCAGTCTGACGTCCCACAGACTTTTGCTGATTTTTTTGAAAAAACTGCATAGGCGGGGTGCACAAACAACACAATGCTATTCGCCCCATGGGGGCCCATCACGTGTCCCGTTTTGATAACATGAACCGTTCAATATGTAGAACTCGTTGAGTACTATATCACTATAAAAAATCACGTTGACCGGATATCGCTAACTACATGATCAAATCAATTTTGTATAAAAAAATGAATGGTGTTATAGTTAACGGTTGAAAAAAAAACTAATCCGATCAGATAGCTATCGATGTCCGATCAACGTGATTTTTTACCAGGATATAGTACTTGACGAGTTCTACACATTGAATGGTTTCGATTAGCAAAACGGGACCTGTGGTAGGCCCCCACGAGCCAAACAGCACTGTTCAATGCAATGCCCGAAAAGGAGGCAACCATTTCTTCTATCAAATCACTCTATCCAGACGATACGGGCCATACTGCCTACTCTCCCTAACTTCTCCTACATACTAATTTATACAATTTTTTAATACATATTTTTTCGTAAAAAGTTAAAAAATTAACCCAAACAACCATTTTTTTCCCTCAACTTTTTAGTCTAAAAAGTCAAAAAGTGTATTTATTTAGGACATCTCAAACAACCCCTAAGCCTGCATTTGGTTTAGTTTTGGAATTGTGATGCTAATAAAAAAATTCAAAACGCATGACAAAACACACAACTCAAAATTCTTTTCAAAACTTTATTTTAGAAAAAAAAATTTTAATTTTTTTTAAAATTGTTTTTAGAATCATGATTTGAGCGTAGAGTCGTATTTTGTGTTATGAGTTTTGAAAAAAGAAAATTTGTTTAGTTCTAAATTTTGAAAAGAATTTTGAATTGTATTTTAAGTTTTGAGTTTATTTTGAAATTTTTTGAATTAATTTTTTTAAAATATTTAAAAAAAAATTTAGGGTAAATATTTTATATTTTAAATATTTATTTATTTATTTTAATGTGTACTATATTTCATACATTTGTGTGTTGTATTTTTTTTAAAAAATATTTTAAAAATATTTTGTAAATATTTAAAAATTTATAAAATTTTATTTTTTTATTTTATTCTATAAATATATTTTTAAATATTTTAATTTTTTCATATTCTTTCATATTATTTTATTTTTTCAAATATTTTATTTTTTAAAATTTTAAAAAATAGATCGCCATATATATCTAAATCATAACAAATTATTTGGGCAATACTTAAAAAAATAACAAAAATTATTTTTTTAAAAAATAAAAATATATTTTTTTTCAAAAATAAAAATAAACAAAATAGTTTTTGAAAAAATATAAAATAAAAAATAATTTTAAAGGACAAAATTAAAAATATTCTTTTGAAATTTTTTTCAATGGAATTTTGAAAAAGTTTTGAAAAAAGTTTGGTTATAAGTTTTGAGTTATATGTTTGGTTATGAGTTTTGAAAATAGTTTTTGAATTGAATTTTGCGTTATGGGTTTAGTTATGAGTTTTGAAAATAATTTTTGAATTGAGTTTTGAGTTATGTATTTGGTTACGATTTGAGTGTGAAATTGTATTTTGATTTTAAAATATTAAAAAAATGAAAATATTTACAAAATAAAATAAAGTATTTAAAATGAAAATATTAAAAAATATTTAAATAACAATTATACATTTAAAATAAAAAAAATTTCTTAAACATTTTTAAATATTTAAAAAAAATCCAAAAATTTCAAAATACAACTTAAAATTCAAAAACTCAAAACTCAAAATACAACTCAAAATTCTTTTCAAAATTCAAAAACTTTTTTTCAAAACTCTTCTCAAAACTAATAACCAAACACATTTTCTCTTTTCAAAACTCAACTTATAATTGCATACTTAAATCACAACTTCACATTCAAATTATAATTTCAAAACTTTCTTTCATTTTAAGGAGACGTTTGGCAATGGAATAAAAAAAAATTATAAGGTCAAAAAATCACAAAATTATTTGTTATAAACTAAATAAATGAAATGTTTCCTTATCTTTATTTATTTTACTTCAAAAAAAAAATTAGCAACTTCTCAAATTTATTAATTAAAAAAAGGTTTGGATTTCTTTCAAGTGTACATCTCAATTTGGGAGAATTTGAGAGATCTACTATAGGTCTCGTTTTGATGATCTGAACTATGTATTTTATAGAGTTTTTCGTATATATCATCTATGAAAAATATAAGATTGATTCCATAATCATAGTCTTTTTATTTCACTGTGTTTATTTCTAATAAAAATGATGGTCTATTTTTTAAAAATAAATTGTCCTTTTCATTAAAAAAATATAATAAAATGAAAATGTTACAATTATTAGATCAATTTAATTTTTTCATAGATGATTTATATTAAGAGTTTTACAAAATAAAAATTTCAAATTATTAAAATGGAACCTGTGATGAACTCGATGAACTCCTTTCGTTCTTTCAAAGTTAAAATGTGAACTAGAAAAAAGTTACAACCCTGAAGAAACTACTAAAAAAATTAGGTAAATTAAATTTTACCCATTTTATGTTTGATCACTTTTTCACTTTGGCTATTGAAGTTTGTTTTTTCATACTTTAGCCCTTCATGTTTCAAGTTTTTCTTAGTTTACTCTTAAAACTAACTTATGTTCAAAATTAAACATAAAATGTCACAATAACTGTCACATGACATAATTTTTTTTTTATTATATGGGGTTATTTAAATTTATGTTAGATATGTAATTTACATATGATAAAATATTTTTATACCACATGACTATCGATGTGTTATTTTCTGTCTAATTTTTAATAAAAATTAGTTTTAGAAGTAAAAACGCCCCAAAATAATTAGCATTAACTCATCTCATAACAGTGCTACAATTGATCAACAATCTCATAACTTCTATTCATTATTTCTTTGATCATTGCAAAAGATGATTATGCAATATGTATTCACAAATTATAGATTCTAAATCTATAACATATGGCATGGATACAAGAGTAAAAAGGGAAGTAAAACTAAGTAATGAATTGTCCTAATGGCTACAACTTTTCAAGACGATACTTGATTACAATAAAATGAGTTTAAACTCAATACAAGTAAGCCCAGGGCTTAAACAAAAAACAATTACATCAAGAAACCAAAAATGAAGCCTTAAGCTCCAAGTCCTCCCAAGCTACATCCTTGATGGAGGCATATCATCAACACCTAAAAGTTGTTTTTTACATAGGGTGAGCCAAAGCCTAGTAGAGATACTCTAACACAATGTATGAATCTTAGCATAATTATAAGGTGAAATGCACATGCATGCCATTTGTCAAACATTCCTTGTTTTCCATCTCAAAACAATGCAATGTAAGATTATAAATCAATTTATGAAAATCCTTTTATAACAGAAAATAGGGCAATGGATACAAAACACTGGGAATCTCTAAGTGCGTGTCTGCCAGTAGGCTATATAAGCATTATCAAAGCCATTTTACCAGTACTAATCGGAAGGATCGTCACCTAACTGCACGGGTGTTCGGACTTTCACTAAGGACACACAGGCCAACATCATCACCACAACCACACCCCCTAACGAGATTCACCAAGATATTCACCTATTTTTCTCAAAATTAATACATTTACAATGTTCAATATGAAATGATGCTCAATGCACAATGTATGAGAAAATAGTTTCAATTCAACCTAATCCTCATGCAATGTCTACAACAATTAAGACTATCTTCTACCGATAGTCCAAAATAGGTATTTCTATTCAATAGATAATTTCTAATCAAAAGATACAATTTCATCAATTACAATGGGAGTGATACTACATATCCAACTCCACCATTATCATCAACATAAACATTGTTCTAATTTCACAATACCTAACATAATTTTCCATTTCCATTCACAAATCCAAATATCCAAAATTTAGGGCAAAATCCCATTTTCTTACAAAGTTGATTTTAAGAAAAGATATCCGCCATTTTAACCCATCTCAACCATATATATATATATATATTCCCATAATCATTTTCAAGAGCCCATTTGGAAAACCCCTCTTTTGATTTCAAACTCAAACTCTAGGTTTTCTTAAAAATCTCCATATCAATAACCATTTTCAAAGAGCAAATAACTAAGCTAAAAATCATATAAAAGAGTCAAAGAAATTCTTACCTTGAAATAGAAGACAAGAAGAAATAATGGGTAGAACTTGACGGAGCCGAAAACACTAACTTCTTCTATTAGAACGAAGCCCTCGATGTGCTCTATCTTTTATTCCAAAAGACTAGAGTGAAGAAATCAATGGATTGAGAGTATTCGAAGCTAGAGTACAAGAACTCGAGAGAGAAGGTAAAGGTTTTAGGGTTTTGAAATGTTTAGAGAGAGAGAGAGAGAGAGATGAAAAAGTGACTCAAAATGGCTTTTTCTCGAACTAATATACGCGCAGACCGCTCGGGCAACCAAAACAACCGTTCGAGCATACAATGAGCCCCTCTCAGTAGTTTTGCAGACTGTAAAATATCGTTCGAGTGCAAGAAGTGTCTCTCGAGTGCAGATATCACACTTCTAGTAGTTTTACAAACTGTAAACGACCACTCAAGCACAAAAAAGACTACTTAAGCGAAGAAACAAAAATCTGGTAACAACTCTTGGAAAAAGTAAATTTCCAACCTGTTTAAAATGCAACCAAAACTCCCAATAACGAATCTCAACAAGCAAAAAGATGGAATTGAGACAAACAACAATAAGTACACGGGTTCTCGGATTCAAAAGCAAGAAAATTAGTCTGGTCTAAACCAGAATCGTTATAATCTCCCTGTAGAGACCCCATTTTTTACCGACCTTAAGACTCAGACGTCATCGATTGAGCACTCGGTGATTGTGCATGTTGTGCTCGTTTCGAGTTTCCGGAGTTTTCGACTGAGTGACTTGCCTCCGGGCCTCTGAACTCTTTGTGCTTTGGCTCGGTTTGTGGACCAAGCCTTGTTTCTCTTCCCTGGAGGGAGGGAGATGGTCTGTGGACCACCTCTTTGTGGTCGTAGACTACTTTTCCTCTTGGAGACTAGTTTCCGATTTTCGGAGCCTTCGGCCGCGCGCCTTGTCTGGGGACCGCTTAACGTTCTCCGTTTGGCTTGGTTTTTGAACCATGCCTTGTTGCCTCTGCCTAGAGGGACACTGTGGTCTTGGAGACCACTTTTGGTGCCGGTAGACTAGTTTTCGAGGTTTTCGGCTGCGCGTCTTGTCTCCCGAACTCTCGTCTTGCATCCTTTTTGGTTTGTTTTTGATACAAACCTTGTTTTCCTTGTTTAGAAGGTGGTATAAGGGTGGGAGACCAGTTCTTCCCCTTGGAGACCACTTTCCTTCCTGCCAGCCAGTTTTCTGGTCGGCTAACTGGTTTTCTTGGTCTTTGGGCCACATGTTCTAGTTGGCCACTACACCACTGCCTTGCTTTCATGCTGCAGACCATCTCTCCCCCTTGGCCAACCACTTTCTTCCCTGGCCGACCACTTCCACTGGTCGGCCGACCAGTGTAAGTAACTGGCCGACCACTTCAAGTGGTCGGCAGCTTTCCATCACATTTTTGGAGATATTTTGGAGCCAGCTGTAACAGCTGAAGGGCACAGAAACCATCCTCCATACGTGTATGGAGGGATGGCTTTAGACCTTAAGCTTGTTCAACAAGCTTGAACTTTGGTTCTCTATAAAAGGGAACCTCCCCTCTCTTGCCTTAGGTTCAAATTTTAGGGCTTGAGCTATATATATACACCTTTGTCTCTATATTGCTCTTCTTCTTCATTTTTGTGCTTGAAAGTGCATTTTCATCACACTTTTACATACAAACACACACTCAAACACCATCCTATTGTTGCTGAGGCACTTTGAGGTTGATTTTGGAGTTTTTGGACTGGTTTGAGCTCAAAGAGGTTGCTGAAGTTGCAGCCTTGAAGTGGTTCTACAAGGGTGAGTTACTAACCCTTAAACCCTTATTTTTGCTTAAGCTTTTGGCCCTACTTGCATGTTGTTTTAGGCTTAACTTTAAACTGCAAAAAGTTCTGATTTTGCATGCTTGTAATGTTTGTTTAAGGTCTCTTTTGTGTTGGGGGTGGTCTACCCCCTCTTATGCCTTGTTTGGCCTTGTTTTGAGCCATCCCTTTAGGCTTTTGTTTTAGCCTTTATATGACCTTTATACCACTGAATTCCAAAGGAATTTCAGTGGTGGAAATGGTGTTTTAAGGTCCCAAATAGGAGAGGGTCATCCCTCTCCTTGTGTCTTATGTGCTTGCTTCATTTGCCTCATGTTTGAGCATGTTTGTTAAGCTTATGTTGACTCCATCTTAGCATGTATTTGGGGTTATTTTGACATGGCATACCACTATTTTGACTTGTTTTGGTCACCCTATGCATGCCTTATACACTTGTAGTGTAGATGTTACAACAATAGCTACCAAGCTAGCATTGAGATGACACATTTCGAAGCTTTGTACGGGTGTCCCTGCAGTTCATCGGTTTGTTGGGCTGAGATAGGGGATTCACCTATTCTTGGGCCCAATTTAGTTCGCGAGACCACCGAGAAGGTAGCTCTCATTCGGAAGAGATTAGTCACGGCTCAAAACGGTCAGAAGAGTTATGTTGATCGGAGGCAGAGACCATTATCCTTTGAAGTAGGAGACCATGTATTTCTAAAGATCTCACCTAGGAGGGGATTGATGAGGTTTGGTAGAAGCGGGAAATCATCTCCCCGATTTATCGATCCTTCTGACATTATAGAATGGATAAGAGAAGTTGCATATCATCTTGCCTTACCACCATAATTCTCCAGAGCACATAACGTGTTCCTTGTGTCAATGCTTCATAAGTATGAGCCCGATCCTTTCCACGTGTTAGATTAGATGGATATTGAGGTTGACAACGATGCATCTTATGAGGAGAGAACGATTCAAATTCTAGATACCCGGGAGCAAGTATTGAGGGGTAAGACCATTTCATTAATCAAAATGTTGTGGCGTCATCACGGTGTTGAGGAAGCGACTTGGGAGCGTGAAGCTGAGGTCCGCGAGAAATACTCGAATTTGTTCCAAAATATGCAATGTATCCACATGTATTGCTTTTCCTTCGATATGTGGTAAACCAAGTGTAACCCATATTTTCTCATTCTTTTTCCTTCTTTTGTTACTAGAAATGGTTTGTTCTCTATTTGGGGATTGTTAAGAACCGATGATTATTACATTATTAGCATATCATTGATGTTGTGTTGAGGATTGATGTTATTTCGAGGGCAAAATTCCTTAAGGGGGAGAGATTGTGACAATTCATTTCAAGTGACTGCTCGAGCTGTGAAAAGATTGCTCGAGCGGAGTTAAGGTGCTCCCAATAGTTTTTTTGCAGGTCAAAGGACTGCTCAAGCAAACAAGTGGTCACTTGAGCAAAGATGAAGGATTCCCAGTATCTTGTTTTGCAAGCAGAGATATTGAGAGGTTCTATTCACCGCTCGAGCGGTTTGCGCGATTTCAGCAACTTAAAAAGTCACTTTTTAGATCATTTCTCTCACTTTTTTCTTTCTCTCTTCTTCCTTCCTCTATAGCTCCTAAAACCCTAGCTTCTTCTCTCTAGAAATCTTTCATTTCTACTTAGATTCACAAATCCATTGCTTGCAAAAGTTGAAATTTAAATTAGGACCAAGCTTTCTTCCGATTGGATTGGGATTTCGCAAAGAGTTCGTTGATCATTTGTAGACACCCCATTTTTGACCACCCTTAAGACTTAGGCACCTTAGGTTGAACACTCGATGATAAAAAGTTACACTGTACAATTGTTCGACTTCTTCAGCAAAAGGCTTCAGTTTTTGAGCTTCTAATCCCAACCTTACACCCCATTTTGGCCAAACTATTTTTTAAAAATATTTTTCCAAATGTTTTTACGATGTTCCGAGGCTCACATTTCGTTTAAAATATTGCACTTTTCGGTAAACTGAGTAAGGACAAAGTGGAAATAAGTGGAAGGGAGGGAAACTCTTTGAAAAATCTTTAAAAACATCTTATTTATGGGTTTGCAGTTGAAGGAAATATGAGGGGTTGGAAGAAAACTAGTTAGGAAAAAGATCGGGCATCAAACCGTTAAGAAAAAAATGAGCAGCCTTCACTAAATTAGGCATATCTTTTTGTACACTTAGAATTTAGATGTGAGGCCACACTATTGTAAATTAGACTTTCAAGGCTTACCGAGTTCGGATGAGGAAAATATGTCCGTTTGAAGTCGGGCTTTAAAATAAATTTTTTTTTACAAGTAAAAAGCCGACCACTAAGTAGTAGGCCGGCCACCGGCCAGTTAATGAGAATTTTGGCCATTTCAAGTGGCTGAGCAGCCATGTGTCCCGACAGGCTAGTTTTTGGTGGCTGGTCGTCCGCTATCTGGCCGGCCGACCAGGTTTCTCGGTAAAACAGATATTTGTTGCTAGTTGTCCCTTCATGTGCATGCACTACACTAGCTGGCTCAATACAGATATTTCTGAGATAACAACTAGATTTTCTATATAAAGAGGACCATAGCTTGTGTTTTTAGGTTAGAAAAAATTACCAAAGCTCAAATTCTTGAAAATCACTCACACTCTCTCTCTCTCTCTCTCTCGTACACCCTACATACACCCTACATATACTTCCTAAACCAAATATTTGAGTCTCCTTGCTGAGGTTCTTGAATTAAAATCTCAGCCCTTGAGAGTGAAGGCCTTGTGGTTTGTGAATAAAAGAGTAACCTCCCTTCAAGAGGTATAACTTTGGTCATCTTTACACTACTTCTTTCTTCTCTTTTCTTGCTGTTTTTGTACTATTTTTAAACTGTTTTTATAATGCCCCAAATTTCTAGCCCAAATGATAAGACAACAATCATGGCTCTTTCAAAGAAAACCGAATATAAATCTCCAAACTTATATTATATGATACAATAGTTCTTCATGCAACAATACATTAATCCAACAACAAGTAAATAAACAAATAAATACCCCAAGGGTTTACAAGTTTCCAAGACTTGAGGCTAGTTACACAAAACGGTTATTCAAATCCACACAAACACAACCCTTGGCTTACACACAGAGTCACAGCAAAATGAGAACATTGTACTCCCAACACACATACTTCCACGCCCTTAGTTGGGTGGGATCACCACATATTTTTCTATACAAAAATCCTGTAGGGTGAGCATAAAGCCCAGTAGGAAATTCTTAAAAAAGTATATACATTTTATATAAGTCTCAAGAGATGAAATGCACATGCCATGCCATGCCCTTTTTGAAGATAAATCACATTTTCATCTTTTGAAAACCATCATACTCAATGATATCATGCAATTTTAATTATTCAAAACTTAACAATTTATTTCAAGGGCTGTAAATACGACTCTGGTAATCCCTAGGTCAGTGTCTGCAAGTAGACTATACAAGTACTACCAAATTGTTATTTTTACCGGTATTAACCGGAAGGCTCGACACCTATCCGCGCGGGTTTTCGGCCTTTCACCCGGACTCTCAGGCCAACTTATTCAATATCATCTACACCACCTATCAAGACTTACCAACGTATTTACCCCAAAACCATTCCATGAAAACTTGTTTCTCAACATCCTTTTCTCAATGCAAGTTTTCAAATCAACTTTCAAAGTTTAATGTAATCAAATGAATTGATATGCCAATTTCACAAGATGAATATAAATACTTTTATTCCAATTCATCATCCAAGGAATAACACAATTTCCTTTTCTCAAATATCCTCAACAATTAGTTATTTCAAGACTATTTCAACGTTTTGAACAATAATTTCCAAAATGAACAACAATTCTCATATTCCTTGAAATTCATCATTTATATAAATATAAATAAGAAAATTTTCAAACATCATTTATTTTGACACACAAAATAAATATAACAATATCATTCATGAATTTTCAGTCTCCTTAAAAAAAAATCCCCAAATTCTAAGTTTTCTTACCAAAACTATACAACTCAAATATTTTGAAAGAAAACTTTCCAAAGTTATCTTTTCTTTAATCAACAAAGATCAAAGCCCATAAGATCATTTTAAAAGAACAAGAGACAAACACACTTTCAAAATCGCACAACTTCTTGAATCAACAATCAATTTTCAAAACTATCGAAAGATGATTTTGAAAATCATATAGATCTTGCAAAAAATATATATAACTCTAAGAAAATCCCTATCTCAAGTTTTGAAGAAGAAATAAGATGAAACCCCCAAAATCAACGGTGTCGAAACTCGATCTTCACCGCACACAACGAAGCTCTCGAGAAGTTAACCAAATTTGATAAAGAACTTATGACAGAACTCTAATGGATCTTGAGAAATCAAAGTTTTGATCCAATTTGGCATAGGGAAATGTAGAGAGAAGGGAGAGGAAAGAGTTTTTAGAGAGAGAGAAAGATATACAAAAAAGATATGAAATATCAGATTCACGAACTGATATAACATGGTTCGCTCGAGCGTGGAAAGCCTCGCTCGAGCGTCAAATACACTTTCCCAGTACTTTTGCAGACAGGTCAAACTTCTGAAACCAAACATTCTCCGCTCGAGCGCATAAACAGCCGCTCGAGCGGACAAGCAACTTCTAATGCATTTTGCATTTTTGCTTCAGGGGCGCTGCCCCTCAACCCCGCCAGGGTGCTGCCCAAGGGGTGCTGCCCCCTGAACCCCTGCGAGCTGATCGGGCAGCCTGATTCCTGCCAGGGCGCTGCCTTTGGACTCGCTAAGGGGCGCTGCCCTCTAGACCCTCGCGAGTTGACCAGGCAGCTCGATCCTTGCCATACTCAATAAAGTGGCAAAACTGGGATCGCTATAACCTTCCCCCTTAAAAATTTCGTCCCCGAAATTTCAAATCAAACTACCCAAACAAAGGGTTTCTAGCGATCAAAACCACGCTATTTCATTTTCAAATCACAATACTAACTCTTAACCAAATTCCATCATTTCCACCATGGTTATCTCATTAACAACAACCTCGCAAATATGCATAAACTTGAAATTTCCCAAAAAGTAATGGCAACTCTAAACAACCTTATGCTTAAAACAACAACGCACATATCAACATGTGGTTAACAACTTTAAATACGTTTCCCTCAACACTAGAGAATATTACAAAGAAAAATAACTTAAGCATTTTCAAATAAATCCGGATATTTGGAGCGGACTTCCGCCTCTCGTTCCCACATGGCTTCTTACACCCCATGGTGTCTTCACAACACCTTTACCAACAGTATAGTTTTGCCCCGTAGTACTTGCTCCCGAGTATCTAATATTTGAACCTGTCGTTCTTCGTAAGAGGCATCCTCATCTACCTCCAAGTCAACCTAATCAAGCACATGAGAAGGGTCGGGTTCATACTTTCTTAGCATAGCTACATGAAATACGTTGTGAACTCCCGAAAGTTGTGGTGGTAAAGCTAACCGGTATGCCATTTCCCCAATTCGCTCTAAGATCTCAAAAGGCCCAATGAACCTTGGAGATAATTTACCACTCTTACCAAATCTCATCAAACCCCGCCTTGGTGAGATTTTTAGAAACACATGGTCACCAACTTCAAAAGATAAAGGTCGTCTCCTCTTATCGGCATAACTCTTTTGTCGGCTTTGGGCCGTAGCTAACCTCTTCCGAATGAGAACAACTTTCTCGGTTGTCTCTCTAACAATTTTCGGACCCAGTAACGGTGCATCACCCACTTCGGCCCAACAAACCGGTGATCTACAAGGTCGGCCATACAAGGCCTCAAATGGTGCCATCCCAATACTAGCTTGGTAACTATTGTTGTAAGCAAACTCAATCAATGGTAAGTGCCTTTCCCAAGGCCCCTTAAAATCAAGGACACAAGCTCTAAGCATGTCCTCCAAAATCTGAATGGTACGTTCCGACTGTCCATCGGTTTGAGGATGATAAGCGGTGCTAAGAGTCAACTTAGTTCCCAACGCTTCTTGAAGGCTTTGCCATAACCGGGCAGTAAAACGAGGATCCCTATCCGACACAATAGTCACAGGGACTCCATGAAGTCGAACTATCTCTCTAATGTACAACTCTGCCAAGCGTTCAACTGAGTCGCTGGTGCACATCGGAATGAAATGGGTAGACTTAGTCAACCTATCAACAATCACCCAAACGGTGTCATTGCCTCGTTGTGTTCTAGGAAGCCCAACTACAAAATCCATGGTAACACGCTCCCATTTCCACTCGGCTATCGGTAAGGGTTGTAACAAACCCGCTGGTCTTTGGTGTTCGGCCTTCACTTGTTGACAAGTAAGGCACTTCGATACAAATAAAGCGACATCCCGTTTCATACCCCTCCACCAAAACTGACGACTAAGATCATGATACATTTTAGTGCCTCCCGGGTGTACCGCAAGGCGTGAGTGATGGAACTCCCGAAGTACTTCCTCTCTACAAGATTCTGGTACAAACAAACGGTCTAGGTAACGTACACTCAGATCCGAGTGAACGTTCAAACCTTTCTCTTCCTTTCCATTGAAATCTTAACACGGATTGATTCCACATCACGGTCTCCTCGTTGTGCCTCTATGACCTTACTAACCAAGGTAGGTTGAGCATTCAAAGTAAACAAGGTAGCACTCTCTCTGGACTCACCCAAGTGCAAATCAAACTTGCCAATAACATCTAGCATATCCCATTCCCGAATGGCCACACTTGCCAAACTACTCACAGATTTTCGACTCAAAGCATCGGCCACCACATTGGCCTTCCCTGGATGATAGTGTAACTCAAAGTCATAATCCTCCATAAATTCCATCCACCTCCATTGTCGTAAATTCAAGTCTTTTTGAGAAAACAAATACTTTAGACTCTTATGATCGGAGAAGACTTCAAACTTCTTACCGTACAAGTAATGCCTCCAAATTTTCAAAGCAAAAAATCACCGCTGCTAATTCTAAATCATAGGTGGGGTAATTTTTCTCATGAGTTTTCAATTGTTGTGAATCGTAGGCCACAACTTTTCCCTCTTGCATCAAGGCGCAACCAAGTCCATCCCCGGACGCATCACAATAGACAGTGTAATTCAAACCCCTTTCCGGAAGTATCAAAACCGGTGCAGTAGTCAATCTAGTCTTAAGCTCTTGGAATGACTTTTCACAATCCTCACTCCACATAAATTTGATACCTTTTCTAGTCAACCTAGTCAAAGGTGCAGCTAGTCTAGAAAAGTTCCTTACAAAAAGTCGATAATACCCCGCTAATCCCAAGAAACTTCAGATTTCAAAAACATTCTTGGTTGTTCCCAATCCTGTACGGCATCTATCTTTGAGGAGTCCACAGTCACTCCCTCTCTAGACACTATATGCCCCCAAAACTTCACATCTGTTAACCAAAACTCGCATTTTTCAAATTTGGCATACAATTGGTGCTCACTAAGTAAACCCAGCACTACCCGCAAGTGAGTCTCGTGTTCCTCTTCAGAGGTTGAATAAATCAAGATGTCGTCCACAAAGACGACCACAAAACGGTCCAAGTATTCCCGAAAAATTCTGTTCATCAAATCCATAAAGGAAGCCGGTGCATTGGTCAACCCAAAAGGCATTACAAGGAATTCATAGTGGCCATAACGAGTACGAAAGGCCGTCTTCTGAATGTCCTCCTCCCAGACTCTCAACTGATGGTACCCCGACCTCAAATCTATTTTTGAGAAGCAACGAGACCCTCTAAGTTGGTCAAACAAATCATCTATTCTGGGTAGAGGATACTTGTTCTTAACTGTAACTCTATTCAACTTGCAATAATCAATACACAACCCTAATGACCCATCCTTCTTCTTCGCAAAGAGAGCCGACGCTCCCCAAGCCGATGTACTAGGGCGAATGAAGCCCTTGTCTAACAGTTCTTGGAGTTGAATATTCAACTCATGCAATTCTGCGGGTGCAAATCTATACGGTGACATGGAAATCGGTGCCGTGCCAGGCACTAATTCAATGGAGAACTCGATCTCCCTATGAGGTAGTAAACTAGTAAGATCTTCTGGAAAGACATCCGGGTATTCACAAACTACCCTTGGTAACTTAACACGAGCCCCGTCACTCTCACTATCCAAGAGAGTTGCAAGAAGGCCACTAAGCTTGCTCCTACTACGAGGGTCAACAACTGGCGACAAGGCTCTATCAACTCGGTTTCCCAAAAAATAGAAACGATCATCACCCGAAGTGTACACTATAACTCTCTGACAGTAACAATCAATCACAGGTTGATAAGAACACAACCAGTCCATGCCTAAAATGACATCAAAACTCGACATATCTAACAACACAAAAGCAAACGGAAGTTGACGCCCGACAACTTCTATTTCACAAGCATGACAACCCCGGTCTAAATCAACTGTACCCCCAATAGGTGACTCTACTCTGAGTGGAGGCACTAACTGTGCTACCTCTAACCCCAATGCAATAGATATAAATGAATGAGACGCACCCGTGTCTATCAATATATTAGCCAATGAATTACACACAACAAAAATACCTCTCACAACTGAGGATTCTGGCAACTGCTCTTGCACGGTAACAGCATACACGCGCCCCTGTGGCCCCTGATTGACTTGCTCCCCTCTCGGAGCATAGGCCTGTTGTACTGACTGAGCCGAAGCGGCTCCCTGATTAACTCGCGAAGCTTGGACTGATTGAGCCTGCTAGTGACTCTGAGTCTGCCTCGACTCTGATGCGCCAGATGAGCCTCCTAACTGTGGGCAAGTTCTCTTCATATGCCCCAGCTAACCACACAGATAACAATTAAACCTTTGACCTTTATTCTGAGTCTGAGACTGAGACTGACTTTGAGATCAGTTAGATGGTGGTACTATTAACTGCCCTCCTCCCTTATGTGGGCATGAGAAGGCTTTGTGACCCGGTTGGCCACACTTGAAACACGAGAAGCTACTCGATGCACTTTTTCCTGGACCCGCACTAGGCAAAGGAAAAGTGGATCTAGACTGCTGTGTTTGGGACTGGAATGGATAGGTGTTCATGCTCTTCTTGTTCTGCCTATAGTCTCCTTGAGACTCTTGGCCCCTAGACCTCAAACTCCGAAGCCTCTCTTCCTCGGCTTGTATGGAAATTTCTATGTGTGTCGCCATCTCTACAAGACGGTCATATTCCCGAATCATATTTCCGACAAGCTTGAACATAATTTTTGTTTTCAATTTCTTTTCAAATTCAATGCAACGGCGCTCTTTCGTTGCCACCAACTCTGGTGCAAATCTGGACAAACTAGAGAAGACCGCCTCAAACTCGGCCACGGGCATGTCAAGTTGTTTGAGGTCTTTAAACTCTTGCCTCAATCTCTTCCTAACAGTGGGAGGTATGTACTTATCTTGGAAAGCAACCGCAAAGGCTTCCCATTTCAACTCCACTCTACTCTTGGCATATTTCCACCATTGACCCACATCTCCCTTAAGATAGTAACTTGCTAGAGTCACTCTTAGTTCACTATCTTCAATGTGAAGCATCTCAAATGTCTTCACAATTTATTCGAGCCACTCATCTCCATTCTTGGGCTCGAGACCACCATGGAACTCATCCGGTTTGGCCTACAAGAACTCTCTAGTAAGGAAACTCGCCCTTGACTCCGCGGTGTTCTCTCGGGCTTGATTCTCCACCCTCAACAAGTTCATAGACTCTCTTAAAGCCCCTACCATTTCTCTAGATAGGGCCCCCATTGCGGTTTGACCCGCTTGTCCCGGGATTCCCGCCTGCCTACTTGTTCGGCCATATTAGCTTGGCCGAACTTCCTTTTGCACCGAAACCTCATGGACTGGTACCTCATGCACACCTCGGCAAGCCTTACCACGCCTCTCGCCTCTACCACCACAGGTTTGACCTCTTCCTAACATCCTATAAATGACAATAAAATTAATTTAGCACACTAACCCACACGTGCCTGCAACTTGCCTTACACGTTTGATCACAATAATGCTATATATTCCTTTACCATATAACAATTAAATTTCACCCCACATAAGCACTTAGTCATGTAAACACATACGGATTATACTCTTATGATGAGATTCGTCCCACGAAAAACCAAGAATTCTTAGTAGAATGAGTATTGATCAAGTACCCTTCTAATAAGACCTCAAGGAATTTAACAAGCGCAAACAACATCCCAAAAGTCCAATCCCATACCCATTTAGTCACATAAGCATGTTATCACATAGTCACAAAATGCATAACACTTCCTAAGCATGCTAAATGAACCCATTGTGGTTAAACAACCACTTCCCACGAGCTCCAAGTATTCAAACCCGGTAGCTCTGATACCAAGTTGTAACGCCCCAAATTTCTAGCCCAAATGATAATACAACAATCATGGCTCTTTCAAGGAAAACCGAATATAAATCTCCAAACTTACATTACATGATACAATAGTTCTTCATGCAACAATACATTAATCCAACAACAAGTAAATAAACAAATAAATACCCCCAAGGGTTTACAAGTTTCCAAGGCTTGAGCCTGGTTACACAAAACGGTTATTCAAACCCACACAAATATAGCCCTTGGCTTACACACAAAGTCACAGCAAAATGAGAGCATTGTACTCCCAACACACATACTTCCACGCCCCTAGTTAGGTAGGATCATCACATCTTTTCATGCACAAAAATCCCGTAGGGTGACCATAAAGTCCAGTAAGAAATTCTTAACAAAATATATACATTTTATACAAGTCTCAAGAGATGAAATACACATGCCATGCTATGCCCTTTTTGAAGATAAATCACATTTTCATCTTTTGAAAACCATCATGCTCAATGATATCATGCAATTTCAATTGTTCAAAACTTAACAATTTATTTCAAGGGCGGTAAATACGACTCTGGTAATCTCTAGGTCAGGGTCTGCAAGTAGACTATACAAGTACTACTAAATTGTCATTTTTACCGGCATTAACCGGAAGGCTCGACACCTATCCGCGCGGGTTTTCGGTCTTTCACCCCGGACTCTCAGGCCAACTTATTCAATATCATCTACACTACCTATCAAGACTTATCAACGTATTTACCCCAACATTCTTTTCTCAATGCAAGTTTTCAAATCAACTTTCAAAGTTTAATGTAATCAGATGAATTGATATGCCAATTTCACAAGATGAATATAAATACTTTTATTCCAATTCATCATCCAAGGAATAACACAATTCCCTCTTCTCAAGTATCCTCAACAATTAGTCATTTCAAGACTATTTCAACGTTTTGAACAATAATTTTCAAAATGAACAACAATTCTCATATTCCCTGAAATTCATCATTTATATAAATATAAATAAGAAATTTTCCAAACATCCATTTATTTTGACACACAAAATAAATATAACAATATCATTCATGGATTTTCAGTCTCTTTAAAAAAAATTCCCAAATTCTAGGTTTTCTCACCAAAACTATACAACTCAAATCTTTTGAAAGAAAACTTTCCAAAATCATCTTTTCTTCAATCAACGAAGATCAAAACCCATAAGATCATTTTAAAAGAACAAGAGACAAACCCACTTTCAAAATCGCTCAACTTCTTGAATCAACAATCAATTTTCAAAGCTATCGAAAGATGATTTCGAAAATCATATAGATCTTGCAAAATATATATATATAACTCTAAGAAAATCCCTACCTCAAGTTTTGAAGAAGAAATGAGATGAAACCCCCAAAATCAACGGTGTCGAAACTCGATCTTCACCGCACACAACGAAGCCCTCGAGAAGTTAACCAACTTTGATGAAGAACTTATGGCAGAACTCTAATGGATCTTGAGAAATCAAGGTTTTGATCCAATTTGGCGTAGGAAAATGTAGAGAGAAGGGAGAGGAAAGGGTTTTTAGAGAGAGAGAGATATACAAAAGTGATCTGAAATATCAGATTCACGAACTGATATAACATGGTCCGCTCGAGCGTGGAAAGCCCCGCTCGAGCGTCAAATACATTTCCAGTACTTTTGCAGATAGGTCAAACTTCTGGAACCAAACATTCTTCGCTCGAGCGGACAAGCAACTTCTAATGCATTTTGCATGTTTGCTTCGAGAGCGCTGCCCCTCAACCCCGCCAGGGCTTGCCCTAGGACCTGCCAAGGGGCGTTGCCCCCTAGACCCCCGCGAGCTGACCAGGCAGCTCGATCCCAGACGTACTCAACGAAGTGGCAAAACCGGGATCGCTACAATTTTTATGGGCTGAAACTTGTGACTTAAAGCTACCAAAGGTGGAGGGGTTAACCACCCTTCTTTGAACCTTGTTCTCTAAGTTTTTGTCCTTGTGCTTCCCATTTCTTTCTCAACTTTTGGCTACAGATTTTCAAAGTTTTAAAAGGCTAAAATATGTGATTTTAAGGTCCAAAAAGTGGAGCGGTTAGCCACCCCTCATTAGGATTGCTTACTAGCTTTATTTCTCTCTCATTTTAGCTCACTTTTTAAACTTTTCATACTAATTCCAACGCTGTTTTTGCGTTTTTTGGGATTGTTTTGATGTGTTTATTTAGTTATGCTTGAATATCATGCTTATAGTGTTGTAAGTCCTCATAGGTTTGGTGGTTTAGGCCTTAGACACCAACTTATTTGAGTTGATAGCTTTTATTTCTTAGTTTTCATACTTGTAGTCACACTTGCAATAATCATCTTGGCAATCTCCCTCATTTCTTGGTTTTCTCTATTTTTTTTTTTTTTTGGTTAAGAGTTGTTTCAAACAATTGAGGTTGTTTAAGGCATGCGAAAGAGACCTTCCATGCTTAATGGTTTAATCTTTTCGAAGGTTCATTACCAGGGCATTACATCTCTCTCATGCCAAGAACAACTTCTTGTTTGACATTTCTCTTCATTAGTAGAATAATTATCACTTTTGGGACAAAATGATTAAAGAATGGCAAGGTAATAGTGATAACAAGATAATAAAATCAAGTTGGGTTCAATCGGACGTTAATTGAACCTATTGAGCCTTGGATCATTACATACTCCTAGTGATGTTAATGGTTCAAGTAGCAATGTCCACTCCTTTCCTTGAGGTGACTCCATGATAGAAAAGAGGTGTTGTTGGTCTTTCATTTCATGTCATTGATCTTTTTGTCCAATTAGTTCAAAGATCATCATGCAATAACTTTGCGACCATTGATGATTTATGGATTCTACTCCTCCATTGATCAACTCCATGACAGGGAGAGGCAGAAAGGACAAACACCTCCTGGAAACACTCCATTTGTGCTCTGTTTTCATTCTGTTGCAGTAGGGCAGAGCCTAAAAATAATGGCCGGTTGGCCACCCTACCATCCGACCGACCACTTTTCAAGACTGGTCGGCCACTTTATTTTATGCAGGCAGTACCATCTTCATAGTAGAACAGAGCAGAGGTTGAGGCTAAAACAAATTATTTTTTTGACTGCAAAAACATAACAGAAACTAGCAGTAAACTGAAGTGTTTTTGGGTGGATATTATTGTTCGTATGCATGTAGTTCTCGCTTCCCATTTTTTTGATTTAATGCTTTACTAGTAGTGTGTTGTGATTAATTACTTAGATTCATTTGAACTTGTACTAGTTAGTCAATCTAGCCTATTCATTCATTTGGATTTGTAATAAGTAGTTAATTCGGACACTCAAACATTCGGACCCTCCTGCGCGAGGGCAAATATGTAATAATGTGTGTATGTCTTCCAACCTCCATTTCTTTCTCTTTTTTATTTACTTGTTTATGATGGATAGCATGTAGCATCATGTTTTCCTTAGCATTTTCCATGACTCGCATCCATTCGTTTTGCATGCATAAAGGTTCGACTCATCATACTAATCAAATGTCAATTCCAAATTCTTTATTCAAATACGTGTTTTGTCGAATGTCTTGAATTGACTCACATGCCATGCTAGTAGCCGAGCCTAGTAGTTGCATTTTGTATGTGTTGCATTAATCACTTGCATATTAGAGCATTCATTTTTCTAATTGTTTTATTTCTTTTGGCTCGCCTCGGAGTACTAGGTGAGCATTTCTCGCTTTAGCATATTGCATGTATGTTCGTGTTGCCATATCAAGCATGTTTACCATGAGGCTAAGTGCTTAGTTGATATACCTGTTTGAACGCCAGTGGATGAAGGTTTTTTCGCTTAAATTAGGATGATTTGATTAATGCACATATGAGATCACTTTTTCAAGTGGTACATATTCAAACACTTTTCAAAACAAACATGAAATCAAAATATTCCAAATTGGGAGAGATAGTCTATACTTGTGTGCATCACATAGTAAGTTAGCATTAATAATCAGAATAAGAGCATATACTATACATAAAAATCACATCATGATTAGTAGAGGCCGATCTTTGATCGGGTGAGTGGGGTGCTCAATTTATGACATTTCCCTCTCATACGTAAGTTCCTGAGCCGAGACACTTTGGCGATGACGGACAAGTGGCCTTTGGCACGAGTCACGGGTTTCCTAAATTTTTCAAAAATATTTAGGTGACGACTCTGAAATATGACAATACGGTCCATTTTTGGCATTTTTTTATTCAAAATCGATTTTCCAAAAGATTTTCTAGATTTGGACTCTTTTGTGTTTTTTTTGTTTGTTTCACATTGCACTTGTAAAAATAGATTCAGAACCACGGGAGTCCGAACTGTAGGGCTATCGTATCCGAGGAGACTAAACCCTTCCAAGGAGCAAAAAAGAAAGCTACATTATCTAGCCTTTTTAGTCTTGAAACTTGAGGTAGGACTACATTTACCCTTGTATCTCTTTGATTTGAAGATGATTATATGGTGTTGCCATGACATTGTTGAGTTGATGAATGTTTGAAGTTATAGATTGAAATTACCTTTACAAAATTATGTTTTCCTATAAATTTCCTTAATATCTTTACTCAAAACCAAGGATTATGGAAGTTTTTGATGAAAACTCATGTTATAAATGTTAGAGGGGCAAAAGCCCCAATTTTCATAAAAACCATAATTTTGAAGTAATGTAAATAAAATGAAATTAACCCTTAATTCATTAAATTTACGATTAGTCTATAATAGTATGATATTTGAATGGAGGATGGTGAATTTGAAATGTTCTTGGGATTTGATTAGTGATGTTGTACATTATTCCTTAATATTATTCTAATGGCTTGGACGGTGAACGGATATATATATATATATATATTTTTTTTGTGACTGTATGTATACGCAAAAACATTGGAAAGATGGTTAAGGGGAGGTAAATAGCATGTGAGTTTGGGTAAAGAGTTAGTTTTTGGGAAAATGGTTATGTGTTGTGTTGATACTTGCACAGGGAAGTCTAGGTGCCCAATTGCCCTATCTTGAGCTTATCACCGGGCGAATGTAGGGAAAATATTTTTAGGTGTCCACTGGTCCTGTCGTATTGTAGTCGATAAAAGTAGAAAAACGAATGATTTTGAGGTCATATTAATAGCCGGCAAATGAGGGGATATTTCCTTTTTTTGGTTGGGAAACTAGTTATATGTATGTATTGGGACTCTTCTCAGGGACTTCATGGCATATTTACCCCCAGTGTTGAGAGTTATAATTTTTATGGAAACTATGGAATTCATGTTTTCTCTTTTAAGGTAATATTATGACTTCTATTACATATGTTTTGGGTTGTGATGATGTCATATGGATCTTTGAATAATTAGATACTCTGTTAAAAGTATTTCTAGTGGGCGTCTAGCTCATTCCTATCTAATAAATTTTAGGAATTGGTGATGTACAACCACCTCAGTGCGAAGAAGGAGAAAAACTTTCTTATGTTGATGGAGCATGATAGCTCTTGGATGTAATGTGTGAAAGCTACGAGCGTATATGTTTCATGACTATCAGTTCATTTTGTTGTACAAGGCCATGTCTTGTTGAATTGTAAGCCATTAAAGCATTTATTTATTTATTTTGTTCATTCTCTAGCTATTTGAACTATGGAATAGTTTATGTATTTAACAGATGAGCATGGAACTCGTATTTTGAAACCTTAGTTCAATGAGAAAGAGGACTTTTGGGATAATGTTAGTAACACCCTGAAATAATAACAACAACTCACATCATAATATTCCATAGAATTGATCAATAATATCATATTTAATATTTCCATTTATACTTCGTGTTCATACAAAAGATGACATATGTGTATCTACTAGGGGTGTAAATCGGGCGGGTTCAGTCGAGTTGAGAGATTGTCCAAGCCTAGTCCAAGTTGTGCTGAGACCTGCCCAGGCCCACCCAAGCTCGAATTGTAACTCGAGGTTGCATGCCCAAGCCCGACCCGAGTTAAACTCGAATTGCCTGAGTTGCTCGAATTGTTCGAATTGTAAATGAATTTCAGTATTTTTTTTATATTTTTTTTGCAACTACATTATTAAATTATTAAAATTTGACTCTATTTATATTTTTTTTATATAGAAATCATTAATACCACCAAAACAAATAATTTATATAATGTAAGAGAGATGCCGCTATAGTAGCCTTTATAATTTATTAGTGAAAATAAAAAAAGGTACGATTTTATATTATTTGTATATATAATATATATTCAATATGATTTAATAATATAAATTACTTTAATATCATGTAATAGGTAATAATTTATATGTATATTTAATATTTTTATATATCTATATATGTATAATTCAGGTTTCGGGTTGCTCGGATTGTTTGAAGTCTTTGCCCAAGTCCGCTTAAATTTAGTTCGGGCTTCTGAATTTTTGCCCAAACCCGTACTAAATTTGAAAATATCTTGTCCAAGTCCTAAAAAAATTCAGGCTGAATTCGGGTTGCTTGGGTTGAGCTCGCCCAAGTTGCACCACTAGTATTTACATTCATAAATTCTAAATCCTGAATCTATAGCATATGACATGTGTACATGAATTGAAATAAAAATAGAATCAAGTAATTTTATGTCCTAATGGTTGTGTCTTTCAAAATCAATGCTTGGGTCCAACAAAAAGGAGTTCAACTCAATACAGTTAAGCCCAAGGCTTGTACAAAATAATTACATCAAAAGAAATAAAAAGAAACTCATGCTTTCAAGTCCTCCCAAGCTATGTCTTTGGTGGAGGCATATCGCTAGCACCTGAAAGTTATTTTTCACATAGAGTGAGCTAAAACTCAGTAATGATACTTTAACACAATGTATAAATCTTAACGAAGTCATAAGATGAATGCATGTGCATGCCATTTGTCAAACGTTTCACATTTCCATCTCAAAACAATGTAATGCCTGGACTATTTATCAATTCATGAAAAATATCCTTTTATATTAGAAAATAAGGCAGTGGATACAAAACACCAGGAATCTCTAGGTACGTATCTGTCAATAGGCTATATAAGTACTACTAAAGCCATTTTACCGGTACTAATCAGAAGGATCGGCACTTAACCGTGTAGGTTTCTGGACTTTTACCAAGGACACACAGGCAAACATAATAACTACAACCACACCCCCTAACCAAATTCACTAAGGTATTCACCATTTTTTCTCACAACAATACATTTTCAATGCTTAAGTATGAAACAATGCTCAATGTAAGATATATGAGTAATTAGTTTCAATTCACCTAATCCTCATGTAATTTCTACAACAATCAAAGATATCCTCCACCGATAGTCCAAAACAGATATTCCTATTCAACAGATGATTTCCAATAAAAAGATATAATCTCATCATTTTCAAAATGGGAGCGACATTGCATATTGTAGACGTCCCCGAACGCCCCGGGAGGGAAATCCCCCCGTTCTGTTCGTTTGGGCTCACTACAGTTCGGACTCAAATTGTCACGGTTCTTAATCTGAACCAAAGAGTCCAAATCTGGTAAATTGTTTTGAAAAACAGATTTTATATAAAGAAGTGCCAAACATGGACTGTTTTGCCAGATACAAAGTTGCCACCTAAATATTTTATTTTGAGGGATTTAGGAAACCCTGACTCGTTTGCCTAAGGCCACGTGTCCGTCATCACCAAAGTTGCCTCGGCTCGGGAACTTGGGTACGATTGGGGAAGGTCAGCTATGAGCACCCCCACTCGCCCGATCAAAGATCGGCCTCTACTAACCATGCTATCGAGTTTTGAAAACATTATGTGTTCTTATTCCGGTTATTAGCCTAGATTTACTATGTGATGCGCACAGCAAACAAGTATAGACTAAGTTGCCTAAATTGGAAAAAACATCGCATATCCGTTTGTTTGAAAACAGTTTGAGGTTTGCTACTCGCAAGTAGGCTAAAGTACGGATTTCAATGAATTTGTCCCAACTCAAGCAACCCAACCTTCACTCACAGGCATTCAGGCAGTTAATCAACTAAGCAGTTAGCCTCATGGCAAGCATGCTTTCATGTTAACACTCACATACATGCAAGATGCTAAAGCATAAACACTCACCGAGTACTCCGAGCCAAAACAGAAACTAGTTAGTAATCATATGTATGATCCTAGTTCATGTTAAGATGGCTAATGCAACATATGCAAGAATGCAGCTAATATAGGCTCGGCTATTCTAAGATGGCATATGATGATGCTACAGCTAACACGTATTCAACTTGGAATTGAAATACAATGCAGGTATGCGCCGAGCCCAGTGCATGCAAGACGGATGAATGAATGCACACATGCATAGCATAAGGATGCTAATTGAAATATGCCCTAATACTAACCATCATAAGCGGTTAAATAAAAGGGAGAAAGAAGTGGGGGTTGGAAGACATGCATCACACACATGCACGCTTATTACATAATTCGCCCTCTCTCGGAGGGACCAAAAGAATAATACAAATTAATCAACTAACAAACTAATTAAATAATTACAAAACACTTAACTAATTAACAAATCAATTAAGCTACTGAAAACAGTAAAAAGGCCTCGGGAAGAGGGATGAATGCATGCATGTTCGGCTTCGCCCGGAAATCCATCGCCATGCCACAGTTGCCTCTGTTTGCACTGCTCTGCTCTTCTGAAAATTGTGCAAGTCTCAATGATGCTTCTGAAATGCTCCCTGAGTGTTGTGGGAGATCACCGGCTAAGAGGCAAGGCCACCGGCCATGGGAAACTGGTCATCGACCATGTGTGAGGCTCTCGGCCAAATATAGATAGCCGGTCGGCAATAGAGATGGTCGACCGACCATTTATTCCTGCAGAATCCTGTTTGACAGCAGCAGAGGACAGACAAGGCATGGCAATGCATTTTCAAGCAAATGTTTGCACCACCAACCTCTCCATCATGTTATGGACTCAAGGGAGTTTGGTACTCGACCCTCGGGCCATCACTCACGCATTTCAATGCATGATGGCCCAAGAGTCTAGTGTGTAATTTCAATGTGGAATGAAATGCGCATAAACACATAAAGGCCTCCAACCTTTATCATAATCAATTCAAGAGACAAGAGATGCATGCAATGTTATGCAACCTAAACATGCAAACAAACTAATGTAAAATGAGTATGCTAGCAAGCAATATGCAATAGGCATATAACCTAAATATGCAAACATGCAACCTAGCATACCCAATGCTATGGACTATATGGCACACACAAATGCTGTATGAACATGGCATGCTCAATGCAACTAACCACCTAGCATACACAATGCAAGGAGTGACATGGCATACACAATGCTAACAACATAACATGCACAACACATTGTAACATGGCATACAAGCACAACTCTCAATAGCACTTAAAGCATGGAAAACATGGGAGTATGACACACGTATAAGCTCTGAAATATGATGTATAATGGCCCCAAAACATGAAAACACCTCAGTATATATGCATGCGATGGACCTCAAAACTCAAAGCTAAGCATGGATGTTGAACTACAAGCATGCAAAACAAGCATCATTCGACCATGAGACCCAAAAACAGGGCTAAGGCAGTCCAAAATATGCACAAAATCAGTTTATGGCATGGTCAAAAAGTGCTAGAATCAAGGGTCACCAAAGCATGCAAAGTAAGCTAGTGAACCATGATTTGCACTACAACTATATGAAGCATATGAGAGGTCACCAAACCAGCCAAAAACAGAAGTATGCCATGCTAAAATATGCCCAAATAACCATTGAAACTCAGTCAATACATGTTAGAATGAAGTGCTCCTTTGGAAGGCCATGCAAAGGGTTGTTCTACACATACATGATAGACATACAAAATGGAAAAATCACCTCTAGAAAGAGGTTATGACAGTCCTAAAACTCACTGAAAAGGGCCTGGAATGAGCCAAGGAAGCATACAAGTAAAGGCCCCTTTGAAAGGCCTTGAGGAGGATTACTCTACACATGCATAATAGACACTTTATATGGAAAAATGGGCTCTAGAAAGATCCTATGCAAACCTTAAAACTCACCAAAAAAAGGCCTGAAATATGGCTTTGAAACATGCAAATAGGAGCCCCTTTGGAAGGCCAAAAATGCTAGAAAACAAGACAAGGAAGAGGGTCACCCCTCTCCTTCTTAGGACCTCAAAACACCATCCCCACCACTGACATCCCTTTGGATTTTAGTGGTGAGAAGGCCAATACAAGGTGGTCCCGAAGCTCACAAAAAGACACAAAAAGAGGCCAAACAAGGCCTAAGAGGGGGTAAACAACCCCAAACACAAAAGTGATCTTAAAAAAACTTAAAAAGAAGCTCAAAATAAGACTTTTTTTAGTTTATGATAAAGCTCAAAAATTCTTACAAGTAAGGCTAAAATATGAAGCAAAATAAAGACCAAAAGAGGATAAAGTGTGTTACCCTTGTAGCCAAAAGGGGACAGCAGCTTCTTGGTCCAGAAAACCAGTCCCTTAGCCTCTGAAAATGGCTTCCAAGATCCTTAGGTTGATGATGGAGGTGTTAGGCTAAGAGTTGGTGTGCAAAGGGGCCAAGAACTATAGACTTTGGAGCTCAAAGTAGTGAGATATGTACGGTTTTTGCCTTAGCAAAATTTTTGGAACCCTTGCAATGGAAGAGAAGCTCTTCTTTTATAGAGGAAAAAGGGTGCAAGCTTCTCTTAGAAGTTTGGAGCAAAGGGGCCAAGCTTCTCTTAGAAGCTTGGAGCAAAAGGGCCAAGCTTCTTGGAGAAGCTAGGCAAAGGGGTCAAGCTTCTTGGAGAAGCTAGACAAGAGTTCAAGCTTCTTTTAGAAGCTTGGAGCAAAGGGGCCAAGCTTCTTGGAGAAGCTAGGCAAAGGGTTCAAGCTTCTTGGAGAAGCTAGAACAAAGGTTCAAAAAGGTTCAAGCTTCCTCAATAAGCTAAAACCAAGGGTTCAAAAGGTTCAAGCTTCCTCAAGAAGCTAAAACCAAGGGTTCAAAAGGTTCAAACCTCCCCAAGAAAAGGTCTCGGCTAGAAAAAGTGGCCGATTGACCAAAATAAGTGGCCGGCCGACCAAACACAATGCCGACTGACCAATTCCTTTGGCCGGTAGCAAGAAAACAGGGCCGGTGGCCTCAAGCCATGGCCGGTGATGTAAGGGGATGGCCAACAAGCCATTTCCCACCCTCAGAAGCAAAACAACAAGTGTTTGGTGCAAAACCAAACACAAAACAGACAAGTCAAGAGGTCTTGAGGCAAGGCGCGTAGCCGAAACCTCCGAGAACTCAAGACGATCACCAACATGGATAATCATCGAGTGTTCAAACGATGACATCCAAGTCTTGAGGACGGTCAAAAATGGGGTGTCTACACATATCTAACTCCACCTTCATTATCAACAGATACATTCATTTTATCCTTTAAAAACCCAATATCTTTTCCCTTTATTTTCATAAATCAAATATCAATGTTTTTTTTTTATCAAAACCACCTTTACTTTCAAAATCATATTTAAGTAAAGAAATTCTAAGATTTCAAAATATCTCAACCAAAAACACATCCCCACAACCTTTCTCAAGAACACATTTGGAACCCCTCTTTTACATTTCAAAAATAAAATCCTAAGTTCAACCCGAAATCCCCAAATCACTAAATCCTTTCAATGTGCGAATAACTAGGCTAAAAATCATACCAAAGGTTGAAAAAATCCTTACCTCAAGAGTAGAAGAAGAAGAAAGGAGCAACGGTTGAAGTTTGGCGGAGTCGAAAATGATATTCTCTTCAATTAAAACGAAGCTTTCTATGGGCTTTACATTTTTCTTCAAGGAGCTAGGGTGGAGAAATCAATGGATGAGGGAATATTTGAGGTTTTAAGGCAAGAACTAGAAAGTGAAGAAATTACGGTTTTAGAATGTTTTAGAGAGAGAGAGAGAGAGAGAGAGAGAGAAAGAGAGGTGAAAAAGTAATAAAATCTCCATTTTCTCGATCCGACATACACACAAACCGCTCGAGCGACCAAAACACCGCTCGAGCATCAGACACAATAAGTGACACTGCTTGAGAGACCAAAACGCCGCTCGAGTGCACAATGACCCTCTCCTAAAAATTCAGACCTGCAAAAGATAGCTCGAGCACAAGAAACACCGCTCGAGTTAAGACACCCTACTTCTAGAAGTTTTGCAGACCTGTAAAAATACTAGAAGATCTCAAAGACCGCTCAAGCGACCAAAACACTGCTCGAGCGAACAAGAAGAAAACTAAACAACAACTCTTCTGAAAAATTAACTCCCAACATGTTTCAAACACAACAATAACTCCTAGACAACCAAACACAACTAGCAACAAAATGAAAATGGTATGAATAACAATTAAGGATGCAGAAACTTGAATCTAAGAGCATGAAATGGGTCGGGTCTAAATCGGAACTGTTATAATGTCACTATGATTATGATAAGATTTTGGTTTAATCATGTTTTAAGTAATGATTTAAATTAAATAATTTGAGGGCGTTACAGCCACGACCATCATCAATCTCACCACCATTGCTCCTCCGTTGCTCATCTCTAGATCTCTCTCATGACTAATTGAAGGTTTTTGGTCGAATAGCAAAGTGCATAGCGAAACTAGTTCTTATTCGCGTCATGTTTGTCATTGAAGCAAGAAGCGGTGGTTTTAATGGAGAGAGAGAAAGAGAAGGAAAATGTTTGTGATGAGGTTAAAGATAAGTAATCATTGATGGCGAAGCTGTGAAATCTGAGGCTGATAAAGGCTGTTGCGAAAGTTACAGTGGAATACACAAAGCCTCTGAGTCGAGCGATGGAGGACTTTGTAGACTATTTTGTCGCGCCCACTTTCGATTTAGTTGATTCACTCAAGCTCTGAGAAATTCAGTGGTGGCGGAGCACCGCTATAGCCGGAGTTGAGTTCGAAGATGATAGAAAAACAGCAAGGGTGAGAAGATACTCATGGGACCTAATGGATCCACCATCAACGTCAGAAAAACTGCAAGCGTTGTTACCCTTCTCTGCTTCAAGAAGATGATCCCTAAATTAGATCATCGTCATCAGAACCTGTGGTTTCTAAGCTCTTTTATTCAAGCTTTGAAGATCCGATTCGCATCTTGGCTTGGCAAATACTGTAAGGTCTATGAGAGAGAGGTGTTTGATTTCTTCTTCTTCTTCTCTCTCACAAGGCAATTGTTGTTTGCAGCCATGGAGGACTCACATTCTCTCGCCAATTCATACACTGATTTGAGCCTATCTCTGTATAATTTTTAACTTATACAGTATATGTTTCATGTTTCTTGATCTAATTTGTGAGATTTGTAAGGGTTGTGTGATTGTTTCTCTTTCTATCTCTCTCTCTACTCTCTGACTACATTATAAATTTGTTTGCCATCGCCGCCTATTTAATTTGCACAGATAGGATGATCTGTGGACTTGATTTGTCTAAATCAAATAGTATAGGATGAATGAATGTTATTGTTATGGAAGTTTCAACAAATAGAGAGAAAGAACAAGAGAGAGAAAGAGAGAAAGATTTGAATAGATAGTGGCTTGGTGTGTGTCACCAAATCAATCTCTCATCTCGCTCTATATGAGAATTTGATTTGAACAAAGAAAAAAATTTGAACATATCAGTCTCTCTATGTGTATACATATCACAATTTAAACAGATAAAAAAATAAATAGATATGAAAAAAATAAGCTTGTGAAATTGAATAGATAGGGGGGAAATTTGAACAAATAGGGAAAAATTAAACAGATAGTTAAAAAATTTGAACAAATAGAAAATAATTTAAACATATAGATATAAATTTGAACAGATAATTAAAAAAAAGTCAACATATATAAAAAAAAGTCAAGAAATAAATTAATGAGTAAAATTAGAAACAAAATACCCTTAGACCATCTCCAACGGTGAATCAGATTGATCACCAGATTTAAATTTGATGAAAAATGACCACTTTTATTTCTTCAACGGTTTCACTAAAATGATATTAAATTGAGAACGAGACAAAACTTTCACCAAAATGAGGAGCTGGATTAGATTTCACCAAAATACTGTGTGTTTGCGTTGGAGGTGGGTCTCACCGGACAACTAGCCGGACGTCCGGCCGATTGTCCCACCAGTCGTCCGTTGTATACAAAAAATGCATAGCTGCTGTGCAGTGCTTCAACAGTTGGTTAGCCTGCGAACTGCTTCACAATTAGATTGTTTTTGTGGCACTAACAATAAATTCAAGGTTGATATATATTTAAATGTTTATCAAAATGCAACATGGAAAAATTGCATGGTATATAGATTTAAATTTGTATCAAATATAGTCGTTCTGCACCTGTAACTCCAATAAGTTACCATTGGTGTTACAGAGTGTTACCCAAAAGACAACCTAAGAGGGGAATGGTGAATTAGGTTTTTACAAATAAAAATAATAATACCCTAATAAAAAATATGACTAGCACAATAGATAAATATAGTTAATGAAATAAAAATAATTAAAACAAGTGTTCTAACAACTATGTCAATTAATGATTTTAGCATAATAAAAATATGAAATATAGCTATGGCAATTTAAATAAAATAAAGAGATAAGGGAGAGAGAGGCAAACAAATTTATAGTGGTTCGACTTCAACTCGGCCAACGTCCACTCCTCAAGCTTCATTTGAGATTTTCCACTATTCTCTAGCTTCACAGGGTGCTAGCAACCTTTTCACAGATGGAGCAATCCTCTACAGATTTTACACAGACTTTCTAAGTTAAGAACACTGAGTGTACTATACTCTTACAAGGTTGTAAAGAAGGTGTTTTTGTTTTCACAGAAAGCTACAAGAATTATCTCTCAAAGATAGATATAAAAATGAAACTCTGGTTTTTCTATAAACTTCACACAGGAAAGATGGACTTAAAACTATACGTCTCAGTGTATAATTTCTGAAAGAAGATGTAAACAAAAATTGAAGAACACTTCTCAGAGAATAGATGTGAGTGATTATAGATCAAAGAATATTTTCTGGTTTTTTTTGTAACTTGTTTACATTAGAGACTTTGGTATATATAATAAAACTTATAGCCGTTGTATTCATTTGAATTTATAGCCGTTTATAGTCGTTTATAGCCGTTGTATTCATTTGAATTTATAGTCGTTTATAGCCGTTGTATTCATTTGAATATCTTTCACTCCATCATTACTAATTTGAATATCTTCCACTTGAACCTTTTGTCCTGCTACTGTGCTAGGCTGTTTGAACATTTTGTTTTGGACTGTTTGAACCTCTGGTTTGGGCATTATTTTTGGATTGAAATGAACTCCTGATTTAAGCAAATATTAAATACATTCAAACAATATTTAGGATAAAAGTTTAGGTGAGAAATAATGGGACAAAATAAATTTTGATTCTATTAAAACATAATTAAATAAATCACCAAAATAAATTTTGGATTCTATTTTTCTCTTCCAAATAAATTAAAACATAATTAAATAAATCATCAAAATAAATAAGTCTAACAATCTCCCCATTTTTGATGATGGCACACAATGATGTTTTGATTTGATTTGGGAGTAAGAAAAGCTCCCCCTCAAGTCATGCTCCCTGAATTCATTTCTAAATACATAGGTTAGCACATGTGTAATAAATAAGCTTTAATTAGAGACATGATATGAGACTAAATATCAAACTATAAATACATAACATCAGATTAGTTTGAAAATAATACCATAATACATAACATCATAACATCATAAGTTTTCTCCCCCTGTGACATTATCAAAAGGAAATCATGGGTCAGAATTTGGAGGAGGAGGAGGAGGAAAATGATAGTGATAAATGACATCAAAAATAGATAATCAAAACATATACATATATATATATATATATATATATGATTTGCGCGCCTCTTTTGTGTCCGTCGAAAATCGCGTCGGACACGCGTCCTCGCTTTTGCGTCAGCCGACCGACAAAAGCGAGACGGGTCAATCAACTGCCTCGGCTCTCTCTCCCTCTTGTCTTATTCTCCTCCGTCTTCTTCTTAAGCACTTTCTTCGCCTTTTTCTTACTCATTCGCTTCTATCCCTTTCGTCTTCTGCGTGAGAGAGATAGACAGAGAGACTGAGCAAAGCAGAAAGGCTGCCAAAAACGACCCTCCTTTCTATTACATCTCTCTCTCCTACTACATGGCCTTGTCCCGTCCCCTTACTCTCTTTCCGGACCTGAATGATCCTGTAAGCACTGTTGGGCCGAGTGCCCTGGCTCTTACTCTTCCTAACCTTCCTATGATGTCGATTGAGCAAATAATGACAGCTCAATTAGACATTGAAACCAATCATTTCACATTGACGTCCTGTATGGAGACGGTGACTGCAGTCACAAAATTAGCTCACCGACTGTAGAACAGGATGAGTGAGCTCCATCAGGTCAACGCCCCACTCTCTCTACTCCAGCGCATGTACAAGGATGCGCGAGCAGAGATAGGCGCACTGAAGGCCAAAATAAAGAGCTTAAACGGAAGACCACCTCCATGGCTCGATTTGGAGCAACGTCGTTCTTAGCTTTTGATAGTCGGTGGGGAGTGCTCGCTCCCGACGAAAGCACGGGGGCAGGGACGTCAAGCGTCACCCAAGGTAATAAAAAGAAGAAGAGAGCAGTTAAATAAGATCGGCTTATGGCCGTAAAAAAAATGAAGGATTTTTTTTTTTTTTGTTTTTTTTAATGTAAATATGTTTATTTTGATCGGCGTATGGCCATAAAAAAAATGAAGGGTGTTTTTTTAATGTAAATATTTATATTTTGATTTGTTTTTGTTTTTATGTTTAAGTACTGAAAAATGAAATTAAAAAGTAGAAAAAAAAAAAGAAAATTAAGCCCAAACAAAAAATAATAATGAGAAAAAAATAAAAATAAAAGAAATTAAAATAAAAATGAAAAAAATAAAATAATACCAGCAGAAATTAAACTTAATGGGATGTTGGTGTTGCTGGAATGGTAATGCAAAAAAAAATACCATGAGGCTTTAAAAAAAATTAATATATGCAAAGTTAATTTTACCTCGAGATGTAGAATCCAAAAAAAATTACACAGTTGAGAATAACAAACTATTAAGGAGAATAAATGTATGAAGGACTTAAGAGCATTCAACTGATATAAATGTTTTTATATCAATGTAGCAATACACATATATCATTTTAACAAAAAATACAAGTTTCATAGTCATAACAAAACTTTTTAAGTAAAAATCGACATTTCAAGCTCACCACGAATAAAATTGAAGCGATCCTCGCTTAGGGATTTTGTGAAAATATCCGCCAATTGCTTGTCGGTGTTTACAAATTCAAGTACAATATCCCCTTTTTGAACATGATCTCTTAAAAAATGATGTCGAATTTCAATATGTTTTGTTCGTGAGTGTTGAACCGGATTTTTGCTTAAATTGATGGCACTAGTATTATCACATTTAATAGGGATATGATCATAATGCAAATCAAAGTCCTCCAATTGTTGTTTCATCCAAAGTATTTGGACACAACAACTTCCGGAAGCTATATATTCAGCTTCGGCCGTTGATAAAGCAACAAAATTTTACTTTTTGCTAAACCAAGATACTAATGAGTTACCAAGAAAGTGACAAGTGCCACTGGTACTTTTTCTATCAAGTTTGCATCCGACAAAGTCGACATCCGAGTAACTAATTAAATCAAATGCAACATCTTTAGGATAAAACAGTCTCAAATTTTGAGTGCCAACAAGATATCTAAAAATTCTTTTAACAACACTGAGATGTGATTCTTCAGGATTTGATTGATATCTAGCACACATACAAGCATTAAACATAATATCGGGTCTACTTGCAGTTAAATAAAGAAGTGAGCCGATCATACCTTGATATTTTGTTTGATCAATGGACTTACCTTTTTCATCCTTGTCTAGCTTAATGGATGTGCTCATAGGTGTTCCAGCTATTTTTGAGTCATACATACCAAACTTTTTGAGTAGTTCTTTTGTGTACTTAGCTTGGTTCAAAAAATTCCTTCCTTACATTGTTTGATTTGAAGTCCAAGGAATCCCCCATCATGCTCATCTCAAACTCACCTTGCATACACTTAGCAAATTCCTTACACAAGGTTTCATTAGTAGCACCAAATATAATGTCATCCACATATATTTGCACAATAAGTAAATCATCATTTTTAGTTTTAACAAAAAGTGTTGTGTCAATCGTTCCTCTAGAAAAATTATTTTCAATCAAAAATTTACTCAATCGTTCATACCATGCACGAGGTGCTTGTTTCAAACCATATAAAGCTTTTGATAGTTAAAAAACATGATTTGGAAAAGCATGATCTTCAAAACCTGGGGTTGTTTAACATAAACTTCCTCATTTATAAAACCATTTAGAAGGCACTTTTTACATCCATTTGATAAAGTTTGAAATCTCTAAAACATGCAAATGCAAGTAACATGCGAATCGCTTCTAATCTAGCAACCGGAGCAAAGGTTTCATCAAAATCAATACCTTCTTCTTGATTGTATCCTTGTGCAACAAGTCTAGCCTTGTTTCTTACAATTGTGCCGGATTCATCAAGCTTGTTTCGAAAGATCCATTTGGTACCGATAATGGTATGATCTTTAGGTTTTGGCACAAGTTCCCACACTTTGTTTCTCTCAAATTGGTTAGGCTCTTCATGCATAGCTATCATCCAATGTTCATCGAATTCGGCTTCTTGAAAGTTTTTAGGCTCAATTTGTGAGAGAAAAACCAGGTTACTACAAATGTTTCTAAGTGAAGAGTGAGTTTCGATACCTTTTGTAGGGTCACCTAGGATTAAATCCTTAGGGTGATTATGAACAAACTTCCATTCTCTTGGCAAATCATCATTGTTTCCTCATTCTTCTTAAGGTGAGAGAATATGTTGTTCAATCTCTTTGTTCAACTTACATGGTTGGTTCTCTTCTTTGTAGATACTTGAATCTTCCACATTTGGTTCCAAATCTATATTATCACTAACAATTTGCTTTTGAGCAGAGATGTTAGTTTCATCAAATGCCACATGTATAGATTCTTCCACAACAAGAGTTCTTTTATTAAAAACACGATAAGCTTTGCTAGTTAAAGAATAGCTAAGAAAAATTGCTTCATCAGATTTTGAATCAAATTTACCTAAGTTATCTTTACCATTATTATGCACAAAACATTTACAACAAAAAACATGCAAGTGACTAATGTTGGGCTTTCTATCATGCCAAAGTTCATAAGGAGTCTTTTTGCGAATAGGTCTAATCAATGCACGATTTAAAATATAGCATGCGGTGTGAATGGCTTCGGCCCAAAAATATTTAGGAAGATTATTTTCGCAAAGTATTGTTCTACTTATCTCTTCTAAAGTTTTATTCTTCCTTTCTACTACACCATTTTGTTGAGGGGTTCTAGGTGCTGAAAAATTATGTCCAATACCATGCTCATCACAAAACAATTCAAATTTCTCATTTTCAAGTTCTCTACCATGGTCGGTTCGAATATTAGTAATAAGAAAGCCTTTTTCATTTTGAATTCTACGACAGAGTTTTGTGAAAGAAGAAAATGTTTCATCTTTGTGTGCTAAAAACATAACCCATGTAAATCTTGAATAATCATCAACTATAACAAGACAATAATGTTTACCACCTAGACTAGATGTCCTTGAGGGACCAAATAAATCCATATGCAATAGTTGTAAAGGTCTAGTTGTGGAAATATGAGATTTTGATTTAAATGATGTTTTAGTTTGTTTTCCTTGTTGACAAGCACTACAAAGATGATCTTTTTCAAATTTAATTTTTGAAAGTCCAATGACCAAATCCTTTCTAAAAAATTTAGCAATATGAGCATGACCAAGTCTTCTATGCCATAACCAACTATTTTCATTATTAACATATAAACATTTAACATCACTAGCATAGAGATCATTAAGATGAAAAACATAAACATTATCATGGCGATTACTAACGAATAAATTTTTATGATCATTTGTGCTTTCAATTGTGCAATGTGATTTATTAAAAAAAACTCGATTACCTTTATCACATAATTGACTAATACTAAGTAGGTTATGCTTAAGTCCATCAACAAGTAAAACATTTTCAATAGAAGAGTTAGGAGAAATACCGATGCTACCAATACCGATGATTTTTCCTTTCTTGTTGTCTCCAAAAGTAACAAATCCTCCATCTTTCGATGATAGTTTAGTAAAGAATGATTTATCTCTGGTCATGTGTTTGGAATATCCACTATCAAGGTACCACTTCCCTTTTTTAGCTTTGGACCTAAAGCAAACCTACAAGATGACAATCAGTGTTGGTTTTTGGTATCCATAGTTTCTTGGGTCCTTCTTGGTTAGTTTTGTTAGATCCCTTAATAATTCAAATCTTTTTAATTCTCATGTTCATATTCTTTTTGAATGGACAATAAGATATATAATGACCTTTCTTTTTACAATAATGACAAATAATATGAAGGTGTGTCATGAGAGGTGCCTTTTCAAAAATTGTATTGAGATTCTTTTGTTTCTTAATAGGGTCATATCCAATACCCGCTTTATGAAAAACACATATTTGATTTCCAAGAAGCATGTTGAGATTATTTCTACCTTTTACAAAATTTTCAAGTGTTTTTGTTAAATCATCAACATTGTTTTTTAAAGTAGTTTTCTCATTAGAGATAGTATCAAAATCATTTTTCAAAACAATTTTTTTCTTCTTTAATACTTCTACATTAATAGATAAAGATGCAACAGATTTCTTCAACACCTTATTTTTGGCACAAACTTTTCTAAATTCATCTTGTAATTTATGGAATGCACTTTCAAGTTCTTCATAAAGAGTAGTTACCTCATCTTGAGTAGAGTCTTCATCTTCAAGAGCCATGAGACATAAGTTGGCTACTTCATTTTCAATTTCATCACTTGAGCTTTCATCTTCACTTTCTCCCCAAGCTGCTACCATGGCCTTCTTATTTCTTTTGTAGTCTTTTCCATGGTTTTTCAATTTTGGACAATCCATCTTCATATGTCCAAGATTTTTGCACTCATAGCAAATAATAGGTTCTTTCTTGTTATCTTTGTTGTACTCCTTTTTGAAAGGTCTTTTCCTCCATAATTGTTTTTCTTGAAGTGCTTTTTGAGATTTCTACTAAACATGGAATAGCTTTCATCTTCACTGGAGTTTTCATGTTCTTCTTTATTTGATGAGGCTTTGAATGCAATTCCACTTTTCTTTTTGTTTTCAACATCCTCATGTCCTTTCATGGTGATCTCATGAGTCATAAAGGAACCCATAAGCTCATCCAATCCAAGTGTGGAGAGATTTTTGGTTTCTATAATGGCCGTGACCTTTACTTCCCAATTCTTTGGTAAACACCTAAGAATTTTTCTCACAAACTCACTGTTAGTATAATTTTTGCCAAGAGATTTCAAAGAGTTTACAATTTCAGTAAATCTAGTAAACATACTTGAAATAGATTCACCAGAGTTCATTTTAAACAATTCATAACTATGACCAAGCATATCAATACGAGATTCATTCACTTGGTTTGTACCTTCATACGTTACCTCAAGTTTGTCCCAAATTTCTTTTGCCGAATCACAACTTGAAATTCTATTATACTCCTTAGAGTCTAATCCACAAACAATGGTGAATTTGGCTTTAGCATTGGTTTGCAATAATTTATGATCTCTCTCAACACATTCATTTTCAGTTTTAGGTACGCCAATATTGTCTACTGATTTGGTAGAAATTTTTGGACCTTTGGTGACAATAATCCACATGGCATAATCAGTGGCTTATAGGTATAGGGTCATCTTATCTTTCCAATGACTATAGTTGTTTCCGTCAAACAATGGTAGCCTATTTGTGGCTTGTCCTTTAGCTGAGGTTGCCATGGATCAAAACTCCTAGATGGTTAAATCTAAAACAAGAGTCTAGGTTTTGATACTAATTGTTACCCAAAAGAAAACCTAAGAGGGGAGGGGTGAATTAGGTTTTTATAAATAAAAATAATAATATCCTAATAAAAATTATGGCTAGCACAATAGATAAATATAGTTAATGAAATAAAAATAATTAAAACAAGTGTTCTGACAACTATGTCAATTAATGATTTTAGCATAATAAAAATATGAAATATAGCTATGGCAATTTAAATAAATAAAGAGATAAGGGAGAAAGAGGCAGACAAATTTATAGTGGTTCGGCTTCAACTCGGCCTACGTCTACTTTTCAAGCTTTACTTAAGATTTTCCACTATTCTCTAGCTTCACAGGGTGCTAGCAACCTTTTCACAGATGGAGCAATCCTCCACAGATTTTACACAGACTTTCTAAATCAAGAACACTGAATGTGCTACACTCTTACAAGGTTGAAAAGAAGGTGTTTTTGTTTTCACAGAAAGCTACAAGAATTATCTCTCAAAGATAGATATAAAAATGAAACTCTGGTTTTTCTGTAAATTTCACACAGGAAAGATGGACTTAAAACTATACGTCTCAGTGTATAATTTCTGAAAGAGGATGTAAACAAAAATTAAAGAACACTTCTCAGAGAATTTTTCAGAGAATAGATGTGAGTGATTATAGATCAAAGAATATTTTCTGATTTTTTTCGTAACTTATTTACATTAGAGGTTTTGGTATATATAATGAAACTTATAGCCATTTATAACCGTTGTATTCATTTGAATTTATAGCCGTTTATAGGCGTTGTATTCATTTGAATATCTTCCACTCCATCATTACTAATTTGAATATCTTCCACTTGAACATTTTGGCCTGCTGCTGTGCTGGACTGTTTGAACCTTTTGGCCTGCTACTGTGTTGGGCTGTTTGAACCTTTTGTTTTGGACTGTTTGAACCTCTGGTTTGGGCATTATTTTTGGGTTGAAATGAACTCCTGATTTAAGCAAATATTAAATACATTCAAACAATATTTAGAATAAAAGTTTAGGTGAGAAATAATGAGACAAAATAAATTTTAATTCTATTAAAACATAATTAAATAAATCATCAAAATAAATTTTGGATTCTATTTTTCTTTTTCAAATAAATTAAAATATAATTAAATAAATCATCAAAATAAATTTTGGATCCTATTTTTCTCTTCCAAATAAATTAAAACATAATTAAAAAATCATCAAAATAAATAAGTCTAACATAGAGTATTTGACAAACTTACCGTTGTTGTGATCTATAAAATATTCCAATCTTTTAACTTCACTATATCATTAGAATTTCTATTTTCTTTGTGAGCTTCAGTGTATATTATCTTTTTCTCAGCATCAGTGTATATCATTACAATATATTTCACTGTCTAAGTTAGATGTTGTATCCTACTGAATTTTCTTTAAACTATGGACAATTTTGAAATGTTTGATAAGACATGGTAATCAAAACTGATTAAGACATGGTAATCAAAACTGAAATTCTTTTGTAACTGATTAAGACATGGTAATCAAAACTAAAAATTCTTTTATAATTTAACATATGTGGATATATATAAGAACACAATATCAGTAAATTATGAATTGGATAATCAGCACACAACATTTATGAATTGTCAAATTTATGGATTGGATTATCAGAACATAATATCATAACAGAACTTGTCAAGTACTTGGATAATCAACTTTAAGAATTGGCAAAATTATGAAGAGCACTAACAACAAACAAACACTGACAGCTTTCCTTGCGTAATGACCTCCCATTCCAAAAAATAACCAAAAGTACATGTTCGCGTCGACGTGATGAATTTAGTTTTCACTGTGAAGATGCCATATATGTTCTATTAAATCATTGCGAAGGGCATGATATGTATTTTTATCTCTAATACCTAAATGACGAGAGAGAAATCATTGGAAGTCATTGTTAGTACTACAGGAAAGTTCTATTGGTGAGTTGGTTGATGAAGTATCATAATTGAAATCAAGATGTTCATTTCTTTCATCTTCGACAATCATATTATGTAATACAACGCAACTCTTCATTATGTTCCCAATCATTTTTGGATCCCAAAAACGTAAGACACCACATATAATTGCAAGTCGGGATTTGAGCACTTCGAATGCCCGCTCTACATCCTTCCTTGCTAACTCTTGCATCATTGCAAAATGTTGCTTCTTTGCTCCTTGGGGAGAAGAGATTGTTTGAACTAGAGTTGCCTATTGAGGGTATATACCATCAACAAGGTAATAACCCAAATTATAACTGTGTCCATTAATAGTGTAATGGACAAGGGAGCTTTACCTTGGGCAAGATCAGAAAACAAGGGCGATTGATCCAACACATTAAAGTCATTGTGTGATCCAGGCATTCCAAAAAATATGCATGCCAAATCCACAAGTCATAAGAAGCTACTGCTTCAAGAATGATGGTTGGCTTTTTCTGATGGCTTATGTATTGACCTTGCCATGCCTTTGGATAATTTTTCCACTCCTAATGCATGCAATCTAAACTTCCCAACATACCCGGAAACCCACGAACCTCCCCAATAGCAAGTAATCTAGCAATATCAGTTGATGTTGGAGATCTCAGGTATTCTGGTCCAAAGATTTCAATTACTAAATTACAAAAGTGTTGCAAACTTTGAATTGCAGTGCTTTCCCCAATACATATATAATCATCAACTGCATCTGTTGCCACTCTATATGACAATATTCTCATTGCTGAAGTAATATTTTGTAGGGGAGACAATCCAAGAATATGAGCTGCATCTTGCTTTTGAACAAAATATGGATCGTATGCTTCAATAGCATTCAAAATTCGTAGATGCAGAGGACGACGCATTCGAAAACGTCTCTGAAATGTTGCAAGTGAATAAACTGGATTTGCTGCAAAATAATTAGTGAACAATCGCTCATGATCCCTTCCATCTATCGTGACGTATGTACTTATGTCCTACAACAGAATCACCTATTTTCTTTAATCGATCAGTTGATTGCAGAATCTGAATCATACTAGCATTATTTATCACATAAATGCCCAAAAGTGTGATCATTTTTGCATCATCAGAATCACTATCAGAGGATGAGGAAGAAGAAGAGGATGAAAATGAAGTGAACATGTAAGAATTTGAAATACTCATTATGCTCTGCTTTCAATTATGGTGCCTTTCAGATATAACGTACCTCTTGTCTAGTATATGGTACATGGATTAATGTGTTTATATCAGTTCTTGGAAGGAAATCATTATTGGAGGCAACAAAAAATAGAAAATATTTAATGGAGGGAAAAAAAAATAGGAAAACAGAAATGGAAGGGAAGAAAAAAATTTCAGTGCCTTGACCAATCGATCAGCCAGTCGTCCTACCGGACGTTTCCACTTTTTTGATGCAAGTTACAGTGCAATCGTTAGAGCGGCTTATATCAGATCGAGAAAATTACCTTTTTTTTACTCAGATTTGGTGAAAAAATTGATAAATCGTTAGAGATGCTCTTATAAAACCAAAAAAAAAAACAAAAAAACAAAAAAACTTTTCACCAAGTTATTTGATAAAAGGTACCTCTCACTAAAAAAAAAAAAAAAAAAAAAAAAAAAAAAATTCACCTGACCTAGTACTAATTCCTTTTTAAAAAAATCAATTCTCAAAACGTTCTTTTTGTAATTAATCATAATTATAAAAATAAAAAATAAAAAAATTTGTTGTCATCGTTGCCGAGTACAGATATCTGGTTGGTCTCCCAGCAAAGGGTTCAAGTTTTATGATCATATATATAATCAGCTAAAAAATGAAGGAAAGAAAGAAAGAAAAATGTTTCTCAAAATCGTTGAAGACCTCCTCGGTAAATCCTCCCCTTTTCGTACTCTTATGACTTTTTTGCCAGAAGTCTCCGTCCAAATGTCAAAACCCTACTCAAAAAGATAGTATCGTTCTCTCAATTCACCATTCCTAGATCCTCTCACCCAACCCAACACCCAAATGCTTCTGAATAGTTATAGCTTAGATTTATCTCTCTCTCTCTCTCTCTCTCTCTCTCTCTCTTGTTTTCAATGGCTTCCTCAGTCTCACACCCATCACCACTTCTCACATTGTCTCATCTCAAACGCTCAATTAATCTAATTTCTTCTCCTTCACTAGTGTTTCCCAACAAGTTTTTACACTTACAATCAAACCCATCATCTCTAACATTTCAATCCCAATCTTTTCCCCATCTGGGTCATCTTCTAACCGCTCAAACCCCTCTTTTTTCCACTCCAACCACAGCTTCTTCAGATGGGTCGTCTCTTGATATGATTGAAGAGATTGAGACTTTGTCTTTGTCGTCTGAGGAACAACCTGTCAAATTCCTCTTCTGGGTCTTGGTCTGGACATCCTTGTCTCTTGCTTGGTTTGCTGCTTCTGGGGATGCTAATGCTGCTGCTGCTGACTCCATTAGAGCCTCCAGCTTCGGTCTCCAGATTGCCAATGCCTTGCGGAGCTTGGGTTGGCCTGATGGGGCTGTTGTGTTTGCCTTAGCTACACTTCCTATTATTGAGCTTCGTGGTGCTATTCCTGTTGGTTACTGGTTGCAACTCAAGCCTACACTCCTCACTATCCTCTCTGTTCTTGGGTTAGTCTTATTTTTCTCTTAAAGATTCAAACTTCATTCCAATTTGCATTTGCTGATGATTCTCAATATGGGTTATTCTAATTTGCTGAATTTAAGAAATGGGTCGTGTTAGGACTATGGGACACTAGAAATCAATTCCACATAGTAACACAAGAATATTTACGTGGTTCGGCAATTACCTACGTCCACGGAGAGATATCACTATAGAATTATCCCGGAGGGAGATTATAGAACTCACACCTCACAACTCTCTATAGAACTCTCTCACTCACAGATTATACTCTCCTCTGTGTATTCTCAGTGTGCTCACTGCATTGTGTATCACTCCCATATGTGTATCACTCCCATATCTCTCTTCAACCCCTCCTCACTCATCTCAATTTATAACCAAGAGAAGAGGAGTAGGTGAAGTGACAGCCATGAGTGGGCTTGGTTGTGCCACCCTCACACCTTTGGTGAGTTGGTATTGTCCCACCAGCTTCCTTTACCACATGGTGCCATCCATACCATGTGGATAGTGGGCTCCTTACCATGTGGGTTGGGTAGTGGATGGAGCTAACAGGTCGTCCCATTTTTTTGATGAAATTGTAATCATTAGTTTGCTTTTCCTTGTTCCCTTTTATCCATTTGATACAAATACGTGTGCCAGTAGTGATTTTTTAAATAAATGGACACCTCAATTTGCCATTTTTTTTTTTTAATTTCCAGTTATGTATGTGTTATGATATAATTACATAAACGAGTGCTTCTACTTTCTGAGGCCATCTCCAATCACTCCAATGGAAAAACATCAATTTTTACTTTGCTTCTTTTTTAAAGATGCCCATTATACTCCATGAATGGCAGTTCGGTAAATAATGAAACTGCAAATGAAGAAAATATGGCCTTTGGATATTTGCGTCAAGATTTGAATCCCTCTTCATTTGGGTAAAAATATTGGTATAACTCAATTTGATATGAGTTTGAGTCACGGAGTGGAGAAGGTTTTGGTGTATTTTTTACTCAAATTGAAGTTTGAGTCAACATTTGGGTAAGGATTAGAGATGCCCTAACTTGCTTTCTTCAATCACCTTGCCTCTTCCATCTTCTAAACCTACTAAATAAGTATTAAAGGTACAAGCCACACGATTCAATATAGTGGCGGAGCTAGGATTTTGACCTAGGTGGGACACCATTAGAGTAAAAGGTCATGTCAAAGGGAAGGTGTGTCCCGCCCCTAACACACTTCTCCCCCAAACCCAACCTTGGTCCTGACTCGGATTGTGATGGTTGTCCCTCATCCCCTCTGCATCCCGCCCCAAATAGCTTGAGAGAAGAAATACAGTGAGTAATTTCATGTGTATTTCATTATTGTGTCATTTCTTTAAACAATAAGTAAACATGTTGCATACTTGACTCACAAATTCCTCATTTACAGTAAGAATAAACAAAGAGAATTTATAGAAAAATAAACATTTAAAATGAGCAAAATGCAGGCACTCTTTTTAAATAAATAAAAAGAGAAGGGGCCAATAATATTTTAGAACGGAAAATTAAAGATCTATGTGAAAATATATAGTTTAAACTGTAATTTTCACAAAATTGAGGAGGGCATATGCCGGCTCCTCGTGGGCATGTGCTGGGTCCTCTATTGTTCATCATTGCTGATTTGCTATCTGTGTGATAAATTATTCAAAATGCTGTGCTTAATTTTTTTGCAATACTTCTGTTTTGATGAACTTGAACATAACTAATTTCGGGGACACAACTGTAGGAACATGGTTCCCGTGCCCTTCATCATACTCTATTTGAAGAGATTTGCAACTTTCCTTGCCGGGAGGAACCAGTCAGCGTCTAACTTGCTTGACTTGTTATTCAAGAGGGCCAAAGAAAAAGCTGCTCCTGTGGAGGAGTTTCAATGGCTCGGTCTGATGCTGTTTGTGGCTGTGCCATTCCCAGGAACCGGGGCATGGACAGGTGCCTTCATAGCTGCGATTCTTGATATGCCTTTCTGGTCTGCCATGTCAGCAAACTTCTTTGGCGTGGTGTTGGCTGGGCTTCTGGTGAACTTGCTGGTGAACCTGGGCCTAAAATATGCTATTGTAACTGGTATAATTCTGTTCTTTGTTTCCACTTTCATGTGGAGCATCCTTCGAAATCTTAAAAAATCTCTGGGCTCGTCAAACTGATAAATAATTGCACTAAACAATATTTTGGTTATAGTGAATAATGGTTACTAAAGGAGAAGTTTGTATGCGTAAGAGAGAGTATTGATCTTTCACATATATGAGAATCGATGGATAAGTATGAAATAATTCTTCCGAAATGATAACAGTTATTATTGTGTAAGATAACCGCAATGATCAGAAAACTAGGTGCTATCCTTTCCATCGGGTTTTTTTTCCTTCTTCGTGTGTCTCTGTATGTTTTTCTTTTCCAGTGTTGTTAATAGTCTGATGCTTGTAATTGTAAATTGGAGGAGGCTGTCCTAGTTTGCAGTTGAATTTTGAAGCAGTGTTTTTTTTTTTTTACTAGGAAATTTAGCTTGCCTGATTGCCTATTTGTGGAGGAATATGCACCTGCAGGTTTTTTTTATGAATCTGGAAAACAAAACGTTCACATAATTGTCTTATTTTTCCTTGTTGGAAACTAAATTATTCTTTTTACAGTGTGTCGTATATTTAGTTCTAGAGAAAAGAGTGAGACCCCCACCAACCCCAGTGAATGCTGATTGGTCCAATTTTTTTTATTTTTTTGTCCTCCTCTCGTTGCCCCCCACGAGTGTGTGGTGGTGGTGGGGGTAACCCCCAAGTGGGGGTCTGGATCATCTCTGTTAGTTCTATAGCTGGAGAAGAAGAAAGAAATTTATACCATGATGGTTATTTATTCATATTAGCAGAACTGAATAAGTCTGGACATTGTAATAGTCGTTAGTTGACAAGAGGATAGTTAGTTAGAGTGGGTTATCCAGAGTGTAACAGATATAAAATGAGAATTCAGTTTCAGAAATCTTCTCTCGGATTCTTTAGGTTTACATGAGCTCTTTCATTCTCAAGATCAACATTCAGATTCTTCTTATTTCTTCATTAATCTTCTATGATAAGAACATCAAATCTGTAAACTTCTTCAATTCACAGTACTCCATCATTGCGGAATTGTACTTTGTTTCATAGATCATTCTGATCTAAAGCTTATTTAGTATGAACAAGAAGTATTTAGTTTCCATACATAGATGAAAAGGAGACATACTGAACTACTTGGTCAGCTTTCAAGTAGTAATATATAGGGACACATTGCTTATGACAGAATCATGTTTGGTTCATGTGCCATCTTTGGGTTTTAAGAACAGATTAATTTGTACCGAAACTAGATTTGATATTTTTGGAGCCCAAACACCAAAACTTGATTGATTTAATTTAATATTTTGCAAGTAGAATCGTTGTTGGATTGGCACATTTGGGCTTTGAGAATGATGATCATATCACAAGTAAAACAGAATTGAGTGCTGATTCCTCTGATAAATGTGGAAGCATATATGAATCGCCTATATGTGGATGTTGCTCAGGAGACCATTGTTTTCATGAATGTATTGGTTTCTCCAATGCAATCTGACTAATTATGCTTCTCTGGATGTGAATTGTGATGTTTGGGGGAGAAGAAAATGTGTGAAAGTGACATGTCACACAGAATGTAAAAAGGAAAATTCAAGAGTTACCTGGATAGGCAAATGGCAACAATACCAAGGGAAATAAAATTTGTGCTAGAATCTTGATGTATTGTTTCAGATTACTTCCTAGCTCCTTAGTCATCTAAAATTTTTGTGAGTCTTCCTATTCAGGTTGTTTGGCATGATTAGGGTTTGGTTTCGCAAAATAAGAATGTGCTTAAGAGGATTTTTGCTGAATGTAATATTTTAGCCTACTTCCAATCCTTTGGTGGTGTTGTCAAGTCTTTCACCAGATCTGGGGTTGCTGTTGTGCAGTCCCCGTGGGCGTCTTTCGGATTTATTTTGATGATTTAAATCGCTTATATTGTAGGGTTCATAAAATAAATATTTTATGAAAAAAATTAAATTGATCAGACATTTGTAGTCATATGATTAGGTCCCAATTGTTTTTAAAAAATAGATAATCTATTATCAAAATATGTTTATCATTCATTTTTTAAACAACAAATGTAACCTTAATAAAATAGTTTGGATCATCTAAAGAAGTTGTGGACAAACCCACCTACAATGAAAGGCACAACAACAATCCCCTCTCTTTTGTCTTTTATCTTGTATATTTCAAAAGTGAAATGTCCGGTGTAGATTGAAAATTGACATGACATGGGTCACACAATTAAAGTAATCGATAGATGTACTTTTTTTGAGTAGTTTTGTTGGAATTTTTATTTTTATTTATTTATTATTAGTATTATTATTATTATTATTATTATTATTATTATTTGTGAATGTGAACTATAGTGCTGTACATATAATCACCAAAAAACAGAAAAAAAAAAATGTTTAAAATATTATTTGTTAAATTTTTATTTGTTAATATCCACACAAAGTATACTTGCATAAATAACATTAAATTCATATATTAAAATTTAGTTACATAGATTAGTATTATAAGAATTTTAAAATGTAAAAATTTGATCTTGAAGCTTTATAAATTTAGAAAAATTCAATTTACAAGAAGAAAGAGAGAGAGAGAGAAAAAAAAAAAAGCACTCAATTTAAAAAAGAAGATAAGAAAAATATCAAACAAAATCTAAAATTATAATACTAAATAAAAATTGAATAAACTATAACATAGAAAATTATTAATTAAATTTACATAATTTGTTTGGGTTCTTTGGTTCTTAGATTAGGTAAAGGAAATCCTTGTTTTTTTAGATCTACTAATCCTATATTAGTTAAAATTATTTAGAAGTTGTTTGCACCCATTTTTGTCAAATTCCTGTCAACAAATGAATCAATCAAATGGTGACATGTGGTAAAGTCAAAGTGAGAGTCCTACATCAATTACAGGGACAAGTGGCTAAAAGGGTTGATCATGTGCTTTGGATGGCTCAGATGATGGAGCAGTTATCAGGCTAAGTCATGGACTTAGTGACAAACTTGCAGGAAGTGCCATGTGCAGAATGGAAGTTTCTCTCTGTCGATGGGAAGCCCAAAGTGTTAAGGGACATGTGGCATCATAAAAGAAGGATAGTTTGACGGGCAAAGTTGAAGATTTGGCAAAGTTTGAGGGCTTGAAAGTGAAGGAGCAATTACAGTAGTTAGGCAGTGGCAGTTGTAAGATTCATGGAGATCATGCAATCATAGGCCAGAAAAAGATGGAATGATATAAAAGTCAGGGATTTTGCAAGGAGGGGACATCAAGAACAACACAATAACTTAGTTTTTATCTTAGGAGTAGATTATCAAGTTAGGAGTAGTTTATTCTGTAACTTGTACTTTGTAAACTTTGGTAGTTTTATTTCGAAATTACCTTTTGTTTACTTTGTTTACTTCACATATCTTGTCGATTGTAATTTGTTCCAAAGAAGTCATTGTACTTCCAAGACAATTTGAACCAAATACACAGTCAGTTGATTTGTTTGTTCAATTGTTTGTGTGAATTATTGTTCAATTCCTATTGATTGGGAATAAGCATAATGTTTACTAACAATTTTTTTGCACACCTAGTGGGACAACATCATAATTTGGAACAATTGTGAAGGCAAAGAAGCAAAATGACAGGCATTTGGGGAAGAGGCATGTTGAGTTCGAAGAGGAAGAAGTAGACTAGGACTTGGTCTTGGCTGATGGTGGTGATGCTCAACATGTGAGCCACATGATGGCTCCAAAAGACTAGATGAGTGGCCAAGCACTGAGCACACAAGGCCAAACAATGTCTATGCTAAGATTCCCAGAAGAGTGTTGGTTGCACAGTTCAGAAAGGCTATGGAAAATTAGTCACTTGAAGAGAATCATATTCTCTTAGGAGAGGTTAGGAATGTGATGAATGCTCCATTGATGGAACATTCAAGTCAAGTTGAAGTAAAGACACAAAGGATGTCTTCAAATGTCGGAGGTGTGCATCCAGTGCTACCAATTGGAGTGCCACAACAATCTCCTAGGGAACCAATGTCTTTCTACAAAGACCCAACTACTGAGGAAAGAATGCAAAAGGTATTTCAAACTCCAAATTTCAAAATTCAAGAAAATTGGCCTAAAATTGGAATTGAGGGGCAATTCAAGCCTCATGTTTTTTCTAATCCTCTTTATGGTCAAAAGGGAATAGAAATTAGAAATTTGTTTAACACAGTGTTGGGTAGTCATCAGAATGTAAGGCCAAGGAGCAATCCTATTTTTGAAAATTATAACCAAGGTTTTGAAAACCAAAATGTTAGGTTTGGTGAGGTTCAAAGTATGGGTTACGGGAATCAAAGGTTTAATAATTTTGAGGATGCAATAGACCTGAAATATATTATGACCCGTTTGAAAATGGCCCAAGGACAAAGAGGACCAAGACCACTTATGAGGGACTTAATTTTTGATAGACATAAACATTTTGAAAATAATCTGAATAATTATGGTCATGGGAGGCGAAATGCCTATAATTATATTAATAATTTTCAAAAAGACCAAATTATACAAATTGTTCAAGACCTTTATGGTCCAAGTGTGAAAAGGCCTGAAAGGCCCAGGTTTAGGAAGCCTTACCCTCAATGGGTAGATGATGAACCTTTTCCTAGAAATTACAAAGTTCTTAGTTTTCTGTGTTACAAGTTACAATTATCGAATCGACCTAATTTATTTATTTATTTATTTTTATTTTTTTTGTGGATGAAATATACGAAATGTCTAACAAAATGAACGGTTTAGATCATCAAAATAGGGCGTGATAGGCCTAAACAGTGCGTTTCAGTAAAAAATCTGGACTTGAGGGAATCTTCCTCCTTTTATATAAGGGTAAATTGCATTAACACCTCTTGAGGTTTGGTCCAATTACTACCCACCCCTTGACGTTTTGAAAATTACATTCTCACCCCTATGGTTAATAGTCTCATTTTACAAACTCTCCTGCTTATATAAAAAGTAACAACTCTTAGTAGAAAAATAGAGGAAATTACATTAAAAAAAAAAGTAAAGGAAAGGGGGAAAAAAAGAGAAAGTAAAGCAAAGTAAAAAAAAAAAAAAGTGCATGAGTTCAATGTTTTCATTTCGTCTAAATAATTACAATGATAGGGGGGTTCGTGTAATTTTCCAAACGTCAGGAGTATTAAACCCAAATCTCAGGAGGTGTAAGTGTAAGTGTAAGTGTAAGTGTAATTTACCCTTTATATAATACATAGGAGAAAAAATAAAAAAATAGTAGGTATATAACTAATAGAATTATAGAGTATACTACATAAGATATATATATTATATATCTTCTAAACATGGGTTCATAAAAAAAATAAATAAACAAAAATATATATATATATATATATATATATATTATTTTATCACATGAAATCTAGATGGACAAGTAAAATAATAAGACGTTTACATACAAATTCTATTTTATAAATTTATACTCAATTAAGGTCTAAATAAATTTTTTTACTCCTTCAAATCTTATCAATGGTTAATAAACGAAAATATCCTTCAAACAATCATTCGGAGGTTACCGTCCTGATAGAGGTCCCTCTTTCTCTTGGAGTTCCGGAACGACCAATCAGGTGGCGCATTGGAAGCCAGAGTTAGCCCTAAATTGGATGGTGAATCCGCCACGTTACCTTCATTTTCTCAAGTTTGTTTGAGGTATCCTAAATAAATGTACCTTTTAACTTTTTGAACTAAAAAATTGAGGCAAAAAATATAATTATTTGGGTTAATTTTTTGACATTTTATAGAAAAATGTGTATTAAAAAATTATATAAATTAGTGTGTAGGAGAAGATTATGATTAAGAATTGTGCAGCCGTACTTTTTGGGAGTGAAATTGATGCTAAGTAATGATTGGTTACGTTTCGGGCATTGCATTGGACGGTTTTGTTCGGTCCATGGAGGCCATCACGAGTCCTATTTTGATAATCTGAACCGTTCAATGTGTAGAAATCATTGAGTACTATATGCTTATAAAAAATCACGTTGATCGGATATCGATAGCTATCTGATCAGATTTGTTTTTTTTCAATCGTTAATTATAACACCATCAATTTTTTTTATACAAACTGATTTGATCATGTAGTTATCGATATCCGATCAATGTGATTTTTTGTAGATATATAGTACTCGTTGAGTTCTACACATTGAACGGTTCAGATTATCAAAACGGGACCCGTGATGGGCCCCCACGGGCCGAATAACAGTATGTGAAAATTGCACCCAAATTGTGCAATTTTTTCTTAACAAATGCATCAATAGAGCTGAACATGCCAGATTTTGAGTTGTAATTTTGTGTGAAAAATTAATTTTTTAATATTTTTTTTTGTGAATAATGATAACTTTTTGACTTTTTGAGAACATGCCAAACTTAACCTTAGTCATGATTTTCCTTAATCTGTATGTCTTAGGGCCTTTCTTTGTTATAATAATAATAATAATAATAATAATAAAATAATAGTCGTAGTAGTTGTTTAAAATTGATTTTTAAATTTTTAAAATATCATGATTTTTATAATATATATTTATTTTTGATAAAATTTATATTTTTAAAATCATCGTAACGAAATCTATCAAATAAGACTAAGAAATTTTTATGTAAAATTGAAACTTTTTTGAATTTTTTTTTTAAATTTTAAAATTGAGAATATTATTAATTTTTAAATTAGAAAAAACTGTCAGTTTTTAAAGGAGAAAAAATCGAGATTCTAAGTTTAAAACCAAAAAAAAAAAAGAAATTTCTCAAAAAATTATAATATTATCAGTTAATATTAAAAAAAAAACTGAGAAGTTTCTCAGTTTTACTGAATAATTTTACAAATTGAGAAATTATTAACTTCATATAACTAAAAAAATAATATAATAGATGGTGCAACCATAATGTGAACACGATACAACTTAAATTATTATCTTCCTCTTCTGGTTCTTTTTCGGTGATTATGTATTTTATTATTTTATTTACAATATTTAACTTTAAATTAAGTTAATAAAATGTAATTATGTTTCTTCCTCCTTTTTTTTTTTTTTTCTTTTTTTTTTTTTTTGGGGGGGGGGGGGGGGGGGGGGGGGGACTATGTGGTATATACTATACTTTGTAGGTTATTGTTGATGATTGCCAATTGGGCGTTCGTGAAGGACCAATTGATGCCAAAAAAGTTTGATTTTTAATAAATATTTCACCTGTATTCATTCACTTAGATTATTTCCAACGGTTCATCAAAGTTGACATCAAATTTAAAATCTGGTGAAAAAGTTACTGTTTGGTGCTCCAACGGTTGTACCAAATCGATATCAAATTGAGATTTCAGCAAACGATTCATCAAACTGAGGACAAAATACATATTTCATCAAAACACTGTGTGTGACCGTTGGAGCAGAAAAGGTTCAGAATTTTACACATGGTGGTCGACCACCTGGATGACCACCTGTCGACCACCCGGTTGACCAACCGGTCGACCAGTGCATGAAAAATTGGCCTGCGAAGGTAGGTTCAAAAAGTTCAAGAAGGTAAAAAAAAAAAAAACAAAACAAAACAAAATTTGGCTTTACCGATCGACCAACCGGTTGACCCACAGAGGTAGGTTCAAACAGTTTAAAAAGGTAAAAAAAAAAAAAAAAATTCTCATAACCGGTCTGAAGGAGATTTGATGAAGGTGAACCGTTAGAACATTCAGTATCAAATTTGAGGAAATGGTCGTTTTTTTACTCAGATTTGGTGAAACATTTGGTGAACCGTTGGAGATGCTCTTACATATGTTTTTAGATAAATTTTTTTATATATATATTTTTTATTACATTTTTGTAAGGAAAAATTAGTTTAAATCTCTCTCTTACTTTTAATAATGGGAGAGGTCCACAATATTATTTTATGATATCTAAAGTCCCTCACCCACTTTTATATATCTCACCCACCCAATCTTAGTTCAGCTTCACACTTCTCCATGTCAACTTCTAAAACCCCTCTCTCTCTCTACACACATGCGCGCACACACACACATATAACATACCAAAAATGTTTTGGAGCTCTAATTTGTTAAGTTTAATAGCTCTAATGTGTATATGGGACCCATCTAATGTGATATTTTAGCCTTATTTTATTTTATTTTTTATTTTTCACCTTACTAGAGCTCAATTAAAGCTCTAATTTTAGAGGGATGTATCATTTACATATTGCTTCAATTGCTAGGGTTAGGGTTCAAGCTTTATTGATTCAAACACAAAAATGGCGACATTTGCAACATCTACCGTCCCGGCTGGTAGCAGGAGAAGAAAGGCCTCCTCCATCAGATTGATTCTGGCGAGTAGCAAATCACGTGCATCCGTGCAATGGTGGAGGAGCTCGAGAAGTCTGAAGATGAGATGAGGCAAAATGTTGAAGAACTCAGGAGAGAGATTGAGGAGAGAGATGATGAGATGTTGAATTTCATGGCGACGAGGCAATTATTTTACTTGACCATGATGTTGCAGAACATAGACAGTGACAGTGAAATGTAGGCCATGGATGTATGGCCAAACACTGCAATCTCTACAGAGCTTTGCATAGGCTTTTGGTCACCCAAGACATTTGTCAATGGCCATATCTTCTTCTGTGAACAAAAATCGGTCCCCATTGTTGCTTCTTCTTCTTCTTTGTTTGAAGAGAGAATATATGGGAATTCAAAAACAGAGAGCACCACAACGAGCTCAGAGAGGTAATTTGATGACGTAGATACCAATATATATACATTTTTGTTTGTATGTGTTATGTAGAAATATGTTCAATTTTCTCCGATTTGGTCAAAATACAGAAATTTGTGAGCAAATCAGAGAAATTTCAACTGGAGAAAATTTCAAAACACTGAGAAAATCAGTGCTCACTCATCCTCTGTTTCAGGTATATAACTATATAGTCACTCATTATAATTATTTTAGCTTATTAATTGTATGCAAATTCAATTCAATCCCTTTTTGTTCATTAACACTAATTCTTTATTGGGTAACTTTGAATTTTGTGGGAAGTTCAGAATTTCTTTGAAAAGTGGAAAGTTTAGAGAAATTCTTAAACATTATGAAAATATTAGATGTCATTTATATTATAAAACTTAATATTAGGAAAACTAAACACCCCCTCCCCCCTTTATAAATATATTAAAATTATCGCCTGATCATTTGGTGGTGGTTAGCATTTACCTAATTTCCAACTTTTGTAGTAGTAGTTGAAATGGAAGAAAAATAGTGGAAAAGTTTATTATGCCAAAAAATAATAAAATGACTATGACAATATTATTAATATATAAGATTTTGTTACTATTCATTCAATAGTAAAATACAACAAAACAAAACTTGAAAAAAATAAAAATAAATAAATAAATAAAATCTATACATATTCCTATTTCTCACATCATTTTCTCAATTCTAAATACAAAATAATGGAGTTTGTCGAGTACACTGATGAAGGTATGGCTAGAGTCTCCAATTTGACTGTTTAAATTGAAACTCCTCATACCAAAGTATATGTTTGCTAGTCTGGAAAAAAAAAATTTGAGACTTTCAAAAAAAATTACATATAATTTTATCGATAATGATATGATGAATTTATTACAAATTCAATAATATAAAATTTAATTCTCTTATCATATTGTTTTAAATGAATTATAAATTATAAATTTCAAATATTACAGCTGTTTGCACAGAATTTTGACAAGTGCTATTTTTGAAAAATTATAGGTAGTTCAAAGGTATTACCTAGTAATGCACTTGCCTATTGTTTCTCATGACCTAATACAAAATTATAAACTTTATTCTTTTCATCAATCACAACAAACTTGAAACATTGTCTATCCATGTTCTAGAACTACCAAATAATTAAACTTGAAACATTAGCTTAGTTGGCCACCATGAATTTTAATTTTCTAAAGTTTTAGTTCTCAGAGAAAGGTCATAGATTTAACTTTTCTTAAAGGAGTTGAATTAAGGGAGAAAGCACTTAGTGCTTTGCAAAGAGTGGGGTGACTAATTTCCATAGGAGCTAATCTAAAAATTAATAACTGGCTTGCACCAATAAAAAAAAAATAGCGCTCGGGCAAGAAGTCCAATTTTAAAATTTTCTTACCTAAAGGCTTAGGAAAACTCTATTTCCACACACTTACTTACCTTAGTGTACATCAGTTCTTGGTGCACGCACTTATTAATATGGTTATTAATTATTCTTCTCATTCCATACGCTTAATATTCCAATTATACCCTAACTCATATCCTTATACATACACTACTTGATAACTCAATTTCCTCTTCCATACACTTGAAAATTTTACCAAGTTCCAACCATTTATTCACGAATTTGGTACTGTCCGCGATTGATGATCTAGCAGAGCTCTCATTGAGATATCCTGCAAAGAAGACACTCTTTTTCTTATCACAATCTGCGAATGTATTGTTGAGTACGTAGGTTTCGAACCTAATTTTCTAACCCAACCTGCCGTTTCCATACACATTGAACTTGTTTGTGCCTTCGTTGAACGATTGCTGATAGCTCTTAAATTTCACAGTCCCTGAATTCGAATTCTTCACGTACGATTGAAACGAATTGTCACCGACATTCGATTTCTCTCTGTAATTCATGAACTCATCAATGGCGGCATTACCACCATCGCCATAGTTCTTGAAATTGTTCTCAAGTACATTTCCATTAGACCTGTAATTCACACACCTGTAAATAGTAGCTATAGCAAGTGAGTTTTGAGAGTATTGTTTTTGTAAGCAAGTAAGAAATAATGGATAAATTACTATTTAGTTTTTTTTTTTTTTTTTTTTTTTAACTTAAAAGATGTATAATGAGATTTTTTTTTTTTTTTTTGTTTAAAAAAGATAGGGTAAATTATACTAACACCTCCTGAGGTTTATATTTATTACAGTTTCCTCCTTCATCTTTTGAAAATTACATCTCCCTCCCTGAGGTTTAAAGTTTCATTACGGATTCCCCCTCAGCAATTTAATTTTTTTAAATACCAATTTTGCCCTCACTGGGTAAATTACATTGACACCCCTCATATTTTAGAAATTACAATCCCTTCCCTAAGGTTTAAAGTAGCATTACCAATTGTCCCCCGGTTAATATTAGTTGGAAAAAAAATTCATTGAAAAAAAAATTAATTAGAAAAAAAAATTAATTGAAAAAAAATTTTGTTAGTAAAATTTTTAAATTTCTATTTAAAAACCAATGTAAACTCATTTTTTGAATTTACATTTTTTCCTCAAATTTACAAACTAAGACAACCATTTATAAACCAAAAAAAATTATCAAACAAGTTTTTATGACAGTTTTTAAAATTTTTGTAAATATAAATTGAAAACTGAAAACGAAATGTTTACCAAATAAGTTTCAGATAGTAAAAATGTCGTAAAATTAACAAATAATTAAATAAGTTACTAACGTAAGAAATGATTTATCAAATGATTATTAGGTTATATATGGTTTGATTTTTAGAAAAAAGATTTACAAATTAAAAATTAATTTGTTTAAGAAATAAAAATTAAAAATAATAATTATTTTTATATAAGTGGTTAGAAATAATTTTTTACAAATTAAATTGAAACAACCATACGTATGTATATAACCTGTCCAAAAGTTAAAATGATAATTATTTTTTACCCTTGAATGATAATTATTTTTTATTTTTTATTTCTTAACCAAATTAATTTTTAATTTTTAAAAAAAAATTCTAAAAATCAAACCATACATAACCTAAGAATCTTTTGATAAGTCATTTCTTAAGTTGGTAACTTATTTAATTATTTGTTAATTTTACGATATTTTTACCATCTGAGGTCTGTTTGGTAACCATTTCGTTTTCAATTTCAATTTATATTTACAAAAATTTTAAAAAATGTCATAAAAACTTGTTTGATAATTTTTTTGGTTTATAAATTGTTGTCTTAGTTTGTAAATTTGAGGAAAAAATGTAAATTTAAAAAATGAGTTTACGTTGGTTTTTAAACAAAAATTTAAAAATTTTACTAACAAAATTTTTTTTCAATTAATTTTTTTCCTAATTAATTTTTTTTAATGAATTTTTTTTCCAACTAATACTAACTGAGGGGGCAATTGGTAATGCTACTTTAAACCTTAGGAAGGAGATTGTAATTTCTAAAATGTGAGGGGTATCAATGTAATTTACCTAGTGAGGGTAAAATTGGTATTAAAAAAATTAAATTGCTGAGGGAGAGAATCTGTAATGAAACTTTGAACCTCAGGGAGGAAGATGTAGGGTATGTTTGGTTTGTATTTGAGAGATGTGTTTTAGAGATAAAAAGTACGAAAACATGTTTGATTTGGTTTTTTGGGAAATTTGTTTTGGAAAATTGTTTTGAGAGAGAGTTTTGGAAAAAGTGATTGATTTGATGTGTGTGTGAGAGAGATTTGTTTGGAAAACTTGTTTGGTTTGTGTGTTTTGGGAAATTTTTTTGGGAAAATTTGTTTGGTAGAGAAAATTTCTGAAATTTATTTGTAGAGAAAAATTTCTGAAATTTTTTTCAGAAACACAAACCAAACCTACCCGTAATTTCTAAAAGGTGAGGGGGAAACTGTAATAAATATAAACCTCAGGGGGTGTCAGTGTAATTTACCCAAAAAGATATGTATAGAGAAGATTTGAATATAATATTAGGGTAAATTACATTTGTCACAACCCGCTCCCCGTACCCAAGGGTTAAGTATCGTGATAGCCAGTAACTGAAGTTACCTCCGGCCAAATCCTTAACAAATAAATAAACGCGAGCGGAAGTAATATTTAAGTGAGGATACTAAAATAATTATTGGAACTTTTATTTAATTAATTTGTCAAAACTGGACTATCTCTACAAAGTGCTGTGTGCCTACCCCACGCGTTGCCCCTGACATATCACCTGAAAGTGGTAAACAACTATAAGTACATGGCAGAGTGAGAAATATTATACTAAGAGTATAAGGGCATAAAATTCACCATAGATAATTATGAGGCTAAACAGAGTTTGATATTAAAATACAGAATATATATCATACAGAAATCATTTGACATATACTACAGAAATTACGTATATAACTATAACCACGGTACGGAACAGAACAGGGGTCACCGGAGTGACAATCAGAATAGGGGTCAATGGATCCATGACAAACAGGGGATCACAAAGTGGTCAAACAGGGGTCAATGGTTATTTAAGTCCCCCAAGGCGTGTGACTTCCGTGGTGGTACTTATAAAACATAATTGTTTATAAGGTGATAGTTAAATATTTTTTAAAAGTAAAACAAACATATCCATGGGTTTTCTTTTAAGCAAATAGGGTTCGTAAAACAATCCACGTAATTGGAATATTAATATAATTTATAAAACGTAAACTTGTATGTAATAATTTATGGTAAGTCAAAATATACGTAAAATATATTATGGTGACTCAAGGTATAATATAACTCACATTAACTTTAACACCTCACTCTTTCTTTCCACCACTAAAGACCCTTTCAACTTCCATTATTTTTTCCTCTCTTTTCTCTCTCTCTCTCTCTTCTCCTCTCTCTCTCTCTCTCTCTCTCTCACTTTTCCTTTCTCTTTGTTTGTTTCCTCTCACATAGTCAACTTCTCCCTATTTATAGAGATTGAATTCATGAGGCCCAAGCCAAACTCATACACGTGGCCAGTGCGGATCGTGCTACGATTTGATTCAATGGTCACCTTGATTTGCTTCATTATAACTGCAGATTTTAACTAATCTTAATAAATATTTAAGATAATTATATTTTGATCCAAATTTCTAACATAATTATATAAATAAATTAATTCCTAATTAAATTATACTCTATCGTATACCAACATAAAATTAATTTATTATTTTAGTACCACACCCATTATTATTATTTTATTATTATTATTATTATTATTTTGACCCTAAACTTTTAATAATTATATATTTTACAAAATTACACATAATAAAATATAATAAATTATATATTTTCCGAACTGAAATTAAATAATATTAGTATAAATTCTACAGAATAATTAAAAATCTGGGTTGTTACAACATTGACACTCCTGAGGTTTATGTTTATTACAGTTCCCCCTCACCTTTTGGAAATTACATCCCCCTCCCTGAGGTTTAAAATTTCATTACAGATTGCTCCCTCTAGCAATTTAATTTTTTTAAATACCAATTTTGTCCTCACTGAGTAAATTACATTGACATCCCTCACATTTTAGAAATTACAATCCCCTCTCCAAGGTTTAAAATAGCATTACCAATTTCCCCCTCGGTTAATATTAGTTGAAAAAAAAAATACATTGGAAAAAAAATTATTTGGAAAAAAAATTAATTGAATTTTTTGTTAGTCAAAATTTTAAATTTCTGTTTAAAAACCAATGTAAATTCATTTTTTGAATTTATGTTTTTTTCCTAAAATTTACAAACTAAAACAACCATTTATAAACCAAAAAAAATTATCAAACAAGTTTTTATGACAGTTTTTTTAATTTTTGTAAATATAAATTGAAAACTGAAAACGAAATGGCCACCAAATAGGCCTTAGATGGTAAAAATGTCGTAAAATTAACAAATAATTAAATAAGTTACCAACGTAAGAAATAACTTATCAAAAGATTCTTAGGCTATGTATGGTTTGATTTTTAGAATTTTTTTTTTAAATTAAAAATTAATTTGGTTAAGAAATAAAAAATAAAAAATAATTATCATTTTTATAATAATTTTTATCTTTCGAGTGTAATAAACATAAGTCTCAGGGAGTGGCCGTGTAATTTTTATCTTACGTTGGTTTTTAAACAGAAATTTAAAAATTTTACTAACAAATAATTTTTTCAATTAATTTTTTTTCCAATTAAATTTTTTTTTTCAATGAACTTTTTTTTTTTTTTTTAAACTAATACTAACTGAGGGGGCAATTGGCAATGCTATTTTAAACCTTGGGGAGGGGCTTATAATTTTAAAAATGTGAGGGGTGTCAATGTAATTTACTCAGTGAGGGAAAAATTGGTATTTAAAAAAATTAAATTGTTAGAATGAGCAATCTGTAATGAAACTTTAAACTTCAGGGAGGGAGATGTAATTTCCAAAAGGTGAGGGAGGAACTGTAATAAACATAAACCTCAAGGGGTGTCAATGTAATTTACCTATAATATTAAGAGTGTGTTTTGATATCTATTATCGGTGACTCTATTTACACACCATAAACTCTTTCAATACACATCATTTACTCATTTCACACCACATCTGATTTTGATTTTTTTATTTGTCGCTCAATGCACACCATTAATTTTTCAATATTCCCAAACTATCCTCATCTTCTCCAATCACAACCCTAATCTTAACTCCGCCCTATCGCCACCATCAACAGCGAGCCGCCAGTTGCCATTCCTACTTAGCCTTTCAGGTCACTACCCCTTTTCGTCGCCTCCCTCTCACCACCTGTCACAGCCCTTCTCATGCACCTTTTCTTTTCCCTTCTTATTCGAGTCTACACTTGTTCTCTACTTCTAACTGTCGTCATCAGCCATAGCCACCAAGATCTGCTTTCTTAGTAAAATTGTAGCCCCTCACCGCCATGATGCACCTCCGCCACAACCCTCATCCATCGTGACCCCCAAATCGCATAAAGAGAGAGATCCACTGTTGCGCGAAAGAGAGAGACTCGCCGCAAGACAGAGGGATAGATTAGGGTTTCACGGTGAAGAAGAAGAAGAAGAAGGAGGAGGATGAGGAGAATGATGTGGAAGACTGGAGGCGTGACGAGGCTTGAGAATGAAAGAGGTGGAGTCACAAGAATGATGAAGAAGGGCGATGGAGTGGCGTTGGCGCTAATTCGAAACCAAAGGCTTGTGGATTGCAGTGGTGGTTGTGACGCCCTAAGATTTGAGGACATCATAATAAGATTTAGAATTTAAAATCAATTTTGTTAATAACTAACCTCTCATCAATGTAGTCACCAATATTACTAACATTAATTAATAATCCAGAAATTAAAAGTTCTTAAATTACAACTCTAATAAAAACTTAAAATTAGTCTTAGTACATAAAAACAACACGAATATAACATAATAATAATAAAAAAAAAAACTAGAAACTTAGAAAAATGGTTTATGGATCTTGGGCACTCTTCAAGCTAACCAAGGCTGAGTGTCGCCTTGCAAGGCCTCGGTGTTTCCTTCGGTTTCTTTGGTATCTGGCATAAAACGCCAGGGCAACGGGAATGCCAGTGAGTGACGAGTTCAATAAGATACTACAACCCGAAAATACCCACCCCGATAATAATACTCACAATTTATGAATAATGTGTGATAACAGAATAACAAGTAACATTTAGTAAGCATAAAATGAATGTTATCAGTTGAAATAATAACAATAGATAATAATAAATCAAATAAAAAAAATATGACAAACGGAAGCAGTATTTCATCATAAGGAATATGCCACATTTCTTTTTAAATTTTCATAGATTTAGTTTATTAGATAAATTTGAGTAACTTCCCACGGAGCATGATTTCCACTCAATCGCTAAGCAATGACCACGGGCAATTCTGACTCCCCTTTGGTTAAATGTTCAAATGTTACTTATTGTAACTACCAATGATGCCCATGCAGCAGGGTTACATACCTGAGTCGTGACATCACAGTCTGCCCCAAGGGAACAGTCTATGTTGTGACACCCGCACCACCAACCTTATATCGCCTACACCGATAAGAGTCAAAATACCTTCTCGTGTCATGTTAGGGTTCGCAACTCACTTGCGCAAGATTCTAAACCGGGCTCACCCCATTACTTTTAGGGGTACTTACCAATTAGTCCTATTAACTAAACTTATTTACCTACAGGTCCTAACTAATAAATTTAACACTATAAAAATAAGAGAGTGATAAATTTATCACTAAAAATTTATTCATAAAAACAAAGAGACTGATAAATTTATCACTATAAATTTATTCATAAAAATAAAAGACTGATAAATTTATTTTTATCACTTGATAAATTTATCAAATAGGACTTAATGGGTAATAAGTCTCCAAAGTAGGACCTATTGGGTAATAAGTCTCCAAAGTAGGACCTATTGATAGTTTACCCTTACTTTTAAATTTTAATGTATCATTGGTTAAATTTCGTGTTTCTTTACTTGTTGAGATATTCACAATAATTCAACATTTAATTACTAATAATGTTATACCAACTCATTAAAAATTCCCAACATAAAATATTACACATGTCACACAATAGTAAACAAATGTACAAAATTTAAATAAACAATTTATTTAAACCATGGTATGAAATAATAATTTAGATACCAATAAATCATAATTACACACATGCATGGATTTTTAATCTACAAGATTAGACTAGCACAATATTAAATTTTAGTCCAAATAAACAATTGAAGAGAAAATTTTTGATTCCTCATGAATCTGCCAAAATTTTCAGAATGTATATCTCACAAATAAAATTATAAATAAATTACTTATACCACTCTAAAATTCATATAAATCTACAGAATACTCAATAAACATTTTATGGTCATTTTTCAGAAAGCATTTTCCAAAATTAAATTATAAATAATTCTTAAAAAT